>CM027877.1:8289656-8668887 GCA_016097615.1 Eucalyptus dawsonii | reverse complement strand
CCGAGGTGGTTGTGGCAGTGTTGGCTCGCGGCTCGAGTGTAAGACCCTTGTAGGTTGGTACTTGTGTAGCGACATCGAATGATCCTAAGTTCGATAGGATCGTTTTGATGCAAGTATTTCTTGGAATTGGATAAGCGGGAGGCTCGGGGATCGAACCGCCGTCAGTGTTGTAGCATTGTTGTCGCTTCACCTGCTGAGATTTGAAGTGGAGATGTGATCGACGAGTTATTACATTCGAACCGAGGTATAGATCAGTTCGAGCGAAATGGAAATCGGTCAGGGAAAAGATCGAAGTCGAGTAGTTCTAGCGACCGATGGGACAACGGAAAGAGTGTGTGCTGTCACTTGGCAGGAGATATAAGACTCACCTGATAGGTGTCAGAATTGTAGATGGAAGCATGGATAAATCCAGAGTCCGAATATGACTAGAACATGTTGTGATGATGACTAGCATGACCATCGGATGAAGGACGTCAGTGGAAGTCTAAGGTAGCATAGACATTGCTACTTCGGCGAACGCCACTAGGATGGCGAAAGGAATGGGAGTAGAATGGACCTTGCACCAATCGGAGAAAAGAATGTGTCGAAGGTGATTTTATCGGAGTAGCGCGGCGAGTTTTGTGCTAAGTAGTAGAACTTAAATTGTTGGAGTAAAAGTGAAAGAAGAGGGAATCACTATCAACGGTTGTGCTTGACTAGTTGCTAAGGTGTGAGTTGACACCGCATGAATAGTGTGGGCTCAAGCAGCATTTAGTGATAATGAATCATGATCTTGGAGTAAGCCAGTTTAGTCCATTAACATGTGAAAGTGTTGAAGTTATTGGGAGTTGAAAAGAATCTTCGATTTCATTAATCTCATTGGTGGAGGCAACTTGTTTGTTAGATGGAGGTTGCCAAGGTTGCTTAGCGATTGTCTTGGGTAGGGTGATTGAAGAACTAGAGATGGAGGACATCTCGGTGGTCTAAGAATTTCTAGATGTGTTATCACAAGAGCTGTCAAATCGCCATCGAGAGAAAGAGATAGAAAGTGCGATCGAGCTAGCACCAAGATGGAGCTATTCTCGAAGGTTTCTTACCGAGTTGTTGTTGTGCGAGCTGGTAGAGTTGAAAATGCCGATGTGAAGATTGATGAATGAGGTATTCGTGCATATCAGTGTGTTACTTTGGGAAACATTAGTTTTGTTTGTGAAAAAGAAAGATGGTTCGTTGTAATTATGCATCAACTATAGTCGACCCAATTAAGTGACGATCAAGGATAAGTGTTCATTGTCAAAGATCGACAAATTGGGTGACTTGTTATAAAGAGTGTGGATGTCTTCAAGGATCGACTTGAGGACGGAGCTATTGTCGATTAAGAACCCGGGAAGGAGGTTATCGTGACGACATTTCGCACTTGATTTTGTCCTTGTGAGAATAATGTAAAGCCATTTGATTTGACGAACGTTTCAGCCGCTGTCATAAATTTGACAAACAGTGTTCAAAGAATACCTAGATCAATGGTGATCGTGTGATGTATGACGTTCTAGGGTGTTCATTAAGTGATGAGGATCACGAGCCCACAGAATGAGTCGCTGTGATTCTGGTAAGAGAGAATCTTCATGGACGAAACCAAGATCTAATTAGTTGTTAGCGAGATTGAGACCGTATCGGTGTCGAGAGATCGGAAGCCGTGGGGATTGGACAGATTACTATAGGGTTGTGAAAGAATTTTAGCATACGGCATCATTGTGAGGTTGACCTCTTGAGAAAGAAGAAATTCATTGGCATAGACAAGTACCGATGATAGTTTCCGAGCTTGATAAGATCGAGGCTTTCACCGCACTTATGCTAAACTTTTCATTTGGCTGGAAAGCATGAGAAAGCATGAAACCTTTAGTGATGTGTCTTGCCAACGATTGGGTATGTATTGATACAACATGAGAAGATTGTTGCATAACCGTTCCGCGCTGAGACCCAGTAAGTTGAACATGAAACGATTGTCGTGAATCGAGTTTTGGGCAGAACTATAGTGATGTTATCTGGTATTATCTTGGGAGAATGAAAGAAGTAATTTATGTGTTGAGTCGAGAGTCTTCGATTATACATAGGCTGGCTAAAGTATAAACTTTACTTAAAAATGATTCGAAATTTGGTTTTCAAATTTGAGGTAGGCTACCTTTTAAATTTTATAGCCGCCCTCAAAGTCGGAACCAAGTGTTCAAGTTAGAATCAGCCGCCTAGTTGACAGACAGATGTTCGTAAGATCTTATAAGATGATACGGCAAGAAAGAATCGGCTTTAAGACTTCGAGGATGAAAGTTCGGGTTCCATGAGTGATTGAGTGCACTTGACAAAGGTAACACTTAAGGAAAAGATCTTGTCGAAGTTCACTATAGTATCACGGTTTGACCGTGATGGTGCAAGTAAGTCGAGTCGACGTCGCCTAAATTCAAGATCGATATGAAGATAGATATCGCCAAGCAAAAGGTTGCAGGTGTCAAAGGCGCGTAAGTGGAAGTTCGATAATGCAAATCTGGAAGATTTTAGCATCACTCGAGAGTCCCAGTGGAAATGGAAATATATGGCTTACTAAGGATTCAGGGATTCTCTGATACAATTTGAGAATAGTGGTTGATCGATAGATGGAGTTGGTCTACTTTAGTGCGGGCGAATAGATCTTGTTTTAAGTGGGTAACATCCAGATTTCGGGCTCGATTTCGATTAGATAAATTGGGCATTTCATCGACACAATTACGGTGTTTTCTCGAGTTGGCCACTCAGGAGATAACTAGACTAGCCGGGTGAGTTATTAAGGAACTTAAAGCAACAAATTGAGAATTCGACCAATGGATCGCTTACCGACCGTCTTCATCTTTAGAGATCATTGCGGCACAATATAAAAATCGATTTGAAATCATAGATAGATCGGCTCACCGAGATGAATGACCCGATCGTGGGTGACTCCACTAAATTGGAAAATTCTCATCGGCCGGTACTAATTTGATGTTCTATCGATTTTGGGACCCCGTGTCCGTATTTGAACCTTTGAGATTTTCCATGACAAATCGAGAGTCGCCAATGTGTCGAGTGGGTTCATTGTGGCTCGAAGAAAATCGACCACGGGTCATTTGTCCAAAAGCTCAACACTACCCGGTAGCCTAGGTCACACTAAAAATGTGTCGGAGTGAAATTAACCGCCAATCTAAGTTTGATTTCAGAAATTGAAGATCCTATCTTGCCACAAAATGGGTATGCCAAAGTGTGAGTGTTTCGGATAGTTCACCGACACAGAGTGTCGAGACGGAGTATATCTCGATGATGAGAGGAGATTATAAGTTGGCGAGTTTTCGAGGGTTCTTTATTAAACAACGACAGCGTAAGGTACATAATTTCGGTGGTGAAAGAAAGTGAATAAAGATTACGGGCCAAAGTCGATGCGGTAGTCGGTGATTGCGGTTGCCAAGATCATGACCGGGGTTATATCGGATCTTTGACCGAGGTTCCCGCAGCAGTAGTCGGGATAGTTTCTTTTAATCGGTGCAAAGCGGAAGTGGCTGGGATTTCAATCGGTTGAGATGAGATCAGAAATTAGAAAATCGCAAGTCCGTGAGTCATTCAAAAGAATCGGTGTTTGCGCTGTCGCCAGGACGTGTCGAGTAAAAATTGCTCCCGAATTGCCCGAAATTTTGAATCGTTGAGGTTTGAAGGTTTATTAGGAGTCGAGAAAAGGAGATCGATGTGAATGAGAATGTCTTATGTGAGAAGCTCGGTTCAGTTGTTAGTTCGTAAAGATCAAAGTTTGTGTACAAAGATGACCTCCTTGGTCAAAGTGGTTGAGACAACGCCACGAGACCGGGAATGATCAGCGTGGAAAAGTGAGACTCGATGAGACGGCAATACCCCCACCTTTCGTTTATGGATTGGTAAAGGTTTAAATTTCTGTGACGAAATTTTTATAAGAGGGGAAGAGTTGTGACATCCAGATTTTTCGGGTTTTAATTTAGTGGATAAATAGGACATCGTCTCATCGCTCGATTTATCGACGAGTCCGAAATTTCAAGAAAGAAATTATCGGAGGAAAAATCGGAAGACCGGAAGAAATTAGAAAGGGAAAGAGAAAAGAAAAATAAGAAAAATATAATTTTTAGATTTCTTTCTCTCTCCCTTTTCTCTCTTTCTTTTTTTCTCTCCTCTCCTCTCTCCTTCCCCTCCCCCCCTTCGTGCGTTCTTTCCCCACCACCGCCCCTGCTGTCTTCCACTTTGCTTTATCTTATTTTAATTTTTGACCGGTCAAACTTTCTTCTCTTCTTGCCTCCTCCCTCACGTTACCTTCTCCTTCTTCTTCGTTCTTCTCTACGCAAAAACCGAAGTTGCGGGAGATCGGAAGCCAAGCCAGCCACCGTCGCCGCCGCCGGCCGGGGGACCGCCCGCACTCGCGGGACGCACGCGCACGCCCCGTGCGCTCCCGCCGCGTCTCGTCGCTCGCGCCGCTCCTCCCTCCGCGATCCAGCCACGACTCAGTGTTCCTCCTCGACCGCCACGATCCGCCACCTCCGACCGCCGTTCAACCCGCACGGACCTCCCCGCATCCTTCTCGCCCTCCGCCGTCCTCCTCGCCGTTTTGGCCGTGATCGCTCCAACCAGCCCAGGGGTGTAAACCTGACGAAATGGGTTTGCCTGGTTCGCCCGTTTTGGCCGTTTCCTGTCCCGAACCCGAGGCCCGCTGGGAAGAATCGTTCCTCGCGTCGCCGCCGTCGATTGATCCGATTTATGCGTGCGATTTCCAGATAATCTCACTAATCCCGGATTAGTTGGCTAATTATGCTTTAGGTTGGTTTAGTTTTAATTAATTATGTTTAGGTTGTTAGATTATAATTAATTAGCAATTATTAGTCAATTGTGATGTGATTTAGATAAATTGATTGCGCAATTAGCAAGTAGACGTGGTCTACTAATTATTGGAAGTGTCTCGAATTTTCCTAACCCCTTAGTGGGCTTCAATTTGGCGATTCGGCCTAAGTGGGATTTTTGGCATTTTAATATTAATTTTCGGAATTAAATTAAATAATTATTTATTTTCCGAAAATTCAAGGGAAATGGTTCGAACAGGAAAATTATCTGATGACCTGCAGAAGTCATTTTATTTAATCGGGCTTTAATTTGAGCTAAATTGAATTTTAATGTTAATTGTTTAATTTTCGAAATTTATTATTTAATTATTTATTTTTAGAAATTAAGTTGAGATTAAATGATGTCAGAATATTATGCTGATGATCTCATGGTGAAATTTCGTTTATTTAAATTGGCTTTATTTTGAGCTAAATGGAATTATTAATATTTATTAATTAAATTTCGAAATTAATTAATTATTTATTTATTTTTCGGAAATTAAGATTGAGATAGTCGATTGACGAAAATCTGTGCGATCGTATGTACAAGTCCGTTTATTTATTTGAGCTTTGAATCGCCAAATCGATTCTCGAAAGCGAGTGGGACCGTAAAGCTTATCAGATCTTGAAAGTGGTCGAGTGGACCGCAGTAAAGCCATTGATTCTGAAAGTGGTTGATGGACCGTAAAAGCCATTAGATCTTGAAAGTGGCCGAGGACCGCAGTGCCCATTGGATTCTTGAAAGTGTCGAGTGGGACCAATGCATTGATTCTCGAAAGTGGTCAGTGCCGAGCAAGTAAAAGACATTGATTCTGAAAGTGGCTTTTTTTGGCCAGTAAGCCAATTGATTCTTGAAAGTGGTCGAGTTAACCGTAAGCGTCATGAATATCGAAGTGGTCGAGTTTTAATCGCAGTGCCCATTAATATCGAATGTTGTCGAGTGGGACTCTGAGTAGCAATAGCTTGAATGACCGGGAAATGGTCGTTGGATATGTAATCGACGAGGTCGATTGATCATTGTTTTGATTTGATGTTGTGAATTGATTGACTGAATGGGAATGACCGTGAGTGGTCTTGTTGGCTTGTAATTGACTAGGTCGATTTAATTGATGCTTTGATCGGTGATGATTGCTTGGATGCCTATTGTGAATTGCACCGACTTGCGTGGGATCGATGCTAAGGTACGTCTTCCCGACCTATGCGTGTTTAGGCAGCCTTTAGTATAATAGTTTACTAATTGGGCTTAGTGGGGGTAGAACTTCGCCGAGACGTAGTCTCATCCCAGTTTGGGGAAAACATTTATGACCCCGCTATGAGCCGAGGAGGAAGAGTCGGGAAGGATTTTTGGGAAAAGAAGATAATCCCGAGAGGGCCTTGAGCACGGCCCAGATGGACTGAGATTGTATCTTCTTTGATATCTCCATCTTGATGTGAATAGAATTTAGAATAAAAAGTTGTGAAGTGTTACGGTTTGTGGTTTGTATAAAAAAGTTTGGTTATACCCCTAATATGAAAAATATGGCCTCGCTTTTCTATCCCATCGTTTTTTATTGTCGGGGGATTTTAGCTGCTTCCGCATGTGCTTAAAAATGAAAGGGCTCAAGTGATACATTGTCCTGGGATATCGCATTATAAAATCGACCAAGTGAGACGGATGTGTGCGTGTCACGAGGATCGGGCGTGACAAGTGGAATGAGCATTCATGAGAGCACAATAAAGTAAGTTGTGATTCAGATAGATATTCTTTACAAATTAAAGCAAGTTGTGGAAAGGACAAGCGATGCCATTGTTGTATAAAATACTCGGATGAGTTGATGTTATCACGTGGACAATGAGATAAATTCATATGGTTCATCAAGTTCTTGGCTCGCCGTTTTCCATTCAAGATTTATTGCATAAACTTCTTAGAGGGAAAGATTCAACTCTTTCAAATCAGGGGGACCCTCTGATAAACTAGGAGACTCGCCGTGCAAGGAGATAGATGGAGCTCTGCAGCTCCGTTGTAGAATGGTTTATAGGGGAGACAATCTGAACTATGCACCCACTCCTGGGGGAACATATGGGCAGGTCTTGATGGATTTCGAGGGTAGGGTACCGGTAGTGTTGGTGAGGGTTGCTTTTGTGAGTTCTATGAGGGAGGGAGGAAGAGGAAAGTCGATCTTTGAAACATTATTCGAATAGCAAAGGGGCTGAACACTCCAAGGAAGTGTACAAGCTGCATGTTGGCACAAACACACACACTTGAAGGATCAATTAGATTTAAGCAATAGCTCTTATAAATAAGCCTTGAATGGTGAGTGTCAAGCAGGGAGAGAAGACATATACTTTGTTGGCAAGTGTTGTACACACGATATTTCAAGGGGTCTCAATGACCAGCTTTGTTGAGAGATTTCCTTGGATCTGGCAAGTCTACCAAATCAACTTTAGAATATGTGTACTAGTAGAGGAATCATAAGAATCATGCAATTAAACTTCAATTAACACCAGAGTCCGCTAAACTAGTTATAAGGCCAAGACTCTCATAGCAATATCAAGCACACGTCTCATCAATTTAATCATGCACACGCAATATCATTTATCCACAGGCAATCAAAAAGGCAACCAGACCAAAGACAAAATCCATGTGATTCATGCTCATTCCAAAATTCCAGCACACGTTCAGAATTGTAACAGTGCATACATGACCGCAAATAATGATCGTTTGATGACTAATAGACATGAAATTGAAGCCATATCTTCCTAGAAGCCATATGACTATAATTCTCACAAAATTGGAATGAGATTCACCATAATACTTTCCTAGCACAAAAATATATGATCCCATAACCAAACTAGCCTCAAGCTAGAATCAAAAGCACACCAAATCAGGGATATCAAATCGAGTTAGCATCTCATATCGATTTCCGAGAAATAGCCAAGGTTCCAACAGATTCAAAACAAGTTCAAAATTGAATACCTATGACTATTTATGAAGAGAGAACTCAAATATGCTTTTCTGACCAGTAATAGATTACCAATCTAGTAATGAAGAGAATTCTCGGTCAAGAACTAAATCAAAATACACACTGAGACTCTAGTTCGTGAATTTCATCAAACAGGTGGTATACATTTCGGCGGAGGAACACCGGTTCAAATCATTAATACAAACTCAATCACAACATTTGCACACATACACTAGTAATAGCAACGGAAAACAAAGCACAAGTGGTTTAGGTGAATGAAGAATGATTAGCTACAACGATGGACATTGGGCATGAGTAAGGATATAACAAGAAGCATCATCAAGGAATGGAATCGTCGGGGCAAAAGGCAATCATGACCAAAGTTCGAGCACTTACACACGAGACCTCCTTCTCGGCTTGGCGGAAGGAAAGGATCAATTGGAATCAGAGAGAGTAATCGGCGGATGCTCAACAATCACCCAGTACCTTCAATCAATGCTCGTGTTCGGTGGGCCGTTGGTGGATGGAGGGCGATGGAGAGGACAATGAAGATCAAGAGGAATCTAATGACCGAGGGCTAGAGAGAATTTGATTAGCATAAAAGGGAATGAACAGGTCGTTAGATGTAGAGAGTAAGGAAGAGAACCACGTGATGTAAAGTGCGTGTGGGTCTCACTGAGAATGTGCATTAGCTGCGCTCTCTTCGCCTACGGCGGGCCCTCCTGCACATCGCGTGCCAAGTCCACCTTCCACCGTGGCCTCGGTTCTTCTCTACTCCATGAGTTTACCATACTCGTGATTCGCAAGGATGGGAAGTCCTCAGACCGCGGTAGTTTCGAGAGTATCTCTCAGGTAAGATGCCCTTGAATTTTGGCAATTCGAAAAGTCTAAGAGTAGATAGCTTGGAGAAGGTGATTCTCGTGCGGGTCGCTTCTTCCCCTATTTTATGGTCAGCAATTAGTTCTATATTTTTACACGACTCCACCACCAACTCTTTGATTCGCACGAGAAATTTCACCGTGAAGGTAGGGAAAAGTATTTCCAAACAGAGCACCTCACAACCTCTACTTCTCTCAAGTTTGGGAACGGGACATTTGGAAGACCATCGAAGCGCCAAATGCACCTCAAATTTTGAAGATCATGCAAAACCAGCCTCCACAGTTCACCACACTCGCATCTGTCCCATCACCTTCGTATATGATCTCCATCGAACGGCATGAATGCACTTCTAGTTTTTCAAGACAAGTGCTGCAACTTCTTCCACATAGAAGGAGTGGCAATATGTTGGAGATTGTCACGTTCGTCAATTCAAGAGATTTCAACTTCAAAGGAATCGGGTGAGAACATGGTTGTTCCATAGCTCTTTACATGGAACGCCTTTAATTTTTAGACTTATTATATTGGGAAGTGTGACCTGCGTGAGGATAATGTGAGAAAGGAGGATAAGTTGGACAAATTTATTACTCTTCATTATAAAACACAACTATGCGAGAATACAAATGATCATAGTAAAGCATAGAATGAACCATCTCATTGAACAAGAGTTGTGGCGATTCATAATTTTCTTCAGATCTCACCCTAGCTGCCTCTTGACACTTGTGGGACTCGGGATAAACACTCCAAAGTTACAACATCCCACAATTCTTAGATCTTTTAAGGAGTAAAAATAATATGAACAACTTCCCCGAACCGAAACTAATCGGTTATCGAGCTCCTTAAGTATTAATTGTGGGAAACTCATTACTTCTACTTCTGATCGACCAACTTCTTTCTCAAGAATCACTTCCTTCATCTGTTCACATTTAGTAATTTCTAGCCTCTTAAGTTTCACTAAAGTTGTGGCCATATAATTAGGGAAGGGAAATCTCAAGTTAGAGCAATTCTCAACACTAACAGCTTCAAGACTAGGAAAACCCAAAACTATTTGGGAGTGACTCATGACCATATATCTCAGCCTTTTTTTGCTCCACTCTTTGCTCCACTCACTCTCACTTTTTTCAACTTGGGGAGCAATACAATTTTGTGTTTCACATTTGAATCAAGGGGCCCACAATTAAACAACGATTCCAGGGGAGGGACTGACTTTCAACATCGATGCTTACCAATTGAGGAGCAACACCGTTGCTTGTTCCATATTTGAATCCAGGGATCCACAATCAAACAATGATTTCAAGGATGGACATTTTTTAGGTATCTCCCTATGATTGTCGAAGGGACGATGTGGAGTAGGTCGGAGCAATTTTCAACAATGATGGTGGCTAATTTACAGAAGGAACTTCCTGAAAGTTCATCATGCCATATCCTTTTGAAGGATCCCACCGAGTCAAACTCTAAGTCCTCCAAGTTTGGTAAACTAACCTACTCATAAGAGTTATGCGTCGGATTATGGTTACTGAAAACTTTGACAATTTGGCGTAATCCTAACCACCTATCTAATGCGATGGAAGAATTAAGTTTCTCTGACAATTGTAGTTATATTGTGAACACATTCTAACAAATAAAATCAAATAAGAATCTTCAAAGAGATATTGTTACCTGCCCTAGCAAACCGAGTATCTATGGCTATTGTGGGTAAAATCTCAAGAGAAGGGATGTTTACCTCTATCGAAGAAGGAATCTGAATAAGTATCCGTAAATCTGAAGTAGTGGTTACTAACTCTGTCCCTTCATCTCCTCCTCCTTCATCCACAATCTCCTTTGAAAGAATATGAATGGACCCAAAGTGTACGGATGGGTTTATTGCTTTTAAAAAACGTCGAAAACTTAATCGATCAACATAAAATATTTATCACTCAATTGAATGGAGAGTGAAAGCTTAAGATCTTCTGTTGAGCTTGAAAAAATGGAGAAGGAAATATCTCCAAAGTATCCCCAAAATAGCTTACGTTGACTTATTTTGGCATGATGCGTTGGAATCAGTTCCAACTTGCATGAAGTTGGGACGTGAATTATGTGGACTTTCTTTGTTACGTGGCTCTTCGTTCGCCTTCTGTTTATTTTATCTCTGGAGGTTGCTTTATTCATTTGAAATTATTCAATATCGTTCATTCGTTTAATACACCGTTTCTTCTACTCATTAAAAATGTTAAATGAGCAATAAATTAATCATAGTAGAAACCCTTGAGCCCAATTAATTAGTGCAATTATCTAAAACTGAAAAAAAAAAAAAAAAAAAAAGAAGAAGAAATCAAAAAGCAGTCGTAGAAAGAGGCTACCCTCTACCTATAGTTGAATATGAATGAAAATGTGTAGTATGTGAATGAGACTTGTACCCTCTCACGAAGACATACTGACACGGGGAAAAAAAATAAAGAAGTTACCTGAATTGGAGCACCTTCTGAAGTCATCTCAACTCTTGCGCAAAAACTCGTCATATGTGGTAAGTTAGCCAAAACTAGAAGACGTAGGTAAGGTAACTCAACTTTGTAGTCGGCAGGGACTGTATCTTTTCTTGCAATGGCTCGCACTGAGTCACATCTCCACACTTCAATTTCTTCTAACTGTACAAAATTTTGCATTTGTGAAAGACACCACAAGTATTTCAATCGCTTGCACACTTTAACTCTCACAGCTTTTAGTTTGCTCAAGCACTCGTAGCGATGTGGCCGTGGCATATCGTCTCCAGATTGATAAGATTGTTGAGAAACAAAGACTCTAAAACCGTAAAAGCACTATTGGATGAACTGGCAATATATTTTACCGATGGGCTGTTCTGAATGTCGAGATGCTTCAGCTGTGGAAATCCTCGAATGCACAACTCGTGAGCAATCTCAAACTCTCCCACTCCATCCAAAAGCAAGTATTGAGTCTTCTGGAGAGTTTTGTGGACCCATTTTTTGAAAGAATACCTTCATGCCCTTTCAATTTGATCTTCATGGTTCTCAAACCTTCAAATTCCCTTCCTTAGCATTTCCTATGTTGATCCAAAATCCAGTCAAGTTTTCAAATGGCAGGTCATCAACCTCCAAGAGTATGATGGGATCACAAATTGATATTTCCAAAGAATTTAGCTCTGTCATGCTCCTCAACTCAGCAAGTCCAACATTACACAATTCTGATGGTTTTTCATTTTTGCCCATCCATCGATCAAAGCTTTTCTTCATGTGTAACTCTTCCAAGTTGATTAAGCCTTTTAGGGCTCCAGGCTCGATTATCTTAAGCAAGTAGCAGGAGCTTAGATTCAATGATCTCAGATTAGTTAGTTTCCCAATTTCTTTAGGCAGCCTAGAAATTGTAGACCTTGCGAAGCTTAGAATCCGCAATGCTTTGAGCTTGCCAAGATTTGCCACATCCTCCACATGGCAATCTATGCATAATGACTGGAGATTCCCGAGGAATTCCATAGAGGAAGGTAAACTGGTTACATGCATGGAGCAAAGATAGAGGGCTCGGAGCTCCTCCATGTATGTGAAATCCATTCTACTGCAATCTCCCATATCGTTTTGTTCCGATAACATGAGTATCTTCACCTGGGAAACCGACGTAGCGTTAGTTCAGCAAGCCTATCACTGCGAACATTAACTAGGCATGCCCAGCATTTCTCAAGCTTTTCCTTTGGCCATGAGCCATAATTGTCGTTAATCCTTAAGGAATTCTGACCACTAAATACATCTGAGACAACCACCTTGCTGTAAAGATCATGTATGGTCACTTTTTTCTTACCATCGCCACAATCCTGTAACAAACAAAAGGAATGGAGGCTATTGAGCATTGTATTCAATCTATTCCTTGAACTTTGCATCTTGTTATCGAATCCCCCAAACAAGCCCAAACCCATGCCTATTCCGAGCAGAAGTTCGACTCTAATGGTCCCACCAATAAGACCACAAAGCAAGAATAAGCACTTGGCGTCCTCACTCTCCAAATGGTCGTAACTCCACTTCACTATTCTCTCATTATTTGGGTCTTCTATTTTTATTAACATGTCTTCCCATGTGGACACATCGCTACATTTTAAGGTGCTTGCAACGGAGTTAATCAAGAGAGGCAAACCTGCAAGCTTGGTAACCACTTGAGCCGCCTTTTCTTTCAATTCCTCATCGTGTCTGAGCCTGTCGCCGACTATCTTTTCAAATAGCTTGAGAGCTTCTTCTCCCTCTAAACTTTTAAGAGGAAATGTTGGATCGGCATGCATCCTTTGCTGCAGCACTCTTTTTATCTCTCGAAGTGAGCAACAATTTGCAGTTCATGCTCTCATTTCCCGAAGGAATTCCAACCTCCTCCAACTTAAGTTGCCCCACAGGTCGTCCAATATTATGAGGACCTTCTCATTCGTCTGAAATGTCTTGAACAGACGATCTCTTCTTCCTACTTCGCTTGGCTCATCCTTCAGATTTAGACCGAAGGCGTAAGCGAAATTGTCTTGGATTTTCTTCAAGTCCGGACTCCGCGATACTTCCGATTTGACGATCGTGCGGAACGGTCCCCCTCTTTCCTGATTTTCTTCTCGACTTCCTCCAATAGCGTAGTCTTCCCCACGCCGCCAGGCCCGTAGACCCCAATCACTTTGTGCTTTGCATCATACAAAGCTTCCATTACGTCGTGAAAGGTGGAAGCTTGCGATTTGAAGATAGTGTTGCCCCATCGCCGGCCAACGAATTCACATCGGGTGTACTGTCAGCAAGCCCCGGCGGGGAAATCTTGCCGTGAATCCTCTTGAATTGACCCTGCTCAATGAGATCTTTGATCTCCTTGATCATCTTGCTTGCCTCGTTGCCAAGACGATAACACGCCTTTGGGTTGGGAAGCCACCCGTAGAAGTAAGTTTTCTTGGCTCTTCCATCATTTTCCAGCACGTCGCGCGCCTTGTTAGTGACAGTCTCCACTTCTTTCACCCATCTCTCGACCATGGCTTTGATCGGCTTCATGTTGTTTTGAGCATCATCGATGGAAATTAGCACGTCATTCTTCGTGCCAACCAGTTTCGCAATTTCATCATTAAGTTGGCGAACGAAGCGGTCGGAGAATATTACATAGCTGCAGTGTCTCCTGACAGGAGCCACCAGGCACTTTGCCCCTTCGACAGCTACAGACACAACAGTATCCGCCATTTTCCCCCGTTTCAACTTCTTCTACCTTTCTGGCTTTCTTTCCTTCTTCTTTGCGGAGAAACGAGAGTTAAGAATTTATATATTCCGAGGAAGGCGAAACTGATGGAACCCGGAAACGACAATGACTAAAGAGGGAAGGATTCAACACGATGCACACGCGGCGGTTCCAACAAAAAGAACAGCCGCAGAAGATTTGGTGAAAGAGAGGGCTTCTAGAGCGAGGAAGAAATCATTTAGCCGATGCAATGGTGGTCAGAGAGAGGGGCACGGAGCGTTGATAAATACATGTGGCGTTACCAGATTGATGTTCCCTAAGATGCCCCTCGCGTCCTCCATTGCTTGACCTTAAGGATGCTGATTTAAAACAAGTGGGCCCCACTCCACCATTTCTGTTTGGACTAAAATTACCTTCAGATCCCACATCTTGCGGAATGCGAGAATTGTCCAAGCTATGTACGGTTATCGCCGTCCATCAATCATCAGCAGCTCCGAGGACCCAAGGCCCGAGGCTAGCCCACAGTCGGCCGTCGGTCCCCACCGTAGCCAGCATCAGTCGAGGAGGAGGAAAAGAAAAAAGAAAGAAAGAAAGAAAGAAGTGAGGATTAATAAGAATGTGAGATAACAGAGAGTGAATGAAGAAAATATTTTCCCTTCTTTATTTTAGAAGATTTTTTTCTTTCAAAGAAACTATTTTCCTGATCAATTTATTTTTCGAGAAATGAATGAAGTCTTAATTTTATAAAGATCAATAAGCATAATCATCAATTATTTTTTAGAACCTCACTTTGACAATTCTGAAAAACAATTTCATTTATTAATTACAACACATTAATTGCACTAGTAAATATAAAGTAATATGCATGTTAAGGGGATCATTGACTCCATGTTAGCGTAGCATGGACTTGATAACGAAAGCTTTCAGGGATTGTATGGATCTAACTCTAATCAATGGTCAAGCCTGACCACCTCCTCTATGACCTCTCTCTCTGCTAAAGACCTCCCCGTAATGACCATCTTTTCGATTCTCCACAAAAATAATGAAATAATTCACACTTCTCATTGCAAACTCCAAATCCGTACGTGTATCTCCCTCCCTAACACGTGCCAACAGCACGTCCACCATCATTGTTCTAATGCTGCTCTCTCTCTCTCTCTCTCTCTCCCTAAAACGCAAAGGAGGAGGAAGATAGAACCAAGTGATGTTAAGAGTTAACCAAGGTGGAGTTAAAGTTTGCAGATAGGCCATCATCGGTCGCTTGGCAATTATTAAAGCTTGTGTTACTCAACCTGGTGGTGCGCATGGACAGTGCGACCTTATGCACGTGAAGGCTAGTGCCCAACTCCACTGAGCCATCCCATCTATTTTTGCTCTTACTTTAGATGCTTTGTACGGCAATTGACATGTGAAAAGTATATGAATATGTTCAGCCCCCTGCATCAATTGTACAGAAGATAGGTGTTGCGTCTCTGATAACGCTCAATTTATTTGATGAAATGTAATAAGGATAAAATCCATCAGAGTCATGCTCAATTTCCTGTCAATCTTAAGCTAATTATGCTATGACTATCAACTGCAAGTTCTTCCAAGCCGGCGATCCAAAATTTTATCATTAGATTTTAATTGATCATGCCTCATCATTTGAATGTAAACTTTAGTAGAACTAGTTTCTCATTTCCAACATCTTAATTATTTTCTTTTTCAAATGAATTAAACATGAATAATGTGAGATTAAGGTTAGAATTTAAATAACTAATAGTTTCTAGTATAAAAGAAATTGTCACCAGACCTTCCTAGGTATTAAAGGTGAAAAAAAAGGACAGGGGCTTAGCTACCAAGTTTAGACCGTTAAGCAGCCAAAACCAACTTAGAATAGAAACTGAGATGAAAAAAGGCCGACAA
This sequence comes from Eucalyptus dawsonii, assembly GCA_016097615.1. Taxonomy (NCBI): domain Eukaryota; kingdom Viridiplantae; phylum Streptophyta; class Magnoliopsida; order Myrtales; family Myrtaceae; genus Eucalyptus; species Eucalyptus dawsonii. The sequence goes on along the minus strand of CM027877.1, from coordinate 8,653,127 downwards.
CTTGTCTATTTTCAAAAGCATGTAATCTAAAAGGTAAATTTATTTCATATGTACTAATAAAAACTGTTTATCTCTGGTAATTATCCGACGTGTATGAAATGGAGGGACCGCCCATTTGATGGAGATTCGTCCGATGCTCAAAGAGACCTAGGCACTCCATTAATATTTAAGAGACACCAATGTGAACATGCATAGACTTTGAGCTACATACACAACTCTATTAAGAGAAATTGGAGGTCCATGAAAGATGGCTTTTCATTTTATTATTTTTTTTTATAGAATTTACTAAATACTCATCATTTATTTTTCGAAACCTCACTTTAATAGTCCGATTGTATTGGTTGACTACACCTCATTAACAATTTAATGACCCTCTTCCTATTTCTCTGCAAACTCCAAATCCTTGCGTCTCTCTCCTTCCCTGGCAAGTACCGACCATACCCGTCCACAATCATTGTGCTGATGCTGCTGGTCTCTCTCTCTAAAACGTAGAGGAGGAGGAGGAGGAGAAAACAAAGTGAGGTTAACAGTTTAACCGGGATGGAGTTAAGTTACTTTTTGACCACTGTGGATCACGTTGCAATCGTTGAATGTCCATGTTATGCTAACCTCATGATGCGTACAGGCAGTATGACGTTATGCATTGTGGATCATGTTGCAATTCTTAAAGCTTCTAGCTTTTTTAACCTCACAACACCGAGGGGCCCAACTCCACTGCACTATCTCTCTCTCTCTCTATCTAACGTTGTCCCGTCTAGCTTCGACTTAATATGTGCATAGCTGTATATGATTATATATTTGGTCCCTACTTCCCTCTTACATTTGTGAAAATCCCAGTGCTTGTTATTGAGCATCCCGTGATCTTTGGTCAATGTAATATTATCTTTCATCAGAAGCTTAGCAACTCTTACCTTTCCGGTCTTGTTTTGCCATGGACTCTACGAACCTTGGCTTCATTTCGTACTTTTGTTGATGCATGTGAACTGCCCACGCTTACATCTATTGAGTAAGGCTTCATCTATCAGAAGACAGGCGTCCCCTCTGAAGTTGTTCTAAGTAGGAAAAGCTGAGATTGAAGTGCAAAATCCATCATATCTAGACACGTGATCATCAACCACTAACACAACTGTAAAGAATAATATACATGTGTGTTTGTAATTAAAAATAAAATAAAATAAAAAACTGAGAACCATATATATGTCAATTGCTTGAATATCCTAATAAATGAATAACTTGATTCTAATTATATCTTTTTTAAGATGTATTTTTCTGATGTATTCGTATTCGTATTCCAGCATACCGTCCCATCATCTTTACGCAACATCTACAGAATTTGCAAAAGAACAAATGCCTCCATGCGACCACGCTTGATTGAAAACAAGAGGGCCCACTCCGCCATTTCTTTTAAACTGAAATTGACTTCAGGCTCTGCCAGCTAAAAATTACGAGAGCAATGCTTGGCTCTAGGAAATCAGCAGCAGCCAAAGTCCAAATTTCGATTCACAAAAATGCACTCCAATCTCAGTCACCTCACGAGCCCTCTAACAATCAGCTTTAATAAAGTTGGACAATAATAGAGTCCACTTAGTGCAACAATGCTTTCTCCTGTTGTACTAAATGGCCACCACCAGCGTTGGCCAAGATGCTTTTCTTATCAAGAGATTGTATTATTTTCCTTGTAAAAGCATCTTGCATGCAATAAGTCTGCAATGGCCTAAGGCTAACTTCGGAAAAAAGTCTTCACGAGTTCCTTTTCTTATTTCTTAATCTAATTTAATTAATGGAATATGCATAGGTTCTGACATACATGCACAACTCCATCAAGAGAAATTGAAGGTTCATGGAAGATGACTTTTTCATTTTTTGTGTAGAAGTTATAAGTTGTAATCATCATTTATTTCTCAAAACCACACTTCGATAGTTCTAAAAAACAAAATTTTATTTGAATGATTACACCTCGTCAATGGATCCGGTGAATATGAAGTGTATTTGTATGTAATTATGTGTTTATGTTAAGGGGATCATTAACTCCATATTAGTGTTGCAGGCACTCTATAATGTCAGCCTATTTCATGGATTATATGGATCTTTCTCTGTCTAATATCTTTTTGCTAGTACCCTCCATGTAATGACACTCAGATTCTCTGCAAAAATAAGTAATGTGCCTATTCACAAAGCCGACGCTTCCCATTGCCAAACTCCAAGTCCTTACCTGTCTTCCCGCCGCCCCGCGCCCCACCACCACCCCCCCCCGGGGCCGCCGCCGACACGTCCACCATCGTGGCTTTGATGCTGCTATCTCTCTCTCTCTAAAACGCAGAGGAGGAGGATGAAGACAGAACAAAATGAGGTTAAGAGTTAACCTAGGTGGACTTAAGTTTTGCTTTTTGGCCATCGTCAGTCACTAGTCCCTTGACAATTATTAAAGCTTCGTGTTATGTCACCCTCATTCATGCTGCCGATGGGAGTACGACTTTTGATGCAGCGTGGGTCACGTTGCAAAGATATTTTCCTCCAAAAGGGGGAAGGAGATGGAGGGAAATGCAAAATGAGTTCCTTCTTTTCAATTGAAATGCAAAATACGAGTTCTGTTCGGCTATTCCCCACAAATGCTACATCTCATGGCACTTGTGATAGCAAGTAGAATTTAAATGGTTAATTGAAAGTTATGATACTTAAATGAAAATTTTTCAAAGGTTGAATCACTCAAGTGAACTTATCTTTTTTGAAATTAATGATACTCAATTAATAAAAAAATCATGACCCTCAAATAATTGCCGTACAAAAATTATATCACTTTTCATATTCTCGTCTCAACTAACTTCTATCAAAAGTTGCGTAAGAATTGGAAAGTGTTTGAATCAAGATATGCACTCTTCACTGGTCAACTACACTCCTTAAGTTGCATAAGAGTTGAAGCTAGCAGATAATTGGCTAAAAATAACACCGGCAAAGGCATCTTACCACCACCACCAAACTTGTAAATTACAACAAAACGTGCTCCTTCAGATTTGGCATCTAATAGTTTTCACTGTGCCTTCTTTTTGATCATTCAATACGACCCCCATGCTCGGTAATGAACCTACTTTTGACCCTGCAGCTTAACCCGAAGCTCTTGAACGATCAAATTTGATGAGTTCCCATGTCCATCAAGAAGAATTGCCAAACAAGTCCAATGGAGAACTGAAAAAGAATAACATTTTAATAGGACGTTCAAGAAAATATAGTATTTGAACTGAACTTGAATTGTGGAAAGTCAAAGTGCAACAAAATATCTTCTGCACAAGCAGTGCAGTGTAGTGCAATTTTCCATGATGCTTCTAGTATTGGGGTCGGGTATATTACCCATCCTTAGGAGAATCTGATTTTCTTCATCGCGTAAAAGTCTTCTTTATAAGTTTTTTCGGTTTTAGAACACAAATTTACCATTGCTCCTACAAAAATTGCCATACCATACAAATGATTATCACTGAAAATTTCTGAGTGTTTGTATGGCACAACACTTCGTGCAAAAATTACAGCACGGCATTTGGGCTCAACATGGTACGACACGAGATTGGTTCCTCGAGTCACCGTAGAAGGCTGGATAGCAAAGTGTAATAAGTTGTTTGGCCATGGACTTATTATTGTACCTAGAGTTCTCTAAAATATTTTTCTCACGAGCTAAAAGTGTCTAAACGATATTGCGCAAAAACCAGAATTAAGGGAGGACTAATAATCTCATTGTCTCATATTGGGTTGGCCCACCAGATCGTTGTAGAGGGGATCTTTGAGAGATATGAGTGAACAGGAGAAGAGGTAGATGTGTATAGAAGGAGTGACGGTGCTAAGGGGGTGGACGATTTACCGTATCTGAAGAGGTGTATGTCGTCAAGAATTTTGCCACAATAGAAAATGTCATGAAATTTTTTGTATTATGTTGCCTTAAGTATACTGTTTGTTAAAATATTTAAAGAATAAACAACGTATCTATATAACAACTTAAGTTTTCAAAACAATTGATAGTATGTCTATCAAAATCTCATATGGTATCGGAGTTAGGAGATCTGGAATATTTAATTTGCAACAGTTCTAAACGCTTAAATTATTACATGAAGGTGTGGATTGAAGAGACGGCCATTTTTGCAAACTAAAATGAAGGCAGGCCATCAATCATCATATATAAAACTTCCAACTTCCCTCTCACAATTGAGAAAATCCCAGTACTTATATCGAGGATCCCGTGATCTTTTATCAATATGATGTTATTTTTCGTCAAAAGCTTGACTTACCTGTATTTTTTTGCATGGACTCTGCAAAATCTTGGCTCCATTTCGTACTTTAATCGATGCATGCAAGGTGCCCGCGCTTTCATGTGTAGTGCAAGGCTTCATTTGATCATCTTTACACGATATCTACGGAATCTCCAAAAAGAGCAAATGCCTCCTTCTGATTACACGATTAATTGAAAACAAAAGGGCCCACTCCGCCATTTCTTTTGTACTGAAATTGACTTCAGACCCTACCTACTAAAAATTACGAGAGTCGCGCTTGGCTCCAGCAATCCGCAGCGGCCGGAGTCCAGATTCTGATGCAGATGAAGGCACTCCAATCCCAGTGACTTGACGGGCTCTTTGAGCATTAGCTTTACTAAAATTGGACAACAATGGAGTCCACTTAGTCCAATAATTAATGCTTTCTCCTGTTGTACGACGTGCCACCATCGGTTTTGGCCAAAATGTTTTTCTCATCAAAAGTTTGTATTATTTTCCTTGTAAAAGCATCTTTGGAATTTTGTCCTATTATTTGACCGCGAGTCTTGTGGAAAAGCTAGTCTATTAGGAAATAGCAATAAGCACATAGAAAACACCGTGAACGTATTTTTTGAAGTGAAGAATGCGCCATTCATTTCGGAAAAAAGAAAACTCTGTTTTCTGGGGCTTTTCTTTTGCCTCCAACACCCAATTTTAATTTTTCCTCTCATGCGTCTATAATTTGTGTGGCTTTTCATAGATTTATATTCGGGCCGCTGAAGTAAGGTGTAACTCAAAATATTCAGGATCAAGAATTGCAATATTATATAGAAGAGAATGTCTCCCTTATTAATGAAGATCGAGTTGAGTCGAATAGTTAAGAATAGATTTCAAACTTGACTCACTTTGGTTTATACAATCAAGGATTCGATTGGAGATTTTTACCATTCAAATATTGTGGAAAAAATTGGGTGCACATGGATGACCTCTTAGAACATGATGTGAATTTTATTTTCTAGAATTGTAAATTTTACAGGACCTTCAGTTAAGATTATCTTACGTCTCCATTTAACCGATTCACTTTAATGGACACAAGTTTCGTCTTCACCTTAATGAGCATGATGACATATGAATGCATCTTCTCTTGATGTACTCGAGGAATTTTCTCTGATTGTTAGACATGTACGAGACCTTTATCATATGAAACAAAAAATATTATGGTTTCACTTTTGGCTCGAGAAAAACCAATCATATTCTCCTGCTTTTGTTCTTATCACTTTTTCGTGGACCCTATGTCGTGTCTTAATCCTATGTTCTGTATCTCATCTTTCTTTGTTCCTTTTTAATATCATTTTGTTCGTTTAATATTCCATCATCATTACTCGAAATAAAATAAAAGATTTGTATGCTGCCACTATAAGTTGTTTTATCAATGGTTCATCTATGAGGCCCAACTCGAGGATCATATCCCTAAATTGACTCACACGAGATATTGTTTACTCAAACAGTTGTATATAATCTTCGATCAACCTTAAAGTTGTAATGAGGTGACTCTATGCATGAATTTAGTAGTTGTCTTCTAATTTATGATGAAATAAGTTTCTTCTCCACAACTACATGCTAATACACATAATAGGAAAAAATTACCTAACAAGTCTTAGATGAATTGTATTGATGTCAATTCAGTCAAAAACTTTTCAATTTTGATAATTTAATTTTAAACATTTGCACAAAGTTCAATGTTGTCCATCTCGTCAATTTTTATAAGAAATTACTGACGTGCGATTCAGTTATTGTCGACTATCCTACGTGGCTTGCAACATCAGCGATTTCTAATGAAAATTAGTCAAAACGACTATATTGTGATTTCGTACAAAAATTTAGGACTAAATTGAGAAAATTGAAAAAGTTAAAATGTTATTATCTTTCATACAAAGAAATTAGAATTGATTGACAATTTCTCCATGTATCATTGTCATTAGACAATAAAAATGTGTGAGTAAGGACCTTCAAATTGGATAAGACATTGAAGCTGGGCATCCATCTTTTGAAAAGAGACTAAGCGCTATCACAATCTAAATTTTATTAGCGGAAAAAAATTAAATTACTTGGAGAGTAAGATTACCAACAAAGGAGCATCAATATTGCTCGCTGGTTTTTTTTTTTTATCGCAATCTAAACTTTATTGGTGAAAAAAATTATAAAATTAGTTAGTGGAGAGTACGGTTTACCAACTAAGAACATCTTATTGCTCACTGATTCTTTTTTCTAATTCTTTGTTTTAATTAATAAAAAAGACAAGTCAAGTCAAGAAGCACTTCTACATGAAGTTGCGGAAATTACGCTTGCAATAATTGCCCTTTTACGTGCAATCATGCCTCGCATCATTATTGCTCGCTGGTTCTTTTTTATCACAATCTAAACTTTATTAGCGAAAAAAATTATAAAATTAGTTAGTGGAGAGTACAGTTTACCAACTAAGAAACATCTTATTGCTCGCTGATTCCTTTTTCTAATTCTTTTTTTTTTAATTAATAAAAAAGGCAAGTCAAGTCAAGAAGCACTTTACATAAAGTTGCGGAAATTACGCTCGCAATAATTGCCCTTTTTCTGTGCATCATGCCTCGCAATAGTTCGATTAGCATGAAGAATCTTGGACCGTTGGATGACAATGAAGACTATCGCGTGATGGTAATAAAAAGTCAAAATCGTCGGAATCGGTGGAGATTGCTGCAGTGATAAACACCATTTGGTAGTACTATTTGTCGAATATAAGTCATATATGAGATATTATATCTTTCGAGCCTCATCATAATCCTCAATATAATCTACATATAAATAAATATTTTTTTTGTAAACATTTATCATCAAAATATTTAAAACCATATAACCTTTTCAATATTAAAAGGTACGACAAAACAACTTGTTTTGATAGGTATCTATACCTTTTTATTCAATCATAAGAGTGATCAAAATATATAATATTTGTTATGATTAGTGTTGGAGTAGACACAATCTCATAATGGATTTTCTCCTGAGTTTTTACCTTTTTCTTCCTCCTATCTAAGATAATGGATGACTTTATTATATTTGTCTATTTGTAAAGCGCATTACATAATCTCTCTCCTCTCTCCCTCTCTCCCTTCATTCCACAAAACCCATTATTGACATCTTAATTTTTATCGACACATCAAGCATATATTTCTGAAAAAAATAAGAAATAAATAATAGTAAAAAGATACAAAATCAATAATAAATAAAAGTAAATAAAAATAAGAGGAGAGAGTCCAACTGGGCCTAGTTTGGCCCCCATCACCCAAGCCTTTCGGTCTGGCCCGACCCATTAAACCATGCCCATCTCACACCTTGTGATACAGAGCCTGCAGGCGAACCATGATGGCGCCCTTCCGACATGCTATTTCCTCACCTTTTCCACCAATGCTCTCCAAATCGAATTACATTTCATCGGAGTTGGGAAGTAAGAAAGGGATTTCGATGTTCCGATCCAGTCTTCCACCATTGAATTTGTAGAAAATGTATTGGAGGGAGAAATGTTCGGTTACTCAATTCTGAAGCTGAGTTATGAATCTAAGTATCGTTGCCTTTTCCTCGATACATATGCATGCTCAACATGATTACTTAGATAGCGCTCATCAGGTGTATGATGATATGCCGTTCTGAGATATAGGCTCATGGAATGTCATGGTTTATGGGTATTAGAATGGGGATGTCGCTAAAGCATTGGATATAGTTTGTTTGCTATGAAATTGCAGAGTGTAGAGATGGATTATTTAGTAATTCTATATAATCTACTCACCGTTTATTTAGTAATTCTACATGGTGTTCGTTTGGTTAGACTTTTGCGAAAAGTCTTTGGGAAAATATAAATGACTTTAAGTTAAAGGGGTTTTTCAAAATGCAAATTGTGTTTGGTAAATCATAACATAAAAGTCCCTTGCGAAATACCTTTAGCCTAAATTGCGTTTGGATAAGTTATATTTACAAAAGTCTTTATTATTAAAAAAAAACTGACTGGTGAAGGGTAGCGGCCACCGGCGGCCATCGTCTGAGGTTGCTGGACCTCAAGTGGCCACTGGAAACCACCGGCGAGGGCCACTTGGGGTTGGGCGACCGCTGGCAACCCAGGTGAGACCCTCGCTTGAGATCGTGTGGCCTTGGCGAGGGTCGCCTGCGATCGGGCGACTGCCGGCGACCTAGGCGAGACCCTCGCTTGAGGTTGCGAGGGTCGCACGACGCCGGTCGACACCCTCGCCGAGGTCGCCAACCATAGGTGAGACCCTTGCCTGAGGTCGCACAGCCTTAGTGAGCTCGCTCGTAGTCGACGACCTCAGCGAGGTCTCGGCTGGGGTGGCATGACCCCCGGTGCAGCGGCCCTCGCCGAAGGCCTCACTTGGGTCTCCCGACCCCTGGCGAGACCCTTACCTGAGGTCACGTGGCTCGAGGGGCTACGTGGCACACGACCTCAGGTGACAATCTCGCCGGGGGTCGCGAGACCCAAGCGAGACCTTTGGCGAGGGCCGCTGCGCCGGGGGTCGCATGACCCCGACGACCTCAAGGGAGGGTCTCGACAAGGGTCGTGCGGTCCAGATACGGTTGGAGGTCACGCAACCCACCGACAACCGTCACCTAGGTCGTCGTGACCATCGCCAGCCTCTCTCTGCTCTGTCGCCGACCATTCACAACCCTACTCAACCCGGACATCCGCCTCAATGAAGAAGATGAACAGTTTCGCAAGCCTGATGAATAGTGCTTCGAAGTCTTTCCCGAAGGCTGAAAGCCAAGGCATTTCTAGACCAGCCTTGGCTTTCAGCCTTCAGAAGGCCAGCCTTCCCCAAATGGGGTTTGTAAAACCTTTCCCAAACACTCAATATTTGGCAAAAGGCCTTTAGGTGGCCAAAGTCCATTTGCAAAGCAAGTCCCAAACGCACCCATAATTTACTCACCATTTTTTGCTCAGTTTGATGATGTATCGAGTGGAACAATATAAGGAAGTAATTGAAGCATATCATCTCATGGAAGAATGCAAAGGGATTTCTCCAAATAAAGGGAGTAAGAAGATGGGATTTTTTATTCGATTGTTATAAAAATTCATTGAAAATAATTGGGAAAATCAACATGATAAAGATATGAGCCGTGTGATCGAGTTTTTCCAAAATCATGTGAAATACCAACACCGATAGGTGAAAAATCGAATGGGAAAACAAGACTTTTAATTGGAATCAACAATTTATTTAGAAAAAACTAAATGCAAACACTAAAACTTACGTATGCCAAGTAAAAGTTACTTATTTTATTTATATAAAGTTATAAAAAAAAATATTACCAACAGATTAGCCATCTCTTTTTATTTTTCTTTTTTCTTTTTTCCGTTCGGTCACTTGCCATGGCACCCATTTTTCCTCCTCACGAACATTACAGATTTTCCCTAGAAAATCCTTGAGGTCTAATAAATGGGACGCCTTTGAGGACAGTCATGGCATAAAAATGTCGTGTTGCATGTGGTGAACTAGAAAAAGTATCTTTAAATATTCTGGGCATGTTTTGACAAAATTCAACTTATTTCAGCCACACTCCGGTACATTTAAGCGAGTTTAAACAATTCCAAACAAATTACGGCAATTCCAAGTAAACTTTTAGTGAATTCTGGCGAAGCTACAATAATCTTGCGGCACCACCTCAACAAAAATTCGGCAAGTTCATGAGTTCCATTATTTTTATATTATCTTAGAGGTAAAGTTCACTCTGATAAAAAAATTATCACCTTTTTTTATTATCAGCTCTATTTACTTCCTTTCCATTAATTCCTCATATATGCCTTAATTTACCATGGACTCTCTCTCTCTCTCTCTCTCTCTCTCTCTCTCTCTCTCTCGTTTGTAGATTATCTCTGAAGAATAAACACGATAAGAATGAAGGTTGATAAGGTTCCAACTCAAGCTTACCATTCACATAGATGAAGGTACATATAATATGCGTGTCACCGATTGACAACATTAACTACATTATCACAAGAACGAAGGCAAACATGCTGAATAGGTGGCTATCCTGCGAGGAAAGGTTGAATATATTTAAGCATAGGAAACAAAACATTAAAGCAATGGGGATGGAGATCTTTTGTTAAAAAAAAAAAAAAAAGATCTGTAATGATAAGTAAAAATAAATAATGAAAAAAGATAGCACAGGAATGCCAAAATGAATTGGCATGGGCATCCAAATTTTCAAAAGCAAATTGTTAGCGACCCCACTTGGTTTCGGAGCACATGGACAAGAGATTTAATTGACGACATCATCTGTCTTAAAACGCGCCAAAAAATGAAGCCTCTTAAATCCGCCTCCTCTGGTCACCATATCACGTATTACCATAACTAATTTTCGAAAGCTCCCTCTCATAAATTGTTACGACCCTCTCTAAAGAATCTTAGAGGGGGCGGGTATAACGATTGAGTGATGCCTTTGTTCGAGGTGCTCGCTCTTGTTCAATGTGAGTTCTCTTAAATCCTAACTATCGTGATGTTTGAGTTTCAATTGATTAATCAAAGAAATTTTATTTAATTGAAATTGCCACTATTCTATTTAGGGTCAATTAAGAGCCAAGTGAAGCGCAATAGTACACTTCACTCTTGCAAACTATTGATCTAAGATCGGAGGCTTAATTAAGCTAATTATCTAATGACCACCCTTTCAATGCTGATTCTCAATTTTTTGAATATATTGTTCATGCGACCTTTGCCTATTGTATTATCATACACCACTAAGTGATGTACTTGCATGGGTGAACAATCAATAAGTAAACAATCATAATCTGTCACGCCCCCATCCTCGGGCACGCACACATCACTCTACTTGGTCGATTTTAAAATGCGATACCCCAGGACAATGTATTGCCGACCTTTTCAATTATTATGCACATGCGGAAGCAGTTATAAATCCCCAGACAATAAAACAATGGGATAGAAAAGCAGGGCCATATTTTTCATATTGAAACTTATAACCAAACTTTTATACAAAACACAAACCACTTCATAACTATTCATATAAAAAAGGAGGTCTCAAAAGAAGATAAACTCTCAATCCATCTGGGCCATACCCAAGGCCCCTCTCAGGATTATCTTCTTCTTCCAAAATCATTCTCCTCGAGTTTCACCTCCGAGTTCTCCTTCTCAAACTCCTCCTCATCAGCTCCTCATCGGGGTCCTGAAATGTTTTTCCCCCAACTGGGATGAGACTACGTCTCAGCGAGTTCTACCCCACTAAGCCCGATTAGTAAACCATTATACTAAAGGCTGCCTAAACACGCATGGGTCAGAAGATGTACCTTAGCATCAGATCCCACCTGCAAGTCAGTACAATTCACAATAGGCACTCAAGCAAATCATATCACCGATCGAAGCATCGATCAAATCGACCTAGTCGATTACATGCTAACAAGACCACTCACGGTCATTTCCATTCAGTCAATCAATTCACAACATCAAATCAAAACAATGATCAATCGACCTAGTCGATTACATGTCAGACGGACCATTCTAGGTCAATACTCTCGGGCGTCAAGTTCGCCAAAGTGATTTATCCACTAGACAATTGCGTGCGTTCTTTAAGGCGCCGTTTTCGCCAGTGATCTCCTTAGTCACCGAACCACGCATGCCTATGACCATGTACTCAAATAGACAATTGTGTGCGTTCTTTAAGGCGCCGTTTTTCGCCAGTGATATCCCAAATCACCAAACCACACATGCCTACCATGATCTGTTCAATAGACAATTGCGTGCGTTCTTTAAGGCGCCGTTTTCGCCAGTGATATCCCAAATCACCGAACCACACATGCCTATCATGATCTGTTCAATAGACAATTGCGTGCGTTCTTTAAGGCGCCGTTTTCGCCAGTGATATCCCAAATCACCGAACCACACATGCCTATCACCATGTATTTAATAGACAAGTGTATGCGTTCTTTAAGGCGCCATTTTCGCCAGTGATGACCTTAATCACCGAACCATACATGCCTATAACAATGTACTCAATAGACAAGTGTATGCGTTCTTTAAGGCGCCGTTTTCGCCAGTGATGACCTTAATCACCGAACCATACATGCCTATAACAATGAGTACTAGACCAATACGTGCGTTCTTTAAGGCGCCGTTTTCGCCAGTGATATCCCAATCACCGAACCACGTAGGTCCACAATAATGTATGTACTAGACCGATACGTGCGTTCTTTAAGGCGCCGTTTTCGCCAATGATGTCCGATCACCGAACCACGTAGGTCCATACACTATGTATGATTGGTTCAATTCCAGAGTATTTCCAATTCTCTCATAACTCCATCCACTGTACAACTCAATCAAAGCATTATAAATGCTAAACAAACATACTCGGCCATCTGCCAATCAATCATCCAATCTCAATCAATTCCAAATCAATTTAGGGTAAATCCCTAAAATATCACAATTTATTCAATTCCATACAACGTAGAGCTCAAATAAATAAACGAACTGCGCCACGATGGTTAGCACGAGATTTCGGTCGTCGGCCATCGAAATCTTAATTTCCGAAAAATAATTAATTATTTAATATTAAAAATTCTGTTTAGCTCAAAATAAGGTCCAATTAAATAAACGGACTTCCCCACAGTCATCAGCATAATTTTCCGGTGACGAGCCATCTCAATTGAATTTTCAGGAAATAAATAATTATTTAATTAATTTCGAAAATTAATTAATATTAAAAATTCAATTTAGCTTAAAATAAAGTTCCCGATTAAATAAACGGACTTCACCACAGTCATCCGCATAATTTTCCGGTTCCAGACCATCTCCCTTGAATTTTCGAAAAATAAATAATTATTTAATTTAATTCCGAAAATTAATATTTAAATGCCAAAAATCTCACTTAGGCCCGAATCATCAAATTGAAGCTCAATTAGGGTTCCGAAAATTCGAGATGCCTTCAATAAATAGTAGACCACGTCTACTTGCTAATTACGCAATCAATTTATCTAAATCGCATCACAATTGGCTAATAATTGCTAATTACTTCTAATCTAACAACCTAAACATAATTAATTAAAACTAAACAAACCTAAAGCATAATTAGCCAACTAATCCTAGATTAGTGAGATTACTCACCAAATCACGCGCAAATCGGATCAATCCGACGGCGGCGACGCGAGGAACAATTCTTCCCAAAGCACGGCTCGGGTTCGGGGCCGGGAAACGGCCCAAAACGGCCCACGAACAGCTGAATACCCACTCCGTGGGTTTGCTGAACGGAGCAGATCGGGGCTGCTCCGGCGGCTAGGGCGGCGAGGGGAAGCCGGCGGAGGGTGAGGGGGTCGCGGGGGAGGTCCGGCGGGGCTAGGCGGTGGCCGGAGGTGGCCGGACGGAGCTGGACAGAGGCTAAACGGCCGCCGGACGGAGCCGCAGGGCGGCGGGGGACGCGAGGGACGAGCGGCGGGATGCGCGGCGTGCGCAGGCGGCAAGGCGAACGGCAGCGATCGCAAGCGTCCGGGTGGCGGTGCGGGCGGCGACGGGGAGCTGCGATCACGCGGCTCCTGCTCGAGCTTCCTCCTCTGGTTCGCTTCTTCGGATGCGTGGGGAGGAAGAAGAAGAAAAAGAAAGAGAGAGAGAGAAGAGAGAGAGATAACCTTTTGACTAGTCAAAGGTGAAAAAGAAAGAGAGAAGAAGAAACCAATTTGAAATTGGCAAGGGGTATTGGCGGTGGGAAGGGGATTCACACGAGAGAAAAGAGGGATGGAGAGAGAAAAGAGAGAGAGAGAGAGAGAAAAGAAATAAAATAATATAACACCACATGGTCTTATTCTTTTCTTTTCTTTTCTTTTCTCTTTCCCTTTTTATTTTCTTTTTGGTCTTCAATTTTTCCTCCGATAATTTCTTTATTGAAATTTCGGACCCGTCAATAATTTGACGAGCGATGAGACAGGACCCTATTTATCCAGTCAAATTAAAACCCGAAAATCTGGATGTCACAACTCTTTCCTCTTATAAAAATTTCGTCCTCGAAATTTAAACCTTTACCAATCCATAAACGAAAGGTGGGGGTATTGCCGTCTCATCGAGTCTCACTTTTCCACACTGATCATTCGATCTCGTGGCGTTGTCTAGGAGATCATCTTTGTACACAATATCTGCTCTTTCTGAACCAACAACTGAACTGAGCTTCTCACATAGGACATTTTGTCATCCACATATGATCTCTTTTTCTCGACTCCCTAATAAACCTTCGAACCTCAATGATTCCAAATTTCTGACAGTTCTTAGCAGTCTTTACTCTGACACTGATCTAACAACTACAAAACTGAATACTGAACTAACTCTGGGCTGTAATCTTTCTTCACTTTCTTTTCACCACTGAAATTTTGTACCCTCTGTTATACACTGCTTAATAAAGAACCCTCTGAAAACTCTGCCAACTTATAATCTCTAATCTAGATTCGAGATATAATTCATCCTCGACACTCCATGTCGGTGAACTATCCGAGACACACACACTTCGATATACCCACTTTATGGCAAGATAGGATCTTCAATTTCTGAAATCGAATTTAGATTGGCGGTTAATTTCACTCCGACACGCTTTTAGTGTGACCTAAGCTACCGGGTAATGTTTAGAGCTTTTTAGGACAAATGACCCGTGGTCGATTTTCTTCGAGCCACAATGAACCCACTCGACACATTGACGACTCTCAATTATCGTGAAAATCTCAAAGGTTCAAATACGGACACAGGGTACCAAAACGACAGTAAAGTCAAATTAGTGTCAGTCGACGAGAGTTTTCCAATTTAGTGGGGTCACCCACGATTGGTCACTCATTTTAGTCGAACCAACCTATCTCGTATCTTACTTCGATTTTTAACTGTGTCGTAATGATCTCTAGAGATAAGCACGGTCGAGAAATCGATTCCTGGTCGAATTCTTAAGTCTATTTGCCTTAAGGTCCTTAATAACTCACCCAGCTAGTCTAGTTATCTCATGAGTGGCCAACTCAGAGAAAAACACTGTAATTGCGTCGATGAAATGCCCAAGTTATCTAATCGAAATCAGAGCCCGAAATCTGGATGTTACATACTCAAAACAAGATCAACTCATACTGTACCAAAGGGGACCAACTCCATCTATCGATCAACCACTATTCTCAAATGGTATCAGTAATTCCCTGAATTCTTAGCAAGCATATATTTCCATTTCCACTTGGGACTCTCGAGTGATGCTAAAATCTTCCGAATTTGCATTACTGAACTTCCATTTACTGACACCTTTAACACTTGCAACCTGCTTGGCGATATCTACCTTCATATCGGTCTACCAATTTAGCTGACGTCGATTCTGACTTACTTGCCCCATCTGGTCAAAACTGTGATACTATAGTGAACTTCTGACAAGATCTTTTCCCTAAGTGTTACACTGTCAAGTGCACTCAATCACTCATAGAACCCGAACTTTCCATCATCAGAAATCTTAAAGTCAATATCTTTCTTACCAGTATTCTCTTATAAGATTTTCTGAACATCTCTACTTGTCAACTGGGCGCCGATTCTAACTTGAACACTTGGTTCAATTTTGAGGGCGGCTATAAAATTAAAAAGGTAGCCTACCTCAAATTTGAAAACCAAATTTCGAACCCTTTTTCAATAAAGTTTATACTTTAGCCAGCCTATATATAATCGAAGACTCTCGGCTCAACACATAAATTACTTCTTTCATTCTCCCAAGATAATACCAGATAACATCATTATAGTCCTGCCAAAATTCTGATTCACGACACTGCTTCATGTTCAACTTGTCGAGTCTCAATTGGCGGGACGGTTATACAACAATCTTCTCATGTTGTATCAATACATACCCAGTCGCTGGCAAGACACATCACTAAGGATTACATGCTTTCCAGAGCCAAATGAAAAGTTTAGCACAAGTGCGGTAGCCTGATCTTACTGAAGCTCTGGAAACTATCCTCGTACTTGTTCATGCCAATGAATTTCTCTTTTTTCTTAAGAGGTCAAGCCCACGATGATACTGATGCTGAAAAGTCTTTCACAAAGCTTCCGTAGTAATCTGTCCAATCCCCACAACTTCTGATCTCTAACATTGATGTCGGTCTCGGTCCATTAACAACCGATTCTATCTTTGCTGGGTCCATGAAGATTCCTTTACCTGTAACCACACGACCATTCTTAGGGGCATCTCGTGATTCTCAACACTTAATGAACACCCTATAATGTCGCTACACCACACGATCACCATTGATCTAGATATTCTTTGAACACTCAATTTGTCAAATTTATGACAGCGGCTGGAGCGTTCGTCAAATCAAATGGCTTTACATTATTCTCACAAGGACAAAATCAAGTGCGAAATGCCGTCTTTAGTATAACCTCCTTCCTGGTTCTCAACTGACGATAACTTGTCCTCAAGTCAATACTTGAAGACATCAACACTTTTTATAACAAGTCACCCAATTCGTCGATCTTTGACAATGAACACTTACCCTTGATTGTCACTTGATTGGGTCGACTATAGTTGATGCATAATTGCAACGAACCATCTTTCTTTCTCTTTTCACAAAATTGATGATCCCTAAAGTGATGCACTGATGTGCATGAATTCCTCATTCATCAATCCTCACATCTGCACCATTGGTTCTATCAATTCAAACAACAACAACCGGTAAGAACTTTCAGAGAATGGTTCTGTTCCAGATGTTATCTCGATCGTAATTTTATCTCTTTCTCTGGCAATGGTCTGACCACTTTTCTGGCAACACTTCCAAGAATTCTTGGACTACTGAGGAGTTCTCGATTTTTTAATTCTTCAATCTGTCTTATCTAAGATCATTGCTCACTAATCTCGATAACTTCTGTCTAACAACCAGGTTACCTCAAGTGACGAGATCAAAGAAGTCAAGGACCCTTCTCAACTCTCAGTAAAACTCGGTACTTCTACATGCTCCTGGAATAAACTAGGTTACTCCACTATAACAATTCATCACCATAAAATGCTCAAGAACCAATTCTTTCCACACTTAACGATAGAGTTGTACACCAACAACAAATCAAGTATAATTCTAGTCAATGGTTCTTTTCCTACAGCCTTAACAAACAACTGAAATCCCACACTTGCAATCCCAACATTCTTTGGCACTATTCTGACAAAATCACCTCAAAACATTCTTTCATTGAATAAGGCATAGTCAGTTCCGTTCCTGTTCCTTTTGCCATCTTGCTGGCATTCCAGCAGTAGTAACAGTGTTGGTGTTCTTCGTAAACCCCAACCGATAGTCCCTCACTTGATGGCCGTGCTCACTACCATCAAAGCATGTTCTAGTCATTCTCGAACACAGGATTAATCCATGCATTCATTCCATACTTTCTGCACTCATCAGGTAAGTCTTCTATCTCCTGCCAAGTGACAGCACACACTCTTTCTAGTTGTCCCATCGGTCTGCTAGAATAGCTCTCGACTTTGATCTTTTCCCCGACCGATTTCCATTTCGCTCGAATCGGATCTCGTACCTTGACTTGGAAGCGATGGCTCGATCCCGCATCATATCCCCACTCTAGATCTCAACAGGTGTAGTAACAAAGGCGCTTGCAACACTAACGGCAGTAGTGATAGCGACAACGACAACGGCTTGATCTTGAGCTTACTAGCTCATCCAGTTCTCAAGGAACACTTGCATCAGAACGATCCTATCGAACTTAGGATCATTCGACGCTGCTACACTAGTACCAACCTGCAGTGGTACTCTTACACTCAAGCTGGCCAGAGCTGACACTCTGCCACAACCACCTCGGGTAACGACCTTTGTCAGTGCATTATCCCGAGTCACAGAGGACATTGTCCTCTTACTAGGAGTTCTCAGCTCCTACTCGCTCATGGTTTTCAGTCTTTACACTGAAACCTGCCTTCCAAATCCACACTGGATTAAAAGATGAGCGATCTTCACACGACAATCAATTCTACCATCCAGCTAACCCAGACATGCACCAGCATGAATTTAAAGGCCTTTCCTACTAACTATCCCATGGTCAACGCTCCTTATCACTCCAATCTTCAACTTCGCTCTGATACCACTTAAACAGGATGTCACGCCCCGATCCTCGGGCACACACACATCACTCTACTTGGTCGATTTTAAAATGCGATACCCCAGGACAATGTATCGCCGACCCTTTCAATTATTATGCACATGCGGAAGCAGTTATAAATCCCCAGACAATAAAACAATGGGATAGAAAAGCAGGGCCATATTTTTCATATTGAAACTTATAACCAAACTTTTATACAAAACACAAACCACTTCATAACTATTCATATAAAAAAGGAGGTCTCAAAAGAAGATAGACTCTCAGTCCATCCGGGCCGTACTCAAGGCCCCTCTCAGGATTATCTTCTTCTTCCAAAATCCTTCTTCTCAAGTTTTACTTCCGAGTTCTCATTCTCAAACTCCTCCTCATCAGCTCCTCATCGAGGTCCTAAAATATTTTCCCCAAACTGGGATGAGACTACATCTCAGCGAGTTCTACCCCACTAAGCCCGATTAGTAAACCATTATACTATAGGCTGTCTATACACGCATGGGTCAAGACGACCTTAGCATCGATCCCACCGCAAGTCAAGTACAATTCACAATAGGCACTCAAGCAAATCATATCACCGATCGAAGATCGATCAAATCGACTATCGATTACATGCTAACAAGACCACTCACGGTCATTTCCATTCAGTCAATCAATTCACAACATCAAATCAAAACAATGATCAATCGACCTAGTCGATTACATGTCAGACGGACCATTCTAGGTCAATACTCTCGGGCGTCAAGTTCGCCAAAGTGATTTATCCACTAGACAATTGCATGCGTTCTTTAAGGCGCTTTTGTTTGCTGATCTCCTTAGTCACCGAACCACGCATGCCTATGACCATGTACTCAAATAGACAATTGTGTGCGTTTTTAGGCGCCGTTTTTGCGCAAAGTTGATATCCCAAATCACCGAACCACACATGCCTACCATGATCTGTTCAATAGACAATTGCGTGCGTTCTTTAAGGCTGCCGATTTTTATTGATGATATCCCAAATCACCGAACCACACATGCCTATCATGATCTGTTCAATAGACAATTGCGTGCGTTCTTTAAGCGCGCCCGTTTTCGCTTTTATGATGATATCCCAAATCACCGAACCACACATGCCTATCACCATGTATTTAATAGACAAGTGTATGCGTTCTTTAAGGCGCCATTTTCGCCAGTGATGACCTTAATCACCGAACCATACATGCCTATAACAATGTACTCAATAGACAAGTGTATGCATTCTTTAGCGCGTTTTTCGCGGTGATGACCTTAATCACCGAACCATACATGCCTATAACAATGAGTACTAGACCAATACGTGCGTTCTTTAAGGCGCCGTTTTCGCCAGTGATATCCCAATCACCGAACCACGTAGGTCCACAATAATGTATGTACTAGACCGATACGTGCGTTCTTTAAGGCGCCGTTTTCGCCAGTGATGTCCTGATCACCGAACCACGTAGGTCCATACACTATGTATGATTGGTTCAATTCCAGAGTATTTCCAATTCTCTCATAACTCCATCCACTGTACAACTCAATCAAAGCATTATAAATGCTAAACAAACATACTCGGCCATCTGCCAATCAATTATCCAATCTCAATCAATTCCAAATCAATTTAGGGTAAATCCCTAAAATATCACAATTTATTCAATTCCATACAACGTAGAGCTCAAATAAATAAACGAACTGCGCCACGACGGTTAGCACGAGATTTCGGTCGTCGGCCATCGAAATCTTAATTTCCGAAAAATAATTAATTATTTAATATTAAAAATTCTGTTTAGCTCAAAATAAGGTCCAATTAAATAAACGGACTTCACCACAGTCATCAGCATAATTTTCCGGTGACGAGCCATCTCAGTTGAATTTTCAGGAAATAAATAATTATTTAATTAATTTCGAAAATTAATTAATATTAAAAATTCAATTTAGCTTAAAATAAAGCCCGATTAAATAAACTACTTCACCACAGTCATCCGCATAATTTTCCGGTTCCAGACCATCTCCCTTGAATTTTCGAAAAATAAATAATTATTTAATTTAATTCCGAAAATTAATATTTAAATGCCAAAAATCTCACTTAGGCCCGAATCATCAAATTGAAGCTCAATTAGGGTTCCGAAAATTCCCGAGATGCCTTCAATAAATAGTAGACCACGTCTACTTGCTAATTACGCAATCAATTTATCTAAATCGCATCACAATTGGCTAATAATTGCTAATTACTTCTAATCTAACAACCTAAACATAATTAATTAAAACTAAACAAACCTAAAGCATAATTAGCCAACTAATCCTAGATTAGTGAGATTACTCACCAAATCACGCGCAAATCGGATCAATCCGACGGCGGCGACGCGAGGAACAATTCTTCCCAAAGCACGGGTTCGGCCGGAAACGCCCAAAACGGCCCACGAACAGCTGGATACCCACTCCGTGGGTTTGCTGAACGGAGCAGATCGGGGCTGCTCCGGCGGCTAGGGCGGCGAGGGGAAGCCGGCGGAGGGTGAGGGGGTCGCGGGGGAGGTCCGGCGGGGCTAGGCGGTGGCCGGAGGTGGCCGGACGGAGCTGGACAGAGGCTAAACGGCTGCTGGACGGAGCTGCTAGGCGGCGGGGACGCGAGGGACGAGCGGTGGGATGCGCGGCGTGCGCGGGCAGTGCGAACGGCAGCGATCGCTGGGCGTCCGGGTGGCGGTGCGGGCGGCGACGGGGAGCTGCGATCACGCGGCTCCTACTCGAGCTTCCTCCTCTGGTTCGCTTCTTCGGATGCGTGGGGAGGAAGAAGAAGAAAAAGAAAGAGAGAGAGAGAAGAGAGAGAGATAACCTTTTGACTAGTCAAAGGTGAAAAAGAAAGAGAGAGAGAGAAGAGAGAGAGATAACCTTTTGACTAGTCAAAGGTGAAAAAGAAAGAGAGAAGAAGAAACCAATTTGAAATTGGCAAGGGGTATTGGCGGTGGGAAGGGGATTCGCTTTGAGAGAAAAGAGGGATGGAGAGAGAAGAGAGAGAGAGAGAGAAAAGAAATAAAATAATATAACACCACATGGTCTTATTCTTTTCTTTTCTTTTCTTTTCTTTCCCTTTTTATTTTCTTTTTGGTCTTCAATTTTTCCTCCGATAATTTCTTTATGAAATTTTGGACCCCAATAATTTGACGAGCGATGAGACAGGACCCTATTTATCCAGTCAAATTAAAACCCGAAAATCTGGATGTCACATAATCAATGCAATAAAGATAAAGTGCGACTGAATAAACCCGATATGATGTTGGGTGATGAATATACATGGCCTCATTATTGAGTCCCGGAACAAGAATCCTTGTGAGCTAAATCCAAGATTTATTCTATCTCTAGACTATCAAATAAATATCGCCCTAATGATGACCAATAATGAAGTTTCAAGGGGAAACATATAACAAATAAGCACGGAATGATCTGGTAAACTAAAGAATCCAGCCTGGGCTCATTGCCGCTTACATAAACTAACCCAAGACATATTATTTAACTAAGAACGAGTCCGATACTTGTAGTCTATGGTTCAGACAATGGCACGTGACCTTTATTTATGCAAGCAAATCACTACTAAAACATTGAAAAATGATGAGAAATCATCTGCATGTCGATGTACCATCGTGTGCTGCCAAATTAACCCTCATATGAAATCAAGACCTATCGAATCCAATCCTAGCCAACATACGATGCAAAAAACACACTAAAGTTCTATAAAAATCAGCATGGTTATCCAACGTTTATCGACAATATGACTTGAATAACTTAGAAACAACTCTGATATTACACAACAGGAACTCTTGGGACCAAATACGAAAGACCACGTTCTAATTACCCATAGGCGGCTGCAGCGGAGACATGTTCGAAGAACATCATGCTGCAAAAACCAATATGCAAAGCAACATAAACACAGGAAAACAGAATTGAGCCGCATTCTACTGTAAATTCTCATGGTTGAGACTCATTCAGCAACAACTGAACCTGTATACAAATCGGCAACGTAAGACCTTTCGGCCTACCAACAGATTCACGAGTAAAACAATATCCAAATCCAGTGAACATAACTCGTCAGATGCCAACAATTTCATGACCACTAGATTCTACTATGCTACTTATGGCATAAGTTGACATGCTTTGGTTATCCTGAAAAATGATTAACAAGAATATATCAGGATCAGAGACAACATGTGAGGATGGATTTGAACAACAATCAAGTAGTCATGGCATGTCGACGTCTCAGCCATAGGCTTAGATCACTGGAAGCAGAGACGCTGAAAATGAATCAAACATGTGTATTATACAACCATCATTCCAGACTAAGACATGAGAATGCTTCTCGAATTTGCACATGAACTTCATTTCGGTGTTTTAACGAACACATGGTGATCGGTTCGAACAAGAGATCAAATCGCAACATGAAAGCAATTATTGCGATCGAAGTTTATCACAACAGCATCAAAATGAGTACAGATCATTAAAAATCCTATATTGAAGGATATATCGCAGAAGTCTCAACCGGAATTCTTAGCCTGTACTTTGTACAAAAGAATGACAAAAAACAGAGCATGAGAATTTACCAACTCCTCTATCTCATTAACCTCTCCACGAGATTGTTGCCGATTGTACTTCTCATTTCAAGCCACAATCAATTTTAGTCTAAAGTGTCGATCACGATTTTAATTTAATTTCTCAAAGCATTCTTTTTTGCTTCGTAATTTTAGTTTCAACTTCAACTCTAAATGTTTTAGAGTCCATGGCTCGCATGACAATTGTGAAGTTACACAGACTTTTTTTTTCACAAGTTAAACACGTCTAAATGAACCACTAGGATTTGCTCCAGTGGCTACCCTTCCAACATGGAAGGGGGAGGTGAGGGGTTCAAATCCCCCTCTTCTCAGGGAAATGGGGTGGGGACGCATAAGTTTCAGGAGTGGGTTTCGACTCCCACGCCCGCAAAGAGATGTAAAAGTCTGAGAGTAAGTGTAGAGTAGAATCAGAAAAGAGTGACCGACACAAAAAAAATACGTCTAAATGAGAGATGAAAGGTTGAAAATATTTAAGCGGTAGAAAACAAAACGCTAAAATAGTAAGGATAGGAATTTTCATTTGTACCAAAATGCCGATAACGGCGACAAAACGAATTTTTAGCGCAATCAATCTTGAGATATCTCAATGCGTTTCCCAGTTGCAGCAAAAATTTAAGAAATAAAATAAACTGTCCATAATCTAGATCGATTCTCAAAAGCTTCTTTTGAACTGCTCCTATACATCTTCCATACGTTCATTCGCACCAAAATGCCGATAACGGCGACCCCTATCACTTCATCATTTCTCCATCTATTCTCGCATCTTCACACGACATGTTTCTCAATCCTTTTGTATATTTCCATTTCAGGCAAGGACAATAATGCGATTCAAGAATGAAATTGCATGACCAAATAGACATAACATAGTGACGGAGACAAGGAAAATATGAGAGAGAGGGGGTGAATCCGTGACGAATGACAGAGGTATATGGAAAAAAACTCTCCCCTCATCTCATCTAATCCTTCCGTCCACTCACTGTCTTTAATCATAAATGTTCATTATTAAACCGCTTGATCTTCCCCCATAAAATAATTAAAAAAGATATATCATATTCCATGGAAAGAAGTGATAAAATGATGGATAGAATGTCAACAGAACAGGGATCCGCGTAGTCTATTCTTTGACAGAAATAAACATCCAATAAGAGACAAATGAGGACTGGAACGATTTGCGCTTAGAACTCGTCAATCTATCAACGTTTCATCCGTCTCGTGTGCCATATACCCTGTCATGCCAACAATGAAGTCCACACTTGGACGTTACAATGAAAAATATATTTATTTTAGAAAGTGGGAATTTAGGGTCAAGCGTAGTCAACAATTGTCACCAATTCAATTGCCTAGAGTAAGTATTATCTTCTATGTCAAGTTGTTGCAACTCCAAGAAACAATCGTAGAACATACTAAAAACAAAGGAACGAAAATAACTAGTAATGAAAATTGACTATCTGTTTATCATGAACATTCTAATGAAACAGGAAAGATATCTTTCAAACATTATTCTAAATAGTAGTGACCAGTGGACACTTCGAGGAAGGAAATGCATCATGATTGAGCAGCTCGCAATTGGTATTGTACACAATATGTTGGCACAAACACACACCTGAAGGACTAGTTAGGTCTAAGCTATAGCTCTTATAAATGAAGCCTGGAAATTGGTAAGCGTCAAAGGAGAGGGAGAGAGTATCTGTATTTTGTTGGCAAGTGTCAGCCATGCAATCTTTTGAGGCCAGTTTTGTTGAGAGATTATAGGGAAAAAGTTTTTAAAAAAAGTTTTAAATGTATAGAGAAAAACAATTGGAAATTTTGAATCATTTTTAGAGTCAAATCTATATGATTTGGGATGAGAATGATTTAAATATAAAATTTAAGATTGGTGAGATATTTAGGAAATAATTTTATATTTATGTATATTTACCTTGTTATTGGCTTCGTGATTTAGCCGTTAGACAATGATTAGATCATGCATGAGCTACGTGTGTGAGAATGACAAAATATTTTATATTATTTTGCTAATAGGTATTTTCTTTTTTTTTCTTTTTTTCTTTTGGTGTTTCCTGGAAACCAACTGCTTTCATTACTTGTCAGCCTCAAAGCAAACAAAGTCTAATCAAACCTGCGGTGGATTAGGAATCCAAATGCAAGGAGGGATTTTGCAATAATAACTCTTGACAATCCAGTTCGTCACTTGATTTTCTATTCAAATGTGCTTATAAATGTGCCTTTAGGACCTTGCACTTGGTGATAAGTGGCTGCACTCCTCCGGATGGCAAATTACAATCTATGGTTGTGCCTATCACTCACCCCCTTCGCAACTTTATCAATTAACCTTTCAGTCTCGCCATGACACACTCCAACTATGCTTCCCATTGAATCTCCGACTGCAAAGGACCTGCCTATGTTAATTTTCAGCAGTCTCTTAGATTGTTGGTTCCAGGCCACATGTGAGGTTTCTAGCCATCGTTCTTTGCTTTTCCTTCCTTAATTCCACTTCACGAAACTTTTATGTGCAGTCTTGGCAGGTCCCATCACCCATCTTAGGTCTAGCCGTGGCGACAGGAAACCACTAAATATTAGGGGTGAGCAGTGGTCTAGGGTCAACCCTGGACCGACCCTAGACCGGCCCAACCCTGCCGGTCCTGGTCCGGTTCCTAAGGGGACTGGGTCGGTCCTTGGTCCTGAAATTCCAGGACCAACACTGTGCGGGTTGGTCCTTGGTCCTAAGAGTTTTGGGTCGATCTAACCCTGGACCAACCTTGTATATATATTATATTATATTATTTATAATTCTTTTATATATTCAAACCTAAATAAAATGTCTGTTATATTATATTATATTATATTGAGATGTTCTAGCAATAGCACTAATAGTAATTTTAATTTAAAACTTTCGTTGAGTATTAATTATGTGTCATTTGTTTTGTTTTCAGGTATTTAGAAGTTCAAGTGAATTAACAAGATGTGAAGTTATATATTCATGATTTATATTAAGTATTTTGAACTTTTTATGGTTTAATTATATTTTACTAATGAATTTCAGCTGCATTTTACTTTTCAATTTGTGTCAAATGGTAGAAGTTTTTGAAGAGTAGAGTAGTACTGCAGTTGCTACGGTAATTTGCTAGTCAAGTGGCGTGAAACTTATTTTTTGGTTGAGTGTACTCTATATGATCAAATGCTAGTTAAGTGGTGTGAAGCTCATTTTTTGGTCGAGTGAACTCCACGTGATCAAATGCAGGAAAATGCTTTTGCATATGGTGTTATGAATATTAAAGATAGATGATTACAAGAACTTTCCATCTTATCCCATATCTCGATGAGCGGTTAGTAGGTATCTATTATTGTGTCATTTTAAATTTGTTAAATATGTATTGGTATTTATAGTTTAGTTGCACAATGCCGCATTGTCGATGGATGTGTAATTTGAATTTGTAGGTTTGCTTTTTTAGGGAGTATAAAAAATAAAACAAAAAAATTTATCGATTGGTCTGGGTTGACACGGAACCAGACCAACCCATTGGGTCGGTCGGGTCCTGGTCCTAGGCTCAATAGGTCGGTCCCGGCCCTAAAAAATGAGGGACCGACACTGTGACGGGTTGGTCACAGGTTAGCAGCACGGACCAATCCGGACCATGCTCACCCCTACTAAATATTTCCCCCTAACTAAGTGCCCATATTGGGACGGCCTTTGGTATAGGCAATTTATAAAGGAAGGTCCCGCACACGGCTCTAAAACAATAATTGTTTTATTATTTTATATATTTGTGTCGACGTGTAGGAGAAGTAATATGCAACAATTATAATAAAATAAATATTTCATCAATCAAAATTTTTGAAGCTTGCAAATGAGCAAAAACTATAAACAAATTAAATATTACAGCTGTGAATTCATTAATAATCACTATTTTGAGAAGTAAAACTTCTTCTATAACCCAGTTCCACAGTAGATTGTGGTAGACAGAAAGAGACAGTTTCGAAGAGAAGACGAGTGACTGACGTGGTAAAAAAATGGGTTCTGAGAGTAGCAAAGCCGAAATTGGAGTGGGAAGTACCGCATGACAAAATGATAAAGAATAAAAGAGGATAAATTCGGCCCCATCGCCCAAGCATTTCGGTTCGATACGACCCATTAAACCATGCCCATCTCACATTGGGCCCAGATCCACAAGCTTCAGCCTCACACGTTTGCTCAAATGGATTACTTAGGCAATGCTCGTCAGGTGTTTGATGATACGCCGTTCCGAGATATAGGCTCCTGGAATGCAATGGTTTCTGGGTGTTGTTAGAATTGGGATGTCGCCGAAGCACTAGATATTTTGTGTACTATGGAGTCGTAGGAAATAGAGATGGATTCTTTTGTAATTCTATATAATCTGTGCACCATTTTTTGCTCGGTTTGATTATGATGCTCTAAGAGGAACAATGTAGGAAGCAATCGAAGTAGCATGTCACCTGATGGAAGAGTGCAAAGGGATTTCTCCAAATAAAGGGAGTAAGAAGATGACATTTCTGATTCAATTTTTATAAAAATTCATTGAAAATAATTGGGAGAATCAACACGATAAAGATATCAGCTGTGCGATCGACTTTTTCCAGAATTACGTGAAATTTTTCACCAATAGCAATAGGTGAAAAATCGAATAGGGAAACAAGACTTTTAATTGAAATCAAACAATTTATTTAGAAATAAAACCTAAACGCGAACACTGAAACTTAATGATGCCAAGGAAGTTACTTTATTTATTTATTTAAAGTTACTATTCTATTTAAAGATTTTACTGAGTACATGAAACAAAAATTACCTGAAGCTTCGCCACCCTCTCTCTCTCTCTCTCTCTCTCTCTCTCTCTCTCGCGTTTTGTCACTTGCCATGGCACCTGTTTTTCCTCCTCTCGCCAGCATCAATAGATTTTCCCAAGAAAATCCTTGAGGTCTAACATATGGGACGCCCTTGAGGAGAGTCATAGCAATAAAATGTCGTCTTGCATGTTGGTGAACTAGACAAGTATCTTCAAAGACTCGGGGCATGTTTTGACAAAATTCTACTTTATTTCAGCGAGACTCCAGCATATTCAAGCGAATTTCAACAATTCTGAACAAATTACGGCAACTCCAAGTAAACTTTTAGTGAATTCTAGCCAAGCTACAACAATAATCTTCTGGCAACACCTCAAAATTCGGCAAATTCCAACACATTCCAGCAAAAAGTCAGGGGTCCAGTTCGTGGAATTTCATCATTCAACTTGCAATGCGAAAGACAATTGATCGCACCACCACTTTAGGACCAATTACCGACAGAACCTTTCTATAAATGGAATCCTAGAATAAGCTTCGGCCGACACGAAAAGCTATGGCCTCAGCAAGCACGTATAACCTCCCGAGTAAATACCGTTCCGGCCATCTCGAATGTGTACACAGAGGAAGGTCCGAAGAAGGCAACCGGTATTATCGAAAGCAATCGTGACCGCGCCTCCTTGGCTTCTACCGTTGCAGTCCCGCTTCTGGCTTTTGGTGACGAGAAGTGTCTTGGCACGACGACCAAACAAAGGTCGGACGGAGCAGTCAAATGAAAGGCGAAAAGAATAAAAACTGCACGGAGATCAAGAGAGGCGAGTCTATAACAAATCGATAACAATAGCAAAGTTTAATTGGAGAAGAGACGACCTGATGATTTGGTGGCGACTCAGTGACTTCCAGACAGCGAGCATTGCCTCAATATAGCATTGATTCTAATGGCCAGCAATGGGACAGAATAACGGATAGAGTCTTTCGGTCATTTCATCGAACACTTCCTGAGCAGTATCCGTACATTCATTAGACGCGAGGACGACTCCTGAGCTTGATTTAGAGCAAGAAGTGGAAGAGCTCAGTCGGTGGAGAGAAGATTCGGAAGTGATGGTTGGGAGTCAACTGAGCCGGGGCGTCCTTTTCCATGCGATTCGAACTTACCGCAACCTTCCACCGATCCCTGAAGCGAAAGAACGAGCCGAAGGAGCGCCTCGCGGTCAGGACAGCACACGATCGGAACTGCAACCAGACGATCACTAGAACACCGCAATCGAAGTCATGAACGCTGGAATCGACGTTGATTCACCCCTGGTGAAGCTCGAATCGACGAAAATGAAATTCCGATTCCAGGGTCGAGCTTTGTTTCTCCTCTGCGTGCAGTGTGTGCCTTCCTTCGTGCGCCTGCCGTGGTCGGAGGTGGAACGCCGGCCGGCGGTAGCTTCCGGTGGAGCTGGCGGCCGGCGGTGAAGCTAGGGAGGACGGGAGGGAGAGGTTAGGGACGCGAAGCAGAATCAGTCAGAATCCAGAACTTCCTCGTCAAATGACGAAGACCAAAAATTCCCTTTTATATTTCTCTCGTCAAATGACGAAAATACTCCGATTCAAAATGACGAAAATGTCCTTCTGGTTATTGTTCCCATAACCGATTGGCAGGGAGAAGGGAAAATCGGTGATGGGCCCCAGGAATCAAAAATACCATCGTACTTGGTGCTGCGTATGACGATATTTTTGGTACCAAAAATTGTTGAGAATATTAATATTAATAAAAAAAAAAAGGTTGAAGATGGTTGAACTGGTGACTAGCCTACAAGGAATGGTTGAGAATATTAATATCTGTCCTAGTACTAAAATTGTTGGCTCACCTGACTATTGTGGAGTTAAGTGCTATTTTTTAAGGAGTTACACGCATCCAAATAAGAGAGGAAAAGTTGAA
Organism: Eucalyptus dawsonii; assembly: GCA_016097615.1. NCBI lineage: Eukaryota > Viridiplantae > Streptophyta > Magnoliopsida > Myrtales > Myrtaceae > Eucalyptus > Eucalyptus dawsonii. Next base: position 8,623,462 of record CM027877.1, on the reverse strand, counting down.
AATATATAAGCGATAGAATTTTTTGTTATAACAGTAAGAATGGAGATCTTTTTTTGAAAAAGGATTTGTAAAGTGAAAGAAACATAAATACATGAAAATAGCACAAGCATGCCCAAATGAATTTGTATGGGCATCCAAATTTTTAAAAGTATATTGTTGGCGACCCATTTGGCTCTAGAGTTTGTGATCAAATGATTTGATTGATGATATCATTGTCTTTAATTGTGCCCAAAACTGGAGTTCATTAAGTTCTCCTCTAGTCACCACAACATTAAGGTCATTTTTATTATTTTGCGCTCGACTAATTTTTATTGACTAATTTTATCAAAAAATATCTCTCAAAAAATATTTCAAACTTAAAAAGGTTTTAATTGAGTACCCTTTGCTGAGACCAGTAAATTGCCTCATTGTTAGAAGAGTTTAAAAAAGTACCTGCTCAATCAACAACTTACATTATAGGGAAAAATTTCAATGCATTAAGTTTATGGAACACAACAGATGGGACAACTATTCTTGAATATAGTTATGGTCTTATATAAGGACAAATATTCTTGAGGCCATAGCTGATAATGCAAAATGAAGAGGAGCATCAATGAATAATAAAGAGTTCCCTCGATGGGCTAACGATGTCTGGCATTGACTCTAATAATAAATCTATTTCCATCTCTGGAAGTCCTTAGCCTCAATTCCAGTCAATCGTGCGGCACACAAGCAGCAAACATTTTCCTTTTGCCAAAGCTGACATGTCTCAATCTATCAGGGAAGGCAACAATGAGCTTTCGGGTTACTTTACAACTCTTTGAAGGTTTTGGACTTGGACTTGTCCTCCATAGGGTTCTTTGGAGCATTAATAGAGTCCATAGGCGACCTACATTCTCTGGAGATACTTTGGCTTAACCGGTGTAATTTCACTAGCTCTACTCCATCGTCACTCGGTAGCTTAACACAACTCAATAGTTTGGAACTCTCATTCAATGAGCTTAGGAGGCATGTTCCTCCAACTCAGTCAAACTTGGATTGGCTCACTCTACTCGATCTTCTCTCCAACAATTTCATAGGTCTAGTTACCCAATATCTTTAATAACAAGATACGACTTCTTCAACAAGGTTTCTAGCATAATCTCTTCACAGTTCCTAGCCGCTTGGAGTCCAAGCATAGAGAATCTTTCCAATCTTGCCCAACTTGACATTTCCAATAACCTCATTCTCTCTTCCATCCTTAATGAGAGTAGACCTGAGTAACAATGGGCCAGCGGACACATAGACAAGTTCCTTGCTGCACCCTCATTAGACCATGTTAACCTAAGTAGCAATTAGTTGCATGGCATCATGCTGACCTTGGGTTTTCAGCTTACCAACCTCACTTGAGCATCTTAGCCAATAACTTGACCAGTTTTTGAGACCTACACTTGTTATCCAGACTCAAAAGTCTAAAAGATCTCGATCTTTGACCAATAGCAAAAATGTCGAGCATGTCTTGCCAAAACTCCAAAAAGTCGGTCTTTCTGGGTGGAAAGTTACTGAACCCCGCATTCTTGAGACATTCAACCAGCTTGCTAGGCAACATAATCCACAATGATATCCCGTCATAGATGTGGCATGTTTGAGCTGAGTTAGTCTTATTTCAATATCTCTCACAGCTTCCTCACTAGCTTGAAACAAGTTCCATAAAAAAATCTTACAATTCTCCAGCCGAATATGAACTAGATCCAAGGGCTGTTTTAACCTCCATTGCTCCTAAATATGGTTCTCATCCTCTCTCTGGCTATCAATCAATTGACTGGCAAAATCCATTGCTCTCTTCGTGAAATGAAGGACCTACAAATTCTAGACCTCTCTTGTAAAAATCTCATTGGAACGATACCTCAATTTCTGGGGAAGATCAGAGACGGCCTCTTAGTGCTGGACCTGCAAGAAAATGGACTTTCTGGCACCATCTCACTCACATTCGGCAAAAGAGCCGTCCTGAGAAGTCTTCACCTCGATGGGAACAAATTTGAAGGCTTGTTGCTGCGCTCTCGGCAGTAACAAGTTGAACGCCATTTTCTCAAAATGGTTGGCAACACTTGGCGGCCTTGTGAAGAAAACAATAAAATAAAATAAAACAAAATTAGAATTTCTTTTTTTAAATTAAACCCAATTGACCACAATAATATCAACTTTCCACGTAGGACAACCGATTAGAACGTCACATTAGTGATTAATGGCAAAAATAGTGGGAAGAACTACATTTATAATTTTTAAAAGATTTAAGATTAAATGATCACAATTGAAATTTTTAGAATTAAATCAAGACAAAAATTTAGGACTCGAATTAACCATCGTACAATAAGTTTAGGCTGCGCATGACAACGCTTCTGTTCCCGGGAAGATTTTTTTTTTTTTTTTTCAGAAATAATTCTTTTCTATTTCTGCTCCGGGAAACAATTTCTAAGTAAAAGAACCCGTTTGACAACGACACAAAATTTCTAGTCCTGGAATAGAAAAAGAATAGAAATGTGTTTGGTAACGCAATAATTTCTTTTTTGAATTTTTGTATTTTTTTATTTTTGCCGATGGATCGCCGCCGCCGCCGTCGCTGGCCCGCCAGCTGCCGCCGCTGCACGACCACTGGCCGCCAACCATCATTGTCGACCGCCATCGGAAGCCCATCGGCCGGTGGTGACCGACGGCAGTGACGGCGGCTAGCGATCGACGGCGACTGGTGACCGGCGGTTGTTGGCGGCGACCAATGGCGACGGCAATTGGTGGTGGTGGCAACCGGCGGCGGCGGCGACCGGTGGCGGCGGCGGTGGCGATCGGCGGCGACGGCGACTGCGGAGGCGGCGGCGACTAGTGGTCGGTAAGGATCGGTGACTGTAATAAGGCGGTAGCGATCATGATCATATGGGCGGGCGGCGGGCGGCAGCTGAAGGATGGGTGATGGGCGGTGGCTCAGCGGTTGACGGTGGTCGCGGCAAGAAAATAAAATTAAAAAGAAAATCAGCTTATTTCTAGAAATTGTTAAACGCAAAGAACTTTTTTTGCTTTCAAAACTGCTTCGGGAACAAAACGAACAAAAAAATTGAGAAATCGTCTCGGGAATAAACGTTTTTTTGCGGAAATAGGCTTTTTTTTCTTTTTTGTTCTAACAAAAGAACAGAAACCACGTTAAATGTAAAACGTTCTCACGCTTACCTTAAAAGTTTTTGGATAATTTTTCCCTTTAACTAATGTGAGTGCCATGATTTGTGAATTAAAAATTAAGACAGCACATTTCCCATGCTGTGGAAATCGCTCTTTTCAAAGGGAACACAAATCCGTCAGCAAGGTGCTCGTTGCTCATTGCTCATCTTTAAGTGGCGCCCTAATCTCTACATCGACCACCTCTGTCAAAAGACCAGCGACTCCTAAGTGAGGCCGACCAAGAAGTCGAAGATGACGATGCTGACGGACGATCCCGAAGAGGACGACGCTCTGTTCTCATCTCGCTTCCGCTGTGACGTCTTCCTCAGCTCCCACGGCGCCGACACCCCCCTGCCACGGCATCATGGATCGCCTCTACAGCGAGCACGTGCTCAGCAGCATGCCGTGGCTCCAGTTTGACAAAGAAGGCCTCGAGTGAGGGGAGGAGATAGCGCCGGGCCTTCTGGAGGTGATCGGCTACTTGGTGCCGTCGTGGCCATCATCCCCGAGAACCATCCCATGTTGAGATTAATCAATTTCAAATTTACGCCTTTCATCTGAAATATACTGATTTGAAGGAGCCAAACTTTACTGATTGCAGCAATCTAGTTGACATCACTGGTCTCCGGATATTGAAATCTCTGAGGCTTTTACTCTTGGGAGAGAAGAATTGAAAAGGTGAAAAGGATCACTCATAACTCCCATTTTGGGAAAACTACTTGAACTGTAGCAAAAACATGAATGAAGATCATCAGTTCCGTTTCTCCACCTTTGTTTAGTATCTTCAATCATGAATGCTGAAAGTTTTGACCTTAAATGTGTTTTTTCATAAGAAATTTCAGGTTGCTCTAAAGCATTTACACAACTCGAGTGTCCTTGGGAGTGAGATTCCTGGATGGTTTTGTCAGGAAGTTCCTCATTTTGCTGCTTCGAAGAAGAACCGCGAGGTTAGACGGAATGATTTTCGCTTTTGTTGTCTCTATGGACAGTGCAAACCGGGCAAACATTCCGCTCCCAGCAATCGAGGACATTAAAGGATGGCTTCTGAGGCTTAAAGGTCCGATACACATCAGACATTAAATGACACAAGCGAAGACCAGCTTTACCAGATTAGATATCCAGAATTCAAGCCTGAGAAGCCCTGCTGAAAAAGCAAGTACAGAGCCGCTGTTCGAAGGAGACAGGAATAGATATAGTCCTGCGAGACCCACCATACTTTTCTGGGCTCTCGCTGAAAAAGCACGGGATATAGCTGGTTTTCAAGAATGATGATGACGACGATGGTAATGAAGAGCGGTTGGACTAATCCCAGCAGTCAAAGTGTCTCAGAAACTTGGCCAAGTTCATCAGCTCCTCATGAGATATTTGGTCCATCGTTAAGGTGATTATATGCGATTTTGCAACGGCTTTTGCTTACAGAATAGAATACGATACTGCTCCTACAGATATCCTCTGCCTTTTCCCTGCATAAGACGGAATGATCGAGTATAGAGCCGCTGGTACTTATGCAAGGACCGAGCCAAGTCCATAATTACTTCTGTGTTGGAAGGGGATCATAGGACACGGTTGGAATCAGTTATAAAGATCTGAGAAAATGTTCCTTCTTCAACTGATGAGGTGCTTTCAACGATCACACTTTTCACAATTCCTAATAAACCACCTGACTTTTTCGACAGAGGCACGGTCAGTTTGTCATCCTCAAAAAACTTCGGGATGCAGCTAGCGATGGCTCCTAGAGTAGCACCTAAAATAACCTAACAGTTAACAGATCTCCCACTCAACCAGAGAAAAAGCGACCAGAGAATTAATGAACGGGCAAAGTAACTCCTTATTGCTGCCATATAAGCAGTCGCAATGCAAGAAATGAGCAGCGTGGCTGGGAATAAAAGGTGAGCCTCCTTTGTGAAGCAAGCTTTGTCAATAAACAATGAACAGGAAGATAAAAAAAAAACGTTTACAGAAAAGCATTTAGGACTTTGCGTTTGGGCTAGAACTAGCCCATCAATGCACGAATAGAATTAACGTAAGCTGCTTTCCTACTGCTCTGAAACGTGCGATACTCTTGGCGTCTGGAAGGAGTCCAGAAGTCTGTTATCATCACATCCCTCCCTTACCTTCCGTTTAGGGATGGGTACGAATTTTGGAAGGGAGAATCCTAAAGATCGTTTGCTTGTGATTCTGACAATAATGGAGAAACTCGAACAGTCTAAAAATTTCATTTTACAGTATTAAGAAACATTTGTAATTGTATTAACAAAATTTCCTTCCGTTCAGGACCCATTGACACCCCTATTGACAGCTATATGATGCCATATTTTAATTGTATTACGCATCAAAAGGACACAGGCAAATACCATCGTGCTGACGTCCCAGAGGCCAAACGTTTTTCCCGATGAATTTAGACCAGTAGAACTAGAAGCTGTCACAAAGTGATAAAAGACGAGACTGGTAGACTGCAAAAAAAGCCTAGGCTGCCACAACTCTCCACTTGAAGTATGAATTCCGTATTCCCTCCTTGTACAGTTTTGTATACTTCTTTGAAAGTGACGCAGTAACATCCTGGGAAAACATGCAAAAACACTGTCAAGTATTTGCTCCAATTGTGATTTGTGTTGAAGTACAATTATGAATATTAGTCGGCAATTAGCAGGTGGTCACAAATAAGGTAATCGGAGCTTTGTTAATGTCTCTCAATCTTTATAAGTAGAGCTACTATATATTCTTTTATTCGGCTATTGAGTAAAGGTGTAGTATTTGTTGATTCTCTCTCTCCCTCTCACTTGCAAATCATAGAAATATTTCCATGGTATAAGAGCCACCAAGGAAGAGGGATCCAAATCAAAACTCCAACTTTATCTTTCCCGTTGCCTTCAGTAAAAAGAACATAGCCATCACTATTCAGTCAGCTCCTTCTGAACAATCTCTTCATGTTTGTCCACATTATTTGTCTTCGGTGATAATCCTCGTTGAAGCATCAGTCTATGGTGTCAATTAAAGCTCGCCCTCTGTTATTCTCAACCTTATAAATGCTCAAAAATCACCCAAGTTCCTTTAATCAACGCTTGTTGTTCTTGCCCGTTCTCAGCGTGAAATGTCCTGTGGTGGCCAGCGATGGAGGTGTGGCAGCAGCTGTTGGTGGATGGAGGGTGAAAGAGAGGACAATGAAGAGGGAATGAAGATCAAAGGAATAACTGAGGGCTAGAGAGAATTTGCTGAGCTCCTTTTCCGTGTTGGAAGGTCCTCTGCTTCGGTTCCCCCCTGCTGCAGAGCGCGCCAAGCCTGAGCTGAAAGGGAAAGCGACTCAGTTCATTAGATGTAGAGAGACAGGAAGACAGGCAGAGAATTCTGCGGAGGGCCGCGTGATGTAGAGTGCATGTGGGTCCCACTGAGAATTGCGCAATAGCTAATACCTCTGATTTTGGATTCAAAGGGCACAACTATGGAATTGTGTATGAAGTTCAAGTATGTCATATATCCATGTGGTTACAGCTATTTAATAGCAGGTACTAGCTGAACACCCAGTGAGTGCGTCAACATTTATCAAAAACTTAAGCTTGTGACTAATAATGTTTAACTGATGTTGTGCAGGCTCATGGCTATAGGATGTCACTTTGGCTGGAGCACTTGGGAGATTTAGAGGACAGCTTCAGGGAGCCGCAAAGCACTGAACGCGTGAAGAGGGTGAACAAAATAGCCAAATGGAATTGGAGGGTTTATGCGGATGAGGACCAACATAATCCCATGGAAATGAGAGGCCACTTGATGCAATATCCGATCCATCTGAGTAAAGATGGTAAAGCCGGTCCTTTGGCCGGTTTCGAAACATTTCCTTAGGTGGGCGGCAAAATCCTTAGATCACCCACCACTCTTCCTGATACAATTACAACATGATCAAATATGTATATTAGTCACATTCGATTCTAAAGCAATGTGGTTCACGGTATTGAGATCATTTCAACTACTGAAAATTGAGAAATACGAGTAGTAGAATGACGATGCATGAGCAAGATATAGATAGATAGAGACTCTAGTAACTAAAAAATGATAAGAAATCATCTGCACATCAATGTACCATATGAAACCAAGATCTATAAAATCCAATCCTAGCCCACATATGATGCAAAAAACACATTGAACTCCATAAGAAATCAACATGGAGTCCACATGAATCCAACATATATTGCTAATGTGACTCGAATAACTTGGAAACAACTTTGATTTTACACAACAGGAACTCTTGGGACCAAATACTAAAAGACCACATTCTAATTACCCACGGGTGGCTCCAGCGGAGACATTTTCAAAGAACATCATGCTGCAAAAACTGAAACGCATAGCAACGTAAACACAGGAAAACAGCATTGAGCCACATTCTATAGTCAATTCTCATAGATGAGACTCGTTCAGCAACAACTGAACATGCATACAAATTGCCAATGTGGACAATGAATCGAGCAAAGCATTCGGCCATGGCATAAACAGCTCATTATGCACTCAGCCATCGAATGTCACTATGACAGGGACTCGCACGCCATTTACAGAAAAGTTACAAGTAAATGACATCAAGGAACGAACTTCAAAATCTTCAGTAAATGAAGAAAATCAAACAGGTAGAGGCCTATCCATTCACCAAAAAAAAATGAACCGAATATCATTGACAGTGAGAAGGTATTGAGGTATCAATGAACGGATCAAGAAATGAAAGGCATAATCATCCAAGCATACAAAACCAATTACACGTGAGATCAAGCAAAGAATGAAGTCCGGACAGGAATTCACTGAAGTACACTGTTGGGATATAATACGCACAAACGACATGATCTTGCAATTTACGTCAATGCGAAATCATCAGAGAAAATAAACGAGAAAAATAAGGACACCAGAAATTTACGTGATTTGGTCCGAGGATTGGTACCTACGTCTACGGGGAGAGCCAGTAGCAAATAATCCACTCTTAATTCGGCATGAGCCGGTTCCTGTTTTCCGAGTCTGTTGCCTCGGTGTAATCATCGGGCTCGGGCATGTGCATTTCCTGTATTAACTGATAATCATATGGGAAGAACCACCTTTGAACCCTATAACCAAGTGCATGAAAAATCAGTGCGTGAAAAAATAGAAAAAAGGAAAAAAGAGAGAAACTAATCAGAGGATGTATCCATTGCAATTACTTGAAGAAAACACGCAGCTAATAAATATAATCCGCAAAATAGAATATGGTGAATTCAGAAATCAATCACTCGAGATGAGTGAGCAGTCAAGTTCCCACAAGCCAATAAATACTTATACCAATTAAGGTTGATGAGGATTTATCCTGTAACCACATTCGAGAAATCGTGCAATGTTCAGCCCAGAGAGGGGAAAGAGAGAGAGAGAGAGAGACAGAGAGAGAGAGGAGCGGAGCAGATGCAATCCGCAAATGATGGACCATCTGAGGAACACCAATAAATTTATGAAAAACTGGAAAAAAAGTTTGGACATGACATGCCATGTATGTTGTCTTGGAGCAAATAGGGAAAAAAGGAGCCACGAAATCGGCAATGAAGATGAGGAAGTTATTTTTAGGTACAATAATAAGTCCATGACCAAACAATTTATTACATGTTTCTATCTAGCTTTCTATGATTATTTGAGAAACCGATCTCGTGTCGTATCTTGTCGAGCCCAAATGCCATGCTGTAATTTTTGCACAAAGTGTCGTGTCATATGGACACTTACAATTTTTCAGTAATAAGCATTTGTATAGTATGACAATTTGTGCAGGAGCTATGACAAATTTGTGTTATAAAACAGAAAAACTTTATAAAGAAAACTTTTACATGATGAAGAAAATCAGATTCTTCTAAGGATGGGTAGAGCTTAATATACCCGACCGCAATACTTGAAGCATCGTGGAAATTTGCATTGTACCGCGTGTACAGAAGATATTATTGCACTTTGACTTTCCACAGTTCAAGTCAAGTTCAAATACTATATTTTTTTGAAAGTCATGTAAAAATGTTATTTTTTAAGTTCTCCATTGGACTTGTTTTGGCAATTCTTCTCGATGGACGAGGGGGAATTCATCAAATTGATCGTTCAAGAGCTAAGTTGAGAAAATTGAAAAGTTTAAAATTTTATTGTCATTCATACAATAAATTTAAAATTGATTGGACAATTTTTCCACGTACCATCTCATTACATGCTAAAAATGTGCGAGTAAGGGCCTTCATGATCCTATAAATCGGATTAGACATTGAACATGCACATCCATCTTTTAAAAAGAGACTAACCGCTATCCCAATTTAAATTTTATTAGAGGGAAAAAAATGTTAAATTAGTTAGCGGGGAGTATGATTGCCAACAAAAGAGCATCATTATTGCTCGCTGGTTCTTTATTTTGTCGCAATCCAAACTTCATTAGTTATAAAATTAGTTAGTGAAGAGTATGATTACCAGCTAAGAAACATCATTATTGGTCGCTGATTCTTTTTTCGAATTTTTTGTTTTGATTAGTGGAAAAGGCAAGTCAAGTCAAGAAGCAATTCCACATAAAGTTGGGATAATTACGCTTGCAATAATTGCCCCTTTCCCATGCATCATGCCTCGCAACAGCTCGATTAGCATGATAAACACTGTTTGATTTTACAATTTGTCACCGACCAAAAAAAATATTACTATTTGTCGAATATAAGTCATATATGAGATATTATATCATCAAGGGAATCTCTAATTTGCTAAACCCTTTCATGCCTCATCATAATCCTCAATATGATCTACATATAAATAAATATTTATCATTTGTAAATATGTATCATTAAAATATTTGAAACCAATAACCTTTTAAATATTGAAGGGTACAACAGAACGTCTTGTTATGATGGGTATTTATACTTTTTTTTTTTTCAATCATAAGAGTGATCAAAATATGTAACGTTTGTTATGATTATCTTTGAAATGGACACAATCTCGTAATAGATTATTAGATTTTCTCTTGAGCTTTTATCTTTTTCTTTCCCCTATCTAAGATAATGGGTAACTTTATTATATTCATTTATTTGTAGAGTGTAGTACATAATCTCTCTCTCTCTTCATTTCACAAAACCCGTTGTTGGCACCTTAATTTTTATCGACACATCGAGCATATATTTTTGTTAAAAAAAAGGAAATAAATAACAGTAAAAAGATAAAAAAATTAACAAATAAAAATAAATAAAAATAAGAAGATAGAGTCCAATTGGGCCTAGTTCGGCCCCCATCACCCAAGCCTTTTGGTCCGGCCCGGACTGGCCCATTAAACCATGCCCATCTCACACCCAACGAAACAGAGCACGCACGCGAACCATTACGACGCTCTTCCCATATGCTGTTTTCTCTCCTTTTCCACAAGTACAGAACCTCCCACATCATTAATGCACGACACCCACCTTTACATTCGTAATACTAGTAATTGTTGAATTATGTCTCGAGTTTTTCGCTGGAAAAGAAGAAATATAAAAATAAAATAAAAGAAGGGAAACTTTCTTCCTTTTGCTGTTGCGGAACATGCTGAAGCTTTAAAGTTTGTTACATGGGCCCAAGTTTGCATGAGAAGAGCCAACGTTGGTGGGGCCCAAACTTTGGGCGCACATATTTTTTTATTTTTGTCAATTCTACTCTATTCCTACTCTACACTCATTCTCAGACTTTTACCCTGCCTTTTGCAGGGCGTGGGAGTCGAAACCCACTTCTGAAACTTATGCGTCTCCACCCCATCCCCTCTGTCTCCACCCCATCCCCTCTGAGAAGGTAGGGATTTGAATCCCTCACCTCCCCCTTCTATATTGAAAGGGTGGCTACTGGGGCGAATCCCAGTGGTTGCACACATATTCACTTACGAAGGAAGTTGCAGCGTCCAGACGTCACCTGAGAGAAGGAATAAATCGGTGGGGGCAGAGTCAAAGTTTGACTCTGGGCACATAAATATGAACAGATTTAATTTCCCTTTTTGCGAGCGTGCGTGGGACGGCCGAAACTGAAAGCTACGTAATTCACAGGAGCCGCGAGAGAGAGAAAACCCTACGTAGAAGCCGCACGTCCGCAGAGCCAGATTCCGCGAGAAGCTTTGATACGCGATTTCGTACGTACGCAAATCAGGCGTACGTAGAGCGTTTTGGTAGAGCTTGAAAGTGCGGTAATTTGTGCCGTGAGTTTATACCCAACCGAGTTGTTATTTATACACTTTGGGTTTGAGGTTAAATTTAGGTGTGGAAAACACTTGAGTGATTGAACGATTGTAAACTCCGATTCTCCGATTTTAGTGGATTATTTGTTGTTGGCTCTTCCCGTAGGCGTACATCGATACTCGAATCGAACCACGTAAATTTCGATGTCGTCCGATTTTTTCATTTATTTCTTTGGTGATTTCGCGTTGGCGTAAATCGCAAAGATCCTTGCTCGTTCGCATATTATATCCCAACAAATAATAATAATAATAATAATAATAATAATAATAATAATAATAATAATAATAATAATATATGGTACTAATAAGAAGAAAATTGAGTAGTCTAATGACAAACACTAATTTCAAAACCTCTCAACCACATATATAATCGGTACTCTATCAACAATATAATAACGTTGATTTGACATTATCAACGTCCACTTCTCACGAAAAACAACGCGATTAATAATTTCAGCTACCAAATTATTCCGACTAATTAAGATAATTATAAAGGTATTCTAAATAGTATTAATATATGCTAATGCATAAATGCAATTAGGAGGCAGTGGAGAATTGACCAAATTTTGTAACTTCCAAAAGTCATAATCTACCATCAGCAATGGAAAATTTACCGGTACATTTGAGATCTTACTTTATATGGAGGACGATATTCCAACCTAAGCTACCTTAGTGGGAAGCTAGTATTTTGTCATCAGGCTTGGAAATACAAACTATGTTTGAGCATCCGTCAGCCCGTTCTAATTTCAAGAATATAATTTACCGTGATAATGGAGATTTACAGTACGGAATTAGAACTTTTCTAGCCTCGAAAACATATAATCATATAAATTTACCGTGATCACTAGTGTTTCTTTGAATAATATCTACTGACCATCGTTATAATTACTTTCCATGTCGGGGAGGGAACTCATTTCCAGTTGAAATGCTAGTTATTAGTTAGCATGTGGGCATATTCAGATGTGTCCCGCTAAGCTAACAGCGCCGTTATTATAAGGGAATGACGGAGGATTTTCCACCGCTTGTTTTTCAACCTTGCTGTAGGCAACTAGAACTGATTGTGCACTCATTAGCAATTAAAATTCACCAATATTACTTCAACCCTTTTATGATTTAATGAAATACAAAAAAAAACGTATAATTCCTCAGTGCGGATATAGATCCTCGGGGGAAAAGAAGCTAGTGCATAATTGAATTTGCATTTAAATAGGCGTTTGTTGAAACGGTTTTATAGTCATAGCTTAAATGACATATTGACAGGAAAATTAGTACGATAAAAATAGATTTTTTTCCATCCCAATCTGACTAAAAATTACCAAGCATGGATTGGAATGGGAATAACACACGTGCCTTCTTAGGGGATTACCGTAAGTCCCTCGCATCAGTAATGTATGATTGGATTTGTAAATGTCATTCATTAGAATTACAAAGGTTCAAGGTTAACAAGACTATAATCGCAATATGAATAATAGAAAAAAAAATACATAGTAAAATACTTATCAAAATAGCATATTTCAATTGAAAAATTATTAAGAATATGGTGTGTGAAGTAGGTCCTAACTCCGAAATTTTTAAACTTCGATAAAATTTCTAAAATTACAATAGGCAACAAACAATTAGGAGATAATGGCCCATCAGCCTCCCTTGGATCAGTGGCTTATGCTATTAACTTATTTGTTCTTTTACAGAACTTTTATATCACTTTATGCTTCATATTTGATGAAGTGGCATGTCACATAATGCTCAAGCATATATAATTTACTCCACCTTTCACTCGCCCTTAAGACCTACCTTAACACTTTTTCTTTCATATAGATTTCTAGAGAATTATGGCTCTTGAAATATAAAGAGAATGTTTAGCAAATTCCTGTCATTTCCAGCAATTAAAAAACCATTTGCATTTCTGAAAATTACGTTAGAACTTTAGCTGAAGAGTTTTTTTTTTTTTTTTTTTTCTGTCCTTTTTAGGAAGCTTCATCCTTCTCTCTAAATAGACCCGTGAAGTGGAAAAACCGGATCCGACCCCCAATGAAAAAAAAAAGTGGAAAGACCGGCTAGTCAAGTTTGTGGGTTACTCGATTTAAATCGTGCGATGGAAGACAACCCGTCATTTGATTGCAGATGACGGTGCTGTTATGCTCGCTTTTCTTTATTCAGTTATTTTTGTGCCACAAAATTTCCTGAATTAACTTGACTCCATAGAAATGCAGCAAGACCACCTATCAGGGGTTTCAAGCTGTGATGACTGAAGATGAGTCAGAGCAATTCAGAGGCGAGTATCTTTACTCCACAGAAATGCATCTACCATCCGTCTCTGCCACAATTTTCAGTCATTTAATCCATTCCTCCTCCTCCAATTCCATAAACTCAAACTTTCCAATGTTTCTATGATTTGTGACCTTGCAACGCTCGTTGTATTGTTGAACTTACTAAATCATTCGGTGACAAGTATGAAAATGGAGTAATTAGTCATAGACCACCCCTAGTTCAATATGGGAGGCTGGGCGGTAGAATGCGTGATTGCAATAGAAACTATGACCAACCTAGATATGACTGGCAAGGAGGTCAAGTGGCAAATAGACAAGGGAGCCCTCAATATGGTCTTCTTCTCCTCATGAAAGTTACGGTCCCCCCGGGACAACATGCACCTTGATTTAAAAGAGGAAAATAATCTCTTGGCGTAAGTATCAACTTTTGCTATCCAAAACTACCATTGCACCAAAACTTAAAATTACCCGGTACAATCTCTTGAAGAAGTAACCACCGCATTTACGCATCTTTAATGGCCACTTACGGTGTATCCACTCAATTCCTTCAAAATCCGATTCCTTTTTTCCCACGTCGCTCCTCTGCGGTCATGCATGAGCTCATCGCATTCATCGACACTAATTGCTACTAGCTTAAGAGTTAAGCACTCGTTAATCATAGCTAAGGAAAATGCAACTTATTTAAAGTACAAATTATAAGCAACATAAAAAAAAAAAAAAAACCTCCTTTAAACTTGAAGCATTTTTTTTTTTTCCAAATACTGGGAAACAATTACCGAGAAAAATCAGAGTAATCCATGAATTCCACCGGAGGGAGGACATTGCACGGACAAATATCTCTTCAAAAGAGCCATCTTTAATCTCATCTTAATCACTTTAAAAAGGCTCGGTTCATTAGCCATAACCTACTCCTCTTGCTTTCTTTTTTTCGAAATTTAAATAACACAATTCAATTTTTCCTTTCGGTGGACAAAAAGGGTAGGTTTTTTGAATTCCCGCGATCGGTCCCCCCGCCACGACCACGACCACGACCACGACCAGAGGCGTCATAGGGAGCTGCGAGCGAAAAGAGCCCGCGGTCGTGGGGGAAACAGTGGGGCCCCGCATGATCCTCGGCCTGCGTTGGAAGCTACACGTGTCCACATCGGGAGGCCCCCACTCCTCTTCCCCATCCCTCCATAGACGGAAGCTTTCGCGCGAAGATTCAGCATCGGGTCTGACCCCCCCCCCCAAAAAAAAAAAAAAAAAAAAAAAAAGATAAGAAAGATTCAAGCGTCGGGCCCAGGCGACTTAACGGAGGGAGTGGGTTTGACCGAGTGGGTCCACCCCGTTTTCGCTAAACTGGATTCCCCATAATACCCTCGCCGGCGACGGTCGACTCCCGTCAGTCTCTCGCTGTTCAGCGACTTTTCTACCCCAGCCCCCCAGGCGCCAATTGCATCCATAATCAATAACATTCGATTTTTTTTGGGAAAAATTACCAAAAAAAGGCATATATATATTTATTGCACTTATACCAATTTAACAATAAATATTTCAATTGTGGAAAATCGTCATCATGAGCAAATTTTAATTTTATTTTTCCCTAACCGTAGCCCAACGCCTCATCAAGCTTAGGGCCTCCATGCCCAGGTCTAGGTAGGACAAGGACGTCATGGCCCTTGCCGGCCTTGGGCTAGGATATATAAACAAAAAGGAAAAAAAGAAAAAGAAGAAAAAAGAAGAAAAAATCTAAAATATTATGTGCCTTAGCGATTTCCAGCTAAATGGGCTAGAATTACTAAAGTAACAAATTATCAAAAGATTTATGGTTAAATTTATACATCTAAAATGTTCAAAACTGAATTAACACAAATGTAATAAGTTTGTTATTTCTTTTTTAGTAATTTGTCCTTGCATTTTCACTCACACATTATGCCTATCTTTTTAAGCTTTTTTTTCCCGCTTAATTACGTTTATATTTAACTCATGCTTCATTAGCATTAAATAGCACTGGGGATTTTGTTTTGATCTAACATTCGGAGATGCTTATCCATTGCTAATTGAATCTTTTTTACATGGGTATTGATTTATTAATTTTTGCGCATCCTAATCGTTCGCGAGATAAAGTTATTGTGACCTATTTTTAAAAATATATTTGACATATAGGCTCGCGTAGTTTTTCCTGTTTCCGTTAACAAAAATTTCGTTTTTTTTTAACAAAAAAAAAGAAACGCGTTTGTGTGCGTTTCTGTTGCGTTTTTTATTCTTTTCTCCTGGAACAAAAAGCAAAAAAGCAAAACAAAAAAACTTGTTTCTTTGTTTCGAACACAAATCGAAACACTTTTTTTCTTTTTTCTTTTATTTTCTTGTTCTTCTTTCACGGCCGAGGCGCGGCCCGCCCGGCCACGGCGAGGCTCGCGGCCCCGGCGAGGCCGACGCTGACGCCGTCCCGGCGAGGCCGACGCTCGCCGTAGCCGGGCGAGGGTCGGCCTCGCCATGGCCGGGCGAGCTCGAGCTCGCCCGGATCCGCGAGGCCGACTCGCCCGCCGGCGGCGAGCCTCGGCCTCGCTGATCCGGGCGAGCTCGAGCTCGCCTGACCATGGCGAGGCCGACTCGCGCCGGCCGGGCGAGCTCGATCTCGCCAGGATCCGGCAAGGCCGAGCTCGCCCAGCCGGCCGGCGAGCCTCGGCCTCGCCGGGCGGTGGCCCCGCGGCCGTGGCTCGCCGGCGCCTGGCGAGCCTCGGCCTCCGGATCAAGGCGAGGCGACCTCGCGCCCGGCCTGGCGAGCTCGATCTCGCCCGATCAACCCTCGAGCTCGCCCGAGCCGGCGAGGCCGAGCTTGGCGGTCGGCGAGCCTCGGCCTCGCTGGCGGTGGCCTTGGCTGAGGCCGCGCCTCGCCGCCGTTGGCGAGCTCGGCCCTCGCCGGGCCGGGTCGCCGGGCCAAGGCCTTGGCCGACGGCGGCCCAAAAGAAAAAAAAAAAATGAAAAAAAAAAAATAGAAAAAATAAAAGAAATAAAAAAATTATCCAAATTTACCAAACATGTTTTCTGTTTATTTTTTATTCCGGAACAAGTTTACCAAACGCGTATTTTTGTTCAAAAATTGTTCCCTAATGTAAATACTTTTTCTATTTCGTTCCGAACAATTTTTAAACAAACACAACCAAACGCGCCCATGGCGTTTGATACATAAAGCAAATTGCTTTTTGACAAAGCTCTCATGGCTGTCGGACAAGGAGTCTTTAATGCCCACCAAGTGGGGTCTTGCATGACAAGTTCGTAAAGAGAACATAGCTTCGGAGAATAAGCTGTGGATTACAAGAATTGGTTTAGGCACTTTAGAGCCCCAAAAGAGCATGAAATCAACGATATATCAAAACAAAATTATTCTTTGTAGCTAGATTTCAACAATAAATATGTTTTTTTTTTTATCGCTTGTACATGTGGTATTAATCGGGAAATTCAATGTGGGCTAATCATTGTTTACTTTGGTCGAACAATCCTAAATTCCAAATTTATTACTTGATTCGATGGGTGAGATTGGATATTAAAAGCAAACACGACTAAGTGACATTCAGCTAAAAACTCGGGACCTTTTTTTATTACACTACATAAGATGTGAGGTCTTCAAGAGGCTTTTCTCGTCCTTTTGACTTAAGATCAAGTGAGGCTTTGAAGATGCTTCGAGGCAAAGAAGTAAACAAAATACACACATATATATATGTGCATGTATATAGATATATAAGAGGAGAATATATATAAGATGAAAAATGAAAGTCTGGGAGGGCAAAAATTTGTCTTTCAAAGCCCCTGGCATAAGTGACTTCAGCACCACGTTACTTTTCCCCGGTTTCCTTCTCTCTCAATTTCTTTACCTTTATATATCTCGAGTCAGGCGCTCTTTTTTCCAATTGTATCTCTCTCTCTCTTGCACTCCCTCGGTCCCTCGGTCCCTCGGTCTCCATCTCCGTCTGCGTCTCGGTCCACGTCTCGGTCTCCGCCTCGCACATTCGCTTCGCTCTACAATTTTCGCCAATGTCGCGGCGGCGGCGGCGGCCGCACAGGAGGCAGGGGACCGGGCTCTCGCGGCGATCAGCCGGCCCCGTCGTTCCAGCGCGGCGGAGGAGGAGGAGGTGGTGGAGGTGACGCCAGAGGCAGAGGAAGAGGAAGAGGAAGAGGAAGAGGCAGAGGCAGAGGCTACGCCGCTGCTGTTGGCAGTCCTGGTTACCCGGCTCCGGCTCCGGCTCCGGCTCCGGTTCCGGTTCCGGCTCCCAGAGCGTCTACTACTGTTGCTGCGTCTCCCAGAGCATCTACCGCTGTCGTCGCTGCTTCTCCAGGAGCATCTACTTCGGCGGCGGCGGCGGCGGCTTCCCCGTCGGCTTTGGACGTTTCTCTGAGCAGCGAGGTCGAGCAGCGGCTTACACTGGAGTCTCCTTCGCCGCCGCTCCTTTCGTCGAAGGGGGTAATATTTTCCGCTGAGGCCTGGCCTCGGAACGGTCGGCAAGAAGTGTTTGGTCCGAGCGAACCATTTTCTAGTTCAAGTAGCAGACAAAGATTTTTACCACTACGACGTAATTCATCTCCTCCTCCATTTTATTTGGCGAATGACGTAAAATTTTTGCCGGTAAATTTTTGTGTTACTGTTTCGCGTGTGTGGGTTTTACTGAATGTTTGTCTTGTTCTCGACTTCGCTCGCTATCGTTTTATTTCATTATTTTGCTCTTGCCACGATATTTTTTCCTCTTCATCGTGTGTTCCTGTCTTACGTTTTTCCTCTTCGTGCTCTGTCCTGGCTTTGCGGTTGGGTATGGTTTGTGGTCTTTGTTAGCCATCTCCAGAAAGTTGAGAGGCCTTTTTGCTCGTCCTTCAAGCTCAAGTCCACCCCCACTATGTCGGATCATGAACCATTTCAGCATCTCCCTTTGTTTTTGTTTTCTCCTCTCTCTGTTTTTTTCCTTTGTTTTCGTTTCCCTTGTTTTGTCGTGATTGTTTTTTGATTTTATGTGATATTTGGGATTTTTTGCCTTGACCCCTCTCTCTCTCTCTCTCTCTCTCTCTCTCTCTCTCTCTCTCTCTTTGATATTATTTCTTATTTCTTCGTGCGTTCTAATGGAAGAAGTCCTATTGTCCTTCCCTTCGCCTCGTTAATATCTATGATCTTTTTGTTGTATAAAATGTTCCTGGTTAGCACTTTGGTTCCTCATGGCAATGTATTTCCCCCCCTCAGCTTTGCACTCTTTCAGTGTCTAATTTAGATAGGCTGGTGGTGTTTCATGCAGCTTACCGTCATTTTTTTTTTTTTTTTATGTCTAAATGATGAAATAGTTCATTGGTTTATATATTAATTCATTTCTCTCAAGTCATATTTTTTTAGCTTATTACTATTACTGCATCTTGACATTGTTTTGATTATGAGTCGTTGCTTGGCAGTTTCAATTTGTTGTGCCATATTCAATTTTTATTGTAGTTGGACTGCCTTGAATTTTCTGACATCATTTTTGGCATCGGTAACATTTAGATATCTATTGATCCTGTGGTTTCTAACAAGAAAACCAATAGGGAGATATTAGGCGTTCTTGTCAAACAGTATCGGGAGACTCATTTAGGTGGAAGGTGGCCGGCTTATGATGGTAGAAAGAGTCTCTACACAGCAGGGCCGCTGCCCTTCAACAACAAGGTGTTTTCAGTTAAATTGGTGGAAAATGACGAAGCTGCTCAAGCGAGAAGGTGAAACTTTTTTTTTATCGCTTTGGTACTAAATAAGCATTGCAATACTGTTTAGTGTTTAATTTGGAAGCATCATGCAGGAGAGAACGTGATTTCGAGGTGACGATGTCGCTGGTCGCTAGGACTGATCTTTATGCTCTCCAGCAATTTCTTCAGGGTAGACAATTGGATTGCCCACAAGAGCTCATACAACTACTTGATGTGGTCCTTAGAGCCTCTCCATCTGAGAAGTAATTTTGCATGTAGTTCATATACATCATCTTCTTTAGTATAACTTGTGCACACTGTCTCCTTTTGCTTCCTCTATTAATCCACATGTTTACTTGCTAAATTCATCATAATAGGTATACAGTTGTTCATTTTTCTCAACTGATTTAGCGTTTAAAGGTGCACTTGGTGACGGTTTAGAATACTGGAGAGGATATTACCAGTCTCTAAGACCTACACAATTTGGGCTCTCGCTCAATATAGGTACTTCACTTGAGCGCTTAATTATCTTTGCTAGTGTACATCAACCAATCTTGCATGTTAGTCTGAATAGTACTGATTCACTCTATGTTATTTTCTTGAGCTTTAGACGTGTTGGCTAGAGCTTTCTATGAGCCAATTCTCGTTACTGAGTTTGTTGAGAAACACTTCCACCGAGCTATGTGGAGCCCGTTGTCTCAGCAGGACTAGATAGCTTTCTTTGTCATTGTCGTTGAGGTTTAGCTCTCAATGTAGGGATGGGATTAGTGAAGGTCAATTCTCTCAAGTTATTCTCTATGAAATGGATGCGATTCGCCAGGTACTTTCGTGGAAAATAAGTCCATAGAAAATGCGCTCATCATCTTTCTATTAAATAGATCTTAGAATCATTTTACCAGCTATAACTTGAGTCGGTGTTACCATAGGCTTGTGCCTCGCTTGAAGAGGGTTATTTGCCACCGGTAACCTTCATTGTGGTGCAAAAGAGGCACCACACGCGCCTCTTTCCTGGAGATTATGACAGACGTGATACAATGGACAGGAGTGGCAATATACTACCCGGTATGATACCTCTACAATTTTCTTATTAATTTACTGAACTGAGTCGGTTTTCCAAGTACTTAAATTTTAGTATGTTTTATTAGGTACCGTTGTTGATACTCGCATCTGCCATCCCACTGAATTTGATTTTTACCTCAATAGCCATGCTGGGATTCAGGTGACACCCATCTCCTTTATGTTAGGCGAAACGCACTGACCTTATCATGGAACTCTCTTTTTGTAATGTAAATACTAGTAACATGTGTTCATATGATGTAGGGTACTAGTAAGCCATCGCACTACCATGTATTACTCGATGAGAACAACTTCACTGCTGATGCTCTCCAAACCCTCACAAACAATTTGTGTTACACATAAGTATTCTACTACCTTTCTAATTGATTTCACTCATTGCCTAGAGAGAAGTTTGTAGCAGATCAAATCTTATTGTTATATTTGAACTCTGTAGATATGCTTGATGCACGCGCTCCGTCTCAATAGGTTAGGCCAAGATATGTTATTTTTCACTGTTGACCTTTTTTTTCCTTTAAAACTCCAGTTGAATTTTTTACTCTTCACTGATATTTTGTGCATCCTGTAGTACCTCCTGCTTATTATGCCCATTTAGCGGCCTTTCGAGCGAGGTATTACATTGAGGGGGACGGTTCGGATGCTGGGTCGTCGGGAGGAGGAAGGGGCACCACGGAGGGGACTGCTGTTGAGAGCCGGGCACTTCCTTCAATCAAAGACAACGTCAAAGATGTGATGTTTTATTGCTGATGCGTTGGGCACTGAGGGGACTTTACTATTTTATTGGAAATATACTCGGCGCTTGCACTCTTCACGTGACATACATTTTGGGTTTTTGGTTCATGTGAAAACACTAGACTCAGTTATGAACTGGTGGAACATCTAGGCAATTGTCTGGTTTTGTGTCTGGCACCTCTTGATGTTTAGTCATCCTTCATTGGTGCTGATGTTGATACTGAAAGTGGCTCACACGTGTCCGATGATATACTTTGATTGTGCAGAAGAAAGCTGCATGTGCAATAAAGTTTACATATGCAGTTAGTGATATCGTTCTTTTTGGCTTCGTGGTATATGGAGCTGATGACAAATTTCGTTCTTTGGATATGCTTTCTAGCATTCTCACTTTATGATTGAAAGATTCGCCATCAATTTGCATTTCAAGTTAGTTGTCATTAGCATTATGGGGATTATGGGGGTTGAGGGTGGTGAGGGAAGATGTTAAAACTTTATTAAGCTGTCCCTCTAATTAGGGAATGTAATAGATATCGTCGATTAATCTTATTAAGATTTGATGAAAAGATGGAATCACTCGTTCAATTTGTGAAAACCCTACTAGCGAGTAGGAAAATGATGGACAGCCTCATCCCAATTAGATTCTTCCTCAGTCTTATTTTGCGACAAAGAGAAAGCAACTTAACAGTTTTAGTTAGTCCATCCAAGCTGCAGACCAGCTAGGTCATATAGGATGATTTTGTTTTTTCGAACAAGATTTATAAAAAAAAAAAAAAAGCAATGATCTTGATTGCTTCAGAGGTAGAGAGTCCAAGTACGCACATCCATATCAATCCGTATTCACTATGTCGTAAGCATGATGTGAAGCATGTGAGAGTGTCTTTTCTTGAGGTCCCCAAGAAACAAAGAATGAGAACTAGCTTTGGCCCTGAAATATAAAGACTCCTCTATAGCGTCTCCCAATTCTCGCGATTCACTAAGCCTAAACAAATATTAAACTAAAAGGGTCATGCTTCATAATTTTTTTTTCCTGGGCTATATTTATAGAAAATATCAAATGAGTTCATCCATTTGATTGGATCACCTTTAATTCATGCAAGGAGAAATCACAAAACAAAAAGCAATAAAAAGTTAAAATTCCACTGATACAAGAGGGTTCAGGCCAGAAAGAGGGGGGGATAGGGATAAGACGTATACAAGAGGGCCTCACCTCCTATTACTGTTCTAGGATAGCCCTGAGCCTTTGAAAAGCCCGTACACCAGACCGTAGAACCATCTTGTGAGAACAATATTCATGACCAATCTGTCAAAGTGCATACTAAGACAGCCACCTAACTGCCCATGTCGCCGAGCAAAATTAAGTAAGCTCCCATGACTTTATCAGATGCAGCCTCGCGGGAAGAAAATAGAAAAGCAAATGTACAGACATGAAATTTGAGTTACCAGCATCCAACAGTTCCTTTCAAAGAAATTTACTATGATATCAATTCTCAACTAGACAAAAGAATCTTATAGTGTAGCAGCAGCAAGCCAAGAACAAGAAATCTATTGACGCAACAACAATCCAGAATTACAGTCCTCAACATAAAGCCACATAATCTGAGTAATTGCAAAGGACAATCCAGTTATTGGCCAAATGCCAGAAAACTTAATTTGCAGTTTTTCAGCAACTGAAAATAAATCATGAATGTTGTGAGGAGTCTAAATAGATAGAACCACAACTTCAGATCATTTTTATCCACTTACAAAAGAATTTTTCTGCACAAGATACTCCTGAGGGCTTAAGATCATCGAGGCCCCGCCTTCAAAATTAAAACTAACTTGAGGGAATATGTCGACGACACTGCACACTTCATAAAAAAGAATGGAACTCATTTAGGTCGAAAAACAGTGATTTCCCCGTCAATAAGCATGCGCGCAGTTTCTGCACGAAACAAACTGGTATAGTAATGGTGATTGGCCTGCATCCTTTGTCCTACTTCTTCGGAACTTTTGTTAACTCTTGGGTAGACAATTAACCTTCTAGCGGCTTACCAAAAGTACCATGGCTTGTGTAGAAATTTGTTTCCAACTTTCAAATATCTTTGTAAAAAGCTTCATACTTTCTCTGATCGGACATATCTGGTCACGAATAAATTTATGGTTTAGACTTTACTTATATGGCGTGACGACTATCATAACATCAACTTAGCTTAGACTAACTTAAGTTAAACAATGCTATGCCCCTCATTTAATCAAAAACATGTTGCTCGAGCTAGGGCTTCATGAAATCAGATTGACGAGAGAAGAGGAAGGGGGAGAGGGGTATTAGGGTACTTGATCTCCATCTGGGGTTTAGGTTCTTGAACTGAAACAGAGCAATGCAACCACTTTATTTGGCATCGTTCACTTGCTTCATTAGTTGAAGAAATCACTCATTTTCTTTTTTCTCATCTTAATTCTAATTTTGATAATTAAGTTCCATTCATTTTATAGTGTGGAGGTCACCCAAATATAAACCACATTTCTCAAAATATAATGCAACGTGTTTTGGTATACAACTAAATAATTTTACTAGTAAAGAATGAGCATTCTCTCGTAAATTTGCTCAGCTTGCAGCTTATAATAATTTTATCGATCATTCCCTATAAGTCTATTGGAACTAGCTCTGTATAAATAGTTCGAAAAAAAAATATTAAAAGATTAATAAAAATTATCCATGTTAATGCCGTCCATATCACTTGAGACGACTGACATTTATGTCAGTGCTTTCTGGTCAAAATTGATTGGATAGAGTCAATTGTAATGTGAAAACATTTATGATTTAATTGGTATAATTAAAATGTTTATGATTGAATTGGTAAAAGTACAATAGATTTTGCACTTTTTGAATAACTTTCCCAAGTTTGAATGGCACAAAAAGAAAACCATTTAAGAGATGAATATGGACAGTGAAAACAACTGAGAGGGACGATAGTGCACTTATATGTCACTGCTTTGAAAAGGGAAAAATAATCATTTCACTCGTTTTCTATTTTTACTTTGGGTCTATATTGTTGAAGATACTATTGCCGATGCTGATTGATCTTAATTGATTTTTTTATTATAGGGAATATTTTATGAACATATTTGGGATATTGTGTATATTTTTATTCCTTTGTTATTTAGACACTTTGTATTATAAATATATTGTAATTACATACTAAAAGAAATATAGAAAAGCAGTATACAATTATCCCAAACTTCAAGCTTTCTATTTTTCTGATATGGTATTAGAGCCTTCTGCCTTGGCCTAGCTTCCGCAACGCTTTTTTTCTTTAGGGAAGAATCATGTTGAAGATTGAGGATTCAACTTCCGGTGTTTCTGAGGGAAATCCACAGTCCCTCAACAATCAGAGAGGAGACGTCATCCCTGCAAAACAACAGACGAATCCATTAGAAAGTCAAACAGGTCTCGTGCAGCCTGTGCAGCCCAACATAGGATTTAGTCCTGTAAATCCCTTCACAGGACCATACATTTAGTGGGTACTTGTATCAATTCAGCCAAATCAAGGAGGTTCGACTTAGAATTTACCTCAAATAGAGCCTGGAAGGATTGGTGGGATGGAGGAAAGTCCATCGCACATACCTAGAGCGGGTCCTGGATACGGGGCGAACTGGACCTTCCCGGGTCAGAGTGGTTCGAGTCCTGGATACAAGGCGAGCAATCCGTACCCGGCCTACGGACCCGGATTCTTTCCGTTTGCAGGTCTCGCCGGAGTCGGCGGCCGGCTAGAACCTAGAGACCCTCTATACACCGCGACCGTCGACGGGCCAAAGCTGCGTTTGATCTCCCAGTAGCTGTCGGGACCAGAGAATTACTCCTTGTGGTCTCACGAACTCCGGCAAGCGCTCGTGACCAAAGACAAAGATGGATTTTTGGACGGCACCGTCCCAATACCGTCTAACGAGCGGCTTGCACAACAATGGTGCAAGTGCAACCAGCTTGTTCGGACTTGGATAGGAAATTGCCTCATGGCGGAGATCACCGCCAGGGTACCACCGACCGAAGATGCAAAAAAGTTTCGGGAGAATTTACGGGAAATGTATGGTAAGCTAGATAGAGCGAAAATTTTCACGCTAACACAAACTTTATCAGATCTCAAGCAGGGAAATTTATCGATCTCGGTAATCTACAATAAACTCTCTGCCTTATGGAATGAAATTGAAATGACAAAGGAGAAATTAGAGGGACTCGAGGCGACTTTGGCCCAATAGCGGGCCATGAGAGATCGGGAGAAGGTTACATGCTTCCTGCTCGTGTTGAATGAGAGCTATTTACCATTTCATAGCCAGATCTTGGCCATGGATCCGATTCCCCCGCTCGGTCACATATATCAACTTGCGATTCAAGAAGAATCCCAGAGGCTAGCATCGTCTGAGTATGTGAAGACTGGCAACCGCGTTGTTCTCGCGGCCAAGGCCTCGTCGGAGCAGCGACTCAGATTTGGAAGGTCCAGCCATGGAGGTTTCTCGAAGAAAACGGGGACGCTAGGGTTATAGGAGGAAGAAGAAGAGGCCTCTTATCCATCTCAAATGGACGGCTGGGATTATTTCGCAAGATTGGACGGTCCGGGTAGCTTGCAAGGAAAGAACGATCGAGATTCAATCTTCGGTTTTGACGGTGGAGGTTCCTTCGTGCAATCAAACGGCTCCTTCGTGCGATCTGACGGCTCACTTTTCGCCCTTGCAACGCCGCGATCTGACAGTCCATCAGCGTCCGTTTTAAGGTGATCCAACGGCCAAAATTTGGCCACATCCTCGAATAGAAATAATTCAAACAAATGGAAAGGTAAATTTTGTGATTATTGCAAAAAACCTTATCATACCAAAGAAAATTGTTGGAAATTGCATGGAAGACCAGGGGAGAAGAAGGAACAAGAATTTTCTATAGCAGCAAATGCTAAGGTGAATTAACCTATCAGCAATGACCAACTCCAACAAATCATGAAGACCCTAAGTCAGATGGGAATTCAGGAAAAGATGCCTAGTTATGCAAGTATTTCTTATTGTTTGATGAGCAATATTTCGAGCAATGTATGGATTATTGATTCAGGTGCCAGTGACCATATAGTCTGTGACGAACGATTCTTTTCTAAATTAAAAAAAGCCTCGAATCATACTTTTGTTCGCCTCCCAAATGTTAGTGATATTTCGATAGATAAAATTGGGGATGTTGAGTTGAGTCCTTCCATCACACTAAAAAATGTCCTCTTCATTCCAAATTTTCAATTCAACCTCATTTCTGTATCTAAGATCTATCAAGACAATCTTTGTTAGGTCATTTTTTATTCTGACATTTGTCTCTTTCAGGCCCCTTTGATTGGGACACTGATGGGCTCGGGTAGGAATTTTGAAGGA
This sequence comes from Eucalyptus dawsonii, assembly GCA_016097615.1. NCBI lineage: Eukaryota > Viridiplantae > Streptophyta > Magnoliopsida > Myrtales > Myrtaceae > Eucalyptus > Eucalyptus dawsonii. The sequence goes on along the minus strand of CM027877.1, from coordinate 8,596,972 downwards.
CTTTATTTTTAGACGACATTTCCAAAGAATTTTTCCTTCAATAAGAGCATCTTATGTAATGCCAATCATAATAAAAATGTCTCTTTATCCCATCAGCGTCTAGGCTATAGTGCCGCTTTTCCTCATCCCAAGTGTCTTATATGCCCATTGGCTAAATAGTCTAGAATGTCTTTTTCACAAAGTACATCACATGTTGCTAGAGCCTTCTCTCTATTACACATGGACATCTGGGGCCCATATCACACCCCTCATCGTGATGGGTCACGCTTCTTTCTTACTATCGTAGATGATCATACTCGAGCAACTTGGGTTTATCATGCAATCTAAAGCCCAAGTCCTTTCACATCTAAAAAATTTTATTGTCCTGATCAAAAATCAGTTTAACAAATCCATACAACGGGTTTGTACTAACAATGCACAAGAATTCTTTAATCATGAATGTTCTTCATTGTTCATTTCCAATGACATTCTTCATGAAAGCTCCTGTATTTATACTCCTCAACAAAATGGGATTGTAGAAAGGAAACACCGTCATTTGTTCGAAGTTGCTCGAGCTCTTAAGTATCAAGCTTCAATTCTTGAAATTTTTTAGGGAGACTACGTGGTCATAGCGGCATACCTGATCAATAGAATGCCATCTCGAGTTTTGAGTGGAAAACTCCATTTGAGTCATTGTTTGGAAAACATCCCAACATTTGTCATCTTCGTGTTTTTGGATGTTTATGCTATGTATCTACCACGGGCCCTCGGGACAAATTGGGTCCCCATGCCCTCTCTTGCATATTTATGAGATATCCTACCCTTCAAAAAGGATATTTGGTTCTTGATCCATCTACCGGAAGATTCTTCGTCAGCAGAGATGTCATCTTTCATGAAGATATTTTCCCATTCAAGGATAAGCTACCATCACAACAGCATGAAGATCCCCTGATGTCTTCTCGTCCCTTTTTGCATGAAGATGATCCTCCAAAAGGATCAATGATGATGCTTCCACAAATAATATCTCCTGTAGCATCTTCAAATGTCAATGCACATGTTGCCTCGGATGGGGACAATAAAATATCCAGCCTTCCTTCATCAAGTATATCCGAAGAACCTAAATCTTCACAAGCTAATATTCTGGTGGACAATACCTCTGCAAACTCACAAGTTGATGTTCCATTTGAACCAACTAATCTTTGGCGATCAAGACACACAGTTCGACCACCAACATGGACAGCGGATTACGTTTGTTCGTTGTCAAAAAAGTGTGGTACACAATATCCTATTTCCTCCTATGTCAATTTTGCTAATCTCTCTTCTGAACATAGATGCTGTGTTAGTAGAATTTCTGCACAGCAGGAACCTTCCTCTTATGATGAGGCCGCCACAGATCCTCGTTGGCAACAAGCTATGAAAGATGAGTTACAAGCTCTCATCGAGAATGAGACTTAGGATATTGTTCGCCTACCTCCCCATTATTGACCCATATGATGCAAATGGGTATACAAGATCAAATACAAAGCAAACGGATCCATTGAACGTTACAAGGCCAAATTGGTAGTGAAGGGATTCACACAGAAGGAAGGCTTTGATTATACGGAAACTTTCTCTCCAGTTGCTAAAGAAGTCACCGTACGGTCCTTTCTTTCCATTGCTGCCATTCGTGACTGGCCTCTTCATCAAATGGACGTTCACAATACCTTTTTACATGGAGATCTTGAAGAAGAGATTTATATGGATATTCCACCGAGATTTCGCAGACAGGGGGAGGGGAGTGTGTGCCGTCTTCGAAAATCCCTATATGGGCTTAAACAGGCTTCTTGCCAATGATATGCCAAGTTTACCAGTGCACTTACAATTGCAAAATTCCAGCAATCTAAGCATGACTATGCTTTATTCACATGGAAACAAGGTATGTCATCAATCTATTTACTTATATATGTTGACGATATACTCATTATGGGAAATGATGCACTTGCCATTGAGAGATTTAAGGAGTATCTGCATTCTACATTTCATATTAAGGATTTGAGATCTCCAAAATACTTTCTTAGGATAGAAATTACACGGTAAAAAAAGGCATCTGCCTTAGCCAACATAAATTTGTCTTAGAAATTATGTCAGAAGCAAGTTTATCGGGATCTAGGTCGGTTGTTATTCTAATTGATCAGAATATCAAGTTAACGACAGCTGAATTTGACAAAGGGTTGTCACCTATAAACAAGGATCTTTGCTTAAAGATCTTTCTGTTCATCAAAGACTTGTTGGAAAGCTTATTTATTTGACCATGACCAGGCCAAACATTTCTTATGCAATTCAAATTCTTAGTCAGTTTATGCACGCTCCGAAATAGTCTCACATGAATGCGGCACTGAAAGTCATAAAATACTTGAAAGGGTGTCTTGGATTGGGAATATTGCTGTCTCGAGACAACAATATGGAGATGATAGTATATTGTGACATAGATTACGCTACTTTCCCCATGAGTAGAAGATCAGTCATAGGATTCTGTATAAAATTAGGAGATTCTCTAATTTCATGGAAGACAAAGAAACAATCAACCATATCTTTATCATCCGCTGAGGTAGAATACTGAGCAATGGCGAAAACTAGTTGTGAGATAGTCTAGATAAGAGGCCTTCTTTAAGACCTTGGTGTACAGATAAAGGAACCCACTATCCTATTTTGTGATAATGATGCTGTACTTAAGCTTGTAATGAACCCCGTATTCCATGAAAGGACAAAGCATATAGAGGTTGATTGTCACTTCATCGAGACAAGATCCAAAGTGGGGTGATTAGAACAAGAGGGATAAGAATAGCAGAGTAACCCGTGGACATCTTTACCAAGGCCTTATGTCAAAGGCAACATTCATATCTATTAAACAAGCTAGGCGTCTTCGATGTGTATAGACCGCCGAGCTTGAGGGGGAGTGTTGAAGATACTGTTGCCGATGCCGATTGATCTTAATTGATTTTTTATTATAGGGAATATTTTATGTACATCTTTGGGATATTGCATATATTTTTATTCCTTTGTCACTTAGACACTTTGTATTATAGATAGATTGTAATTACATACTGAAAGGAATATAGAAAAGCAATATACAATTCTCCCAAACTTCAAGCTTTATATTTTTCTGACATATATGAAAATAGTGTGAGCATAGTTCAAGAGTAGAACTTGGTACCGAGTAACCGAATTGGTGGGAACTTGATCATGTCTAGATTCCAAAATATGCAGGGTAAGTTCTATGTTCCAAAATTTGGATAACCAGTTTCGACGGATAGGTTTCAGGTTTGAGGTGAAATCTATACGAAATCTCGAACTTCTCACCTTTAATAAATAGCTCGAGAGTCAAGACCATAAGAAAAAAGTGGGGTTGCAAACGAACATGTCCCCATCATGTACGCACAATCATTTAAAACCAAAACCTAGGATAGGACAAAAAAAAACCGAGGACCACAGACATATTGTCGCTCACCAACTTGTGAAACCTAGGACAAAGAAAACCCAGCACCACATACCGTTGATCTCTGATGTGTTGAAGTCCCTAACCTCATTTGGACCTTTTTGGGTCTATCACCCATGGATCTAGGCTTAGAACCACAGAAGACAGAGTCTGTTTCCTACAAGTATGCCTTCTCGATAGGCAAATCTCTCGTTTAAGCCTTTCAGGGATAGCCTTTTAACAGAAATTATTTAGACTTTTAGTTCAGAGCCTAGAGACATTCAGAGATGCTAGGATGGTAACATTTCTAACTATCTGAGCTGCATTTGTCAGAGGATCCTACCAAGTTTAGAAAGACATTAAGAATTATTTCATAAACACTTACTTTACTTCAAGGGACTTTACTCAGCGCATTACATTCTCTTTGCCTTTTTATAGGCATTAATATGTCACAAACAAACAAAAACCAGACTCATGGGTTCTAAAATAGACAAGGGCTCTAGAAAATCCGATCGGGAATTATTATCGGCGATATGAACAGTGACAATGAATAGTGACTTCCCTATCCTATTGTTACAGTGACTTGCTACAGTGATTTACTACAGTCAGCAATCTCTTCCATCATGGGCATTGTAGTTATAGTCTAAGTCATCAGAATTATGTATTTTTGCTAGAAGATGTTCTTCGTATTTCTGTTCAAGTTCTACAAGTCGAATGTCAAAGGGGCTTCAAGTATTCCACATGTTTGCATCATTTGATGAAGATGCTTCTTCATGAGTCTTGGAGGATCCTAGAGTGTCGGCAAGTAGGTTTGGCTGAGGCTAATGATGGTTGAGCATAATAAGATGTGTCCATCTCTAGGGATAATGACAGAGGTCCTTGATCATTGGAGTCCTGAGAGAGGGCTCTCCATTGGGTATAGGGTCTTGTGATGATTGTGCAGGATCATCCGTGTTTGTTATTTCTTGCTCATGTGATGGGGTTGTCTTTGCATGTCTGAATTCTTCGAGTGCTTTTTTGACTTTTGGTGCAAGGCTATAATGATCCCATACAGTGAGTACATCGTAATTCCATATGTCTTTAGGGATGATCTTGTTCTCCTGGCACAAAACTTTTTGAAGCTCTCGGTTACTCAAAATTTTATTTTGTTAATGTTTCATATTCTTTGTGTGCCTATATATGAGTTGTGATCAGTGAATTGTAGCAATAAGTGATGGCAATTAAAGGTGATTATTCATTATAATCGTTCAATTAATAATATAGATGGAACTAGGAACCAACTCTGGAACCTATGACAAGATGGGTTCTAGGTTCCTAGATGCCAGGTTTTGAGGTATGCAGTGTAAGTAAAAAATGAAGGACTTGTTCCAACGGTAGGTTCTAGATTTGAGATGAAATTTAGAACTGCTTACCCCTAGTACACAGCTCAAGAGTTAGGCCCATAGGAAAAATGTGGGGCTGCAAACTCATTTGTCCTCATCACGTATGTAGAATCATTTAAAACCAAAACCTGGGCAAAGAAAACTCAGGACCACATACCGTCGCTCTCTGACGTGTGGAAGTCCCTAACCTTATTTGCACCTTTTTGGGTCTATCACCTCCAACACTTAACCGATAGTAGTATCCCTCCATCTCGCGGAGCCCTCTCGTGATCCACTGATCACACCCCAATCTTGATTAAGGGAGGAAGGTTTGCCCGGACGATGATGGGTGAAAACAACCAAAGTCATGGAGGGGTTCCCTCATTATGCATTTCCACATCTTGTTTCTTTTCTAATTCAAAGTGTACTAAAACAAGGAATGGCAAAGAATGGTCAAAGTGAAACAACCCAATTGTTTTAAATGGTGGTGCGATATCGAATTTGGAAAGTTTTGCATACAATGCAATGAACTCAGACCCGGTCGTTCTGCTGAGATAACTACTTTCCGATGCCATGCTGCAAATAAAGCACTTGCGCAATGATCATCCTGGAGTGTTGGAACTCTCAGCTAATCAAGTTTCGGTTGAAACGTCAACTCTACGAAAAGGAGAGGTTGGGAAAGATAATTAGCAGGTCCAAGTCCAACTCTAGCCTTCATAATTCAGAAGTGAAACGGTCCCAGAAAAAAAGCGAAGTTTGTAGTCGAAAATGGCACTTCTAAAACGTGAGAGTAGTTGTACGTTGTCCATATTGATGGATCATATTACTTTGAAAAACAAGGAGAGGATGGATGGGGGCATCATAGTCGGCCTCAATGCATGTTCGGCATTTTGTGGTCTTGGCTAATCTCAACAAAAATTGCTGGCCCTCGCCCGTCCACCCGTTGCGGAGAGGCGATGGTGCTTCTCTTGGATAATAGTCATATTATGTGATCGGCAATGGTAAAATAAAAATAAAAATAAAAATAAAAATAAAAAATCAGTCATTACAAAGTGGAAGTTTCGAAATTTAACAATAATGTTAGTTGGGATACCTATCACGCTAATAAAGTGATTTGGTTGGCTACACCATCTTAGCCTTTCGTTCAGTTAAAAACTTCAGCTATTAAATGATAGTAACATGTTAATTTTGACGATTGATTTACGCATTCGTTGCATAAATCACGAAGAGTCAATCCTGACCCCTAAACAATAATACATAGTTAAATTGCATATAAATATGAGTAGCTTAATTAAGTCCATATAAATTCACATTGGACTAGATCTAAGGGACTTAAGTGAATGAGGCTCTGAGCTTAATTAAATTAATTTATCTAAGCCCATAAGGTTAAAAATCTTCACGGTGGCCAAAAAATTTGTGGATAAGGGGTGCCAAGTTGGAATTGAGTTATTAAAAGTAAACTTGGAGAGCAATTAAACTTGATATTATCACAATTTGAATCATTAAAGATAATACGAGAGTTTCCTATTATTAAAGATAGGTTATACCTCTTGGAGTCCAAGATAGGAAAGTGAGGGATTTTAATCTTTAAAAAAACCTGGACTTATATCAGTATGTGCTTTGAGGGTTCACAAAGAAGGTTAGCCATTGAAGGAAAAATAAAATAATATACACGAATCTCTCGTGGCCCCACAGAAAAATTCCAGAGCGGTTTCACGATTGGTACACATTCGTTAACCATCGGACCACCTTCAAATTTTGTGGAGAGTACGGTAAGATATTGATCTTGAAATTGTCCAGTGGGATTGATGAGAGACTGTCTAGAAGTATATCTTTAAGGAGGAAGAGCGCGGTCTCACGAAAACTATGAGTATGTGTTCGTTTTAAGTTGGAATGCAACAGAATTTTGAGGAGATCTCTACGATACCTAGCTCTTCAACTTTACCAAAGGGATCGAGCATCAAAGATCTAAAGATTTCCTTGTGATGTTCGTAGTCCTTGACATTGTTGTCTGTCACCTCTTGCCATTCCTTGCCGGTTACCCCGACGGTGAATCTTACTCATGACCTCTCGCTGTCTGTCGTCCTTTGAGTCGGCAATCCAATGCAGGCAATTTCCCAAGTTATGTTTGATTTAATTATTCAATTGCCTAAACTGTGATTAGTTGGTTCCAACACGATTTGACTTGAGATTATAGGCACATCTCGAATGGGAAATTTTCTTATCCAATTGTGCATATAATCAGGAATTCAATTTTTAAAACTTAAGATCGGATTCCCCATTACCTTCGTTTCCTATACTGGGATAAGGTCAATTTGTGAATTATATGGGCCTATCATTTTGCATGTTGCTAATTTAGTTTATTTTCTTATTATGAAAAACATGAAAAAAAAAGAAAAAGAATTCATTGCATTTAGTTTGGATACCATTCGTGCATGTTTCGTAATTTAAAAATGGCGTGTATCTAAGATATATGAGGAGTAATATAGTAATTTGAATCTAGTATTAATCAAGAATATTATATCTACACCATAATTTGATAATTGAATACCTTTGATAGATTTTGATGACTATTGGATGATATTGCATAATTTCCATAAGCATTGATGCACAGATTATGTATTATTTGATACTACAGTTTTATTAGATAGTTTGTGCTTTCATCAAATTCTACGCTTTTATCGGATATTCATGCATGTTGCATATTTTAGGTCATACTATAACATTTAAATAATTCAACCTCATGTCATTAGTCTAACGGTTCATCCATGTTAAATTAGAATTCACATAAACATTATTTAGATTAAAATTGCAATCAGTAAAAAGAAAAACCCAAAAAGTTTTAGTTAACATTGCATTATTGTTAGCTTCCTAGTTAATAACTTGCAGAACCTTTGTCTCATTAGATGATGATCAAGTTTCTCTTTTTCTTTGCTTAATACATTAAGGTTTTTCCCCTTTTTTCTAGCAATCTATTTATCGCCTTGGTTATTGAATGTTAAATGATTCCTTTCACATTCACATGATTACCCATCGCATGTTAGTGGTTTGAGATTAAAATTCACCAGAATTGCTTGTAAAATATTTTTGAAATAAAGAGAAAAAGATATCGAAAAAGCATTAGATTATCTAACTTAACTAAGTTTCCAAAATTATGACAACTCTAATTCGTAGAAATAAAGTGTTTTCCCACACTTTACCTAGTTCTGAATTGACCAAAAGTAAATTAGTGGCAATAAATTAGTGGTGACTCCTAAATTGATTAAATTGTTTGTTAAGTTGATTGAATCAAACCTGAAAGTTGCGGTTGACATGGGCTTGAGAGAACTTGCGCTAAGTCTTTGAGTTTAATTATCCATTAACTTTTCTTTTAGTAGTTCACCTTTAGGAAAGTCACGACAAATGAATGTATGGTTTGACATCTAAATATTTTAATACTCCCAATCACGCCTAAGCTGGACTTTGGCATATCATTAAAGTATAGAAATATATAATTGGGGAGTCAAATAGATGCCTTAATAGATTTGAATTCGGGATCTTCAGCTTTCGTATCATGTGAGATATTTTGTGAAGTCAATACTAACTATTTAAAAAGCTTAAATTATTAGATGAATGAGTAATTTAGAATTTAAATTCTAACAATTTGTTGCACAAAATCTCACATCAATATACAAAAATAATCCCAGTCGCACCTCTCTCTCATTCCGACATGCAGTGCCTTGTCAGCATCACGTGACAATTTTTGCCACGTGATCAAACCAAAGAAGTTGCTAATGTTGGGTCAGGGAAGAATTCGACCACACAGAGGAGCATGAGTTGAAAGGGTTTGAAGGGCACAAAATAAACGTTTGAGAGGTGAAATTGGACAAGATCTGAGAGGGTCGAAAATGCACTTATGTGCCAACGATCTGAAGATGAAAAAAAAATCGTTTTCCACGTTAACCAATTCGAGAGACGAGATCATAGGAAAAATACGTTGAATCGAATGCAAAAAACCAAAGTCTACATTGACCAGGGCCAAAAACATACCGTCTCTATCCGCTCTTTGATGAATCGAAGTCCCTAGCTCATTTGCATGTTTCTGTATCTACCACCCACGTTGGGGTCCCCCACACTGGTATCTCTTCATCGTATGGAGCTCTGTCGAGACGACGTGTCCGTCACACGTGAATCTTATGGTCGCAGAGTAAGAGATTGAGAAGTTCCCTCTCTTTGTACTGACGCCTTGACTGTACAATGATCGAAGCAAAACAATCCTGTTGTTTATTTATTTGTTTGCAGTTATTTTGCTAATCTTTATTAGGCATCTCGCAACCTTTGAAATGCTATATTTGTTCAACCGGTATTTTTCAGAAGTTATGGAATTCAGAATTTTAAAAAATTATTATTTTATTATTAATTTTTATTATGAATTTTCAATATGTCTTTTCAACATGTCTTTTGGGAATGTAATTGTTTACTTTGCAACTTTCTTTCCCGAAAAGTTGCTCCTACTTACAAGACCAAGATAAATACGTCGGTATTTGGTCTCAATGATCATCAAGTCTCGTTGAATTTTCTCTCAAAAAATACAGCCATTTCCAAGTATTTCTATTTAAAAGTTTATTGAGATCTAATAGAATTGCTATGTGATATTCTCATTTAAAACTTTATTGTATCTTGAAGAATTTTTATCAATAACCATTAATAATGTTACGAGGTAGATAACTCTTTAAAGAGAGTGTTATCATATATCAAAATCCGATTCCATTTTTTCTCGATTCGGAACTTTTTTCCCAACAACTGGCAATGCCTCGAGCACCACGGGCATGGCCCCAAAAATCAATTTTGTGTTCAAGTAAGCCTAATTATATCAGCATTCAAGCTCCACGCGATTCAGAACCCAAAAACAGTGGACACAATCTCAAGCTTGAACACTTAACCTGAGTAACCTGCCGAACAAACAATTGTATATTAGAATTATATATGTACGCTCATACTCTTCAATTATATGCATATTCAAAATGCAAGTTTGAGTTTGAGTTTAATCTATAAAATATTTTCCTCAGTTAGAGAAAATTTGATATTTTCGACATTATTTTGAACTTGGTATTAGAGCCAGAACTTATTCTTTTACTCATAGTCAAAATTCTACGTGAGAGGAGGTGTTGAAATATTGTCTCATATAGCTTGACAAATGCTATTTATTTTATGTTAATTTCCTACGCCTATCAGTTTAAGCTTGAAGTAAAACTCTCATTTGTTTTTCTATATCTTTCAAGATTGTGCATATATCTTCATTGATTGTGCATGTATTGATTAAGATGTTACCTTATAGTAGCTATGTAATAAAGCATATAAATAGGTTAATGTATTCTTCATTAATATACATCGGAATATATAAAAATTCTCAATTCTTAACATTGGTATCAGAGTAAGAGATCTTAAGTTCAAATCTTTTTAGGCCCATATTTATCTCTCCAATGAGTTCAAATCTTTTGAGACCCGTATCTATCTCTCCAATTACATAATTTCACACTTTAGACTTAGGCCAATGACTGGTCTATGCATGATGGGCAGTATTAGAATATATAAATATTGAACTAGGCCTTCATTCCACAAAATCTCAAATGGTATTAAAGTTATTGCTATCCCTTTTGCGAATATGCATGGTCAAAATTCCACATGAATTGTGCATAGTCAAAATTTCACATGCTGCTCGTAATCCAATTTGCATGTGAGAGGGGCTATTGAAGTATTGTCACACATAACTTGACAATGGATCCTAAAGGCTTTTTTATTTCATTTGGTCTCCTTCCACCTATCAGTTGAAACTCTTGGATTAGGCTTTCTAACTTGGTATCATTGCCTCGTTTCTTGAAGCAACCCTAGTATACCAAGTGCGCTTCGCACCCTGTACATCCCATGCACCCGTACCAAAATAAATCTATCCTCACCGCTCAACAGTGTTCATCTAAGTGCATCATTCCTATTTAAATAACCGCCACAATGGTCAGGTTATGGAGCTTATCTTTTTCTCGGAGGCATTTTTCGACACCATAAAAACACGTCTTCGCACAGTAACTTTCTCTTGGCAAAGCTTGGCATATTCCAATTGCTGCAGCCACGCCATCAGTATCAGCCACTTTTATTTAGTTATTATTCCAACAACAAAGTTGACCTCAAAAGACGCATGCTATTTGGCTCCAATAGCAAAGTCGACCGCAAAGTCTTTGGCCTCCGGATATCAACTTTTCACTTCTCGTTTTGAGAAGCCAGGAGACTGGCAGCACACTATCGCAATCATCTCTATCTTCATCCGTGGACATGGGTACTCAAATAGCGAGCACCACGCGCCTTTGTCTCGAAACACACAATGTTGCACACATTGTCATTAGAATGAATCCGAACGCTTGTTGGGAACATACAGCGCATCAGTTGGCCTCCGACTTTATATATAGGCGTCATACGTGCATATTCACTTCACCACGAACTCTCCCTTTTCCTTCTTCATAGCAAAAGCCTAGTGGTCGAAAACCTCCACAGGCAAAGATATATATAGCAATAGCCATCGACAAAAGCTCCAACTGCCGCCGCCACAATGAGCTCCGCCACCCCGGCCACCATTTACGCCCTACTTCTCTTGGCACTCGTCGCTTTATATAGAGTCGTGAAACAGCAGCTTTGTCGGAAAAATATCAGAAAAGCAAATAATCCTCTCCCACTCCCTCCAGGCCCCACCCCATGGCCCGTGGTCGGTTGTGCCCCGAGTATGCTTCGTAACAAGCCTGTGTTCCGGTGGATTCATCGCCTGATGAAGGAAATGAACACCGACATAGCGTGCATCCGTCTAGGGAGCACGCACGTCATTCCCGTGACCAGTCCAACAATCGCCCAAGAATTCCTCAGGAAACAGGACTCATCATTCGCCTCAAGGCCAGTTACGATGGCGTCCGGCACATTCAGCAGCGACTACTTGACAGCAGTCCTCTCACCCTATGGGGAGCAATGGAAGAAGATGAGGTGGGTCTTGGTGTCGGAGGTAGTATGCCCGTCTCGGCACAAGTGGCTCCATGACAAGAGAGTGGGGGAAGCCGATAACCTAGTGAAGTATGTCTTTAACCTATGCAAAACCTCAGGTCATCAAGTGAACTTGAGAACCACTACGAGGCACTATTCTGGGAATGTGATAAGAAGGTTGATGTTCAACAAGAGATACTTTGGCCAGGGAAGGCAAGATGGAGGACCAACCATTGATGAAGAACAACATGTGGACGCACTATTCAATGCACTAAACTATGTCTATGCATTTTGTGTTTCCGATTACTTTCCATTCTTGAAGGGGCTTGATCTTGATGGGCATGAGAAGGAAGTAGAAGAGAGTGCGAGGACTCTTAGGACATTGCATGAACCCATAATAAGCGAGAGGATCAAACGATGGAGGGACGATTTGAGCTCCGAGAGTAATGAAAAAGAGCCTCAAGACTTATTGGACGTTCTAATTATGCTTAAAGACTCAAAAGGGATGCCAGTGCTGGCGCCACAAGAAGTTCGAGCGCTGACCACGGTAAAATTATATCCTTCTTCCTAGAGGATTCGCTCGAATATAAACTTTTAAAACTTGTCCATCTGAATCGATGTCTCCATATATTTACGCCATCCGCACAAAGCGAGATCACTTTGTAAACTCGATTGCTTCGGTAGCTATTAGATATCGTAAGAACCTGTGGTAGCATTTTTGGAATCAGTAGGATATTGATAATTCTAGTGTATTTGCCCATTCATTTGCAGTGTTTTGGTCTAAATAGTTTAAATTTTAACATAAAGATGCACGACCTAATATGCAGGAGATTATGATGGCCGCGGTGGACAATCCGTCAAACGCTGTCGAATGGGCAATGGCGGAGATGATAAATCAGCCCGAGCTCATTCACAAAGCCACAGAAGAAATCGATAGAGTTGTGGGAAAGGAGAGATTAGTCCAAGAATCCGATATCGGAGATCTTAACTACATCAAAGCATGTGCTAGGGAAGCTTTTAGGCTCCACCCAGTGGCCCCCTTCAATGTTCCCCACGTAGCCATGTCGGACACCGCTGTGGCTGGCTATCGCATCCCCAAGGGCAGCCACGTCCTTTTGAGCCGCGTCGGCCTCGGTAGAAACCCCGAGATTTGGGACGAACCCCTCAAGTTCAAGCCGGACCGACACATTACGAGGGACCAAGCGGAGGTCGTACTCACAGAACCTGACCTGCGCTTCATATCTTTCAGCACTGGCCGACGTGGGTGCATTGCCGCCACGCTTGGTACGACAATGACCGTGATGCTCCTCGCCAGGCTAATCCAAGGGTTTAATTGGAGTAAACCCTCCAATTTGTCGAGCATCAACCTCGCCGAGTCGAGGGATGACCTATTCCTCGCCAAACCATTAGTAGCTCAAGCGGAGCCGCGCTTGCCAAGTCATCTCTACCTTGATTAGATACGAGTACAAAGTCCTGGGGACGTACTTCGGTTGATAAATTATATGAATAATCGATATTAACAAAATAAATCCAGATGTCCATCGGATAAAAGCATCCCGAATAAGAAATCTCGAGTGCATAGGCTCATAGTTAAAATATATTCTAACATAGTGATGTAAAAATTCCTGTCTTGAATATAATCTCTACCTCTTGAATAGAGTAAGTCCAACATTTTTATGTGTGTTACCCCCATTATTTATGAAGTTGTTTGGAGTAGTTGCTATCTCTAACTCTCTCTTCAATTTGTTTTTTTGTTTTTATCAGGCCAAGGAAAAAAACTGTATTTATTTTTGATAAGCTAGTAAGAGTACCCAGAGGGGGGTGAATAGGTGATCAAAGAGGTTTTTGCAAAACTTAACAAAATAAATCAACTTTTAAGAATAATGGACTGAAGATGTAAAAGACTATAAATGGTTATATAAAGCCACGAATTAAAGTAAAGAGATTAGGGATAGAGAATCAAAACACAAGATTTATAGTGGTTCGGCTTAGACCAAACCTACGTCTACTCTCCCGCACTGATAGCCCACTGGCTGGAATCCACTAAGAACCAAAAGAGATTTTACAGTCTCATGTCCTTAATTACACAGTATAGAGACCATGCTACACTTCCTCAAGGTCTCAGAAGTATCTAATTTCTCTTTTGAGTACAAATTGAGCTCAACAATTGAAACAACAAAGAATTAGGAACTTTAGACTTTGGAATTTTTCTTTCACACATACACTCAAATAATTTTAGCATCCTCCTTATATACTCTTCCATGCTTTCTTAACCGTTGGCACATTCCAAATGAGTTATTCCAATCAACCCGTTGGACAGAAACAATTATGGAGATCTCGAGTTTTTGATATCCTGGGTTTTTAATGCATTCACAAGCCGTACAAAATAATTCCTAAGATGAAGAACTAGAGTCCATGACACCTAAAGATTAGTTAAAATATTATAAGTCTACCACAACCACATCACATATCACGGTGTTTTCTTACCACAATAACTACTACGGTTGTTACACTTCCGTCTCTATCTTGGTTGATCTCGACACATTGGGCAACACATTTTGAGAGGTCTGTAACCTTTGGTCTCCAAGTACTTTAAAGACCGTGAGCCATTGCCGCCTTTCATGGGTCTTAGCTTAGGACAGCGTTTTGGTTCAACACACCTTAGCTTCTTCAGCTTGCATAGGATATGTAATCTTTCAATTGAATCGCATGCAACAAAGATCTCGATTCCCCTAAACCTTAAACCTCAACAACTCTTTCTAAATAAGATAGTGCGAAGGATTGTACATTCCTCAAGCATGACAGATTAGGTGTTCTTGTGGGCATTTGCACAGAATAATTTGTAATTTCCTCAATTTCACCAAGCTTTTCTAGATAGGAAAGTGTACCGGAGGATTCATTGATGACGATAGTCAACAAGTATTGCGTCTCCGTAACACCTTATTTGATTGACAAAATGCAACAAAGACAAGATCCACAAGAGTTGTTCTCAATTTCCCTATTGTTATTTAAGCTAATTATGATGCAATCGTCAACCAAAAATCTTCCAAGCCCGCGCCCTAAAACTCCTGCCGTTAGATATTAAATAATCATGCCTCATCAGTTAAATCAAAACTTCAATCAAACTATTTTTCGGCCTCATAACTATGCAAGGATTACATCTTAGTTTTTTCTGACATGAAAAAAAAAAAAAAACATATATCATGTGAGATTAAGTTTATAAATAGATAAGCTATAGTTTCTAGTATAGAGAAAACATTCACAAAACCTTCCCAGGATAATTTAAAAAAGAAAAAGAAAAAAGGAATGGGAGCTCAGCTCCCAAATTTAGAAATCAAGCTGCCAAATCAACTTCGAATAGAATTGAGATAAAAATAAAAATCAAATGTGGCAACTAAAGATTTTCAAAAGAATGTAATATAAAAATTGCTTATCTCTAGTAATTTTTACATATGCATAGATTGAAGGACCATTGCACTTAATGAGAATTAGTCGGATAGTAAAAAAGCCATGAACACTATTGATATCCAAGAGACGTTTTTTTTATTAATCCTGTGCATTTAGGTACTCCATTGTGAGGAACTGAAGCTTCATGGAAGATACATCTTCATTTTTTTTTTGTATAGAAGTTACTAGTTACAATAATAATTTTATTTCATGGAACCTTACTTTAAGAGTTCTAAAACAACCCGATATTATTGATTGATTATATCTTGTTAACGGATTCAGGGAATATGAAGTGTATTTGTACGTAATTATCTCTCTCTCTCTCTCTCTCTCTCTTGCCCTCTCTTTGTCAATAATCTCAACCCAATGACCCTCTTTCCAGTTCTCTGTAGAAGTGAACAATTCTCTGCTAACTCCAACTCCTTACGTGTCTCTCTCCTTCCCTATCAGGTATCAACCAGACACGTCCACACAAGTTGCTCTCTCTCTCTCTATTTCTCTCTCTCAGACGCAGACGAGAAGGAGGAAGACAGGACAATGGGCGGTTAAGAGTTTAACAAGGGTAAAGTTACTCTTTGGCCATCGTCGGTCACTCCGCAATTGTTACGGCCTCGTATTATGTCAACCCCTTCTGCAGATGGGAAGACAACTTGATGCATTGTGGGTCTTATGATAATTTAAAGCTTCGTGTTATGTCAAACCTCCGTCCAGAGACCCAGCTCCACCGTACCGCCCTATCTCTCTTTTTACACGTCATCCCAGTCCAAAAAAAATCCAAGCAAGAGTTGGAAGGGCACAGCTCTGCACCAATCGACAATAGAGACATTTAAGCCCGTCTGAAGAAAGGAGGAAAAATACCAAAAAAGTTCTAAACCTTTTGATTTTGTGTCGATTTAATTCTAAATCTTTTTTTTTACCGATTTAGTCCTAAACATTTTTATATTATACCAATTGGTCCCTTCGGTCAATTTTGATCAGATTTCTTGACTAGACGCTTGGTCGGTGGCGTGGCCCGATCGGGCGACGTGTACAACTTTTAATAATATTTTAATAATATTTTAATATTTTTCTCTTTTTACTTTTTTTCTTTTTCTTTTTTTTTTCTCATCTTCTTCCTCCAGTAGGTTTTGGGAACTCGGCAACCGAGGCGACCGGCGACGGCGAGGTCGACCTTGCCGGCCACCTCGCTAGTGGCCGCAAGGGTGCCGGTCAAGTGAGGCTCGCCCTCGCCGAATTTGGTGAGAATCGAGCCTCAGCCATGGCCGGCGAGGCTCGACCTTGCCAACTTGACGTGAGGCCAGTTGGACTCCTCCCCGGTTCTGTTCTCCGATCCCAATCTCGCCTTAGAAATTTCCTCCCTCCTCCACTCGTCGTCGTCGTCGTCGTCTCTAGGGTTTACGGGAGCTCGGGGTGTCCTCGATCGTGCAACTCCAGCCCCGAATTTTCGCCTATTTCTCCCACGGCGGTGATCCGTCGAGGGTGGGGGTTTTGTGATTCTTGGGGTTCTCCGAGGCAGCTGGCCTCACGTCGAGCTGGTGGGGCTCACCCTCGCCGGCCATGGGCGAGGCTCGACCCTCGCCAGATCTGACGAGGGTGAGCCTCGCCACCCAGGCCGCGAAGGCGGCCTCGCCCGCCCTCGCAGCCATTGGCGAGGTGGCTGGCGATGTCGACCTCGCTAGCCATCACCTCTAGCCGGTCACCGGAGCTCGACGACCAGCTGAAGGAAGAAGATGATAAGAAAAAAGAAAAGAATAAAAATAAAAATAAAAATAAAAAGAGAAAAAAATAAAATAAAATATATTCAAAAATATTCAAAAATATTAAAAATATTATTAAAAGTTGTACATGTCGGTGGGTGTCAGGTTAATTAAAATCTACAGCCAAAATTGGTCGAAAAGAATGGAATTGTCACAATGTAAAAATGTTTAGGACTAAATTGGCACTAAAAAATGTTTAAGACTAAATCGGCACAAAATCAAAAGGTTTATGACTTTTTTGGCACTAATCCCCAAGAAAGGGTGTAGGCTCTCTGCCTTGTCCTTGCCTAATGCATGTGCTTGTCTTATCATTGTCAACCTTACATGCCCGGTTCCCAGTAATATTAGTTTACTTAATTATGTAATATAAATCCTTCATGCATATGCCACGTGGATAATCATTAAGGCTTAACATAAGCACTAAAGCTGTAGGTTCAAGATTGGAATAATGTGGAAATTATTCTGACAATTTTCACCTCATTTCATCTCTCCTTAGAAGAAATTATTTTTAAAATACAGTATTAGAGAAAACCACGCATTGGTTGAACTATCCATGTTGATTGATCTAGTGAAGAGAATGAAGGCAAATAACAGATTTTACAAATAATGTAATATAAAAAAATTATGCATCTCCAATAATTATCCAGTGTGTATGAAATGGAGGGACTGCCACACCGAGTGGAAATTCATTGACTACTAAAAAAGTCTTAGATACTCCATTAATATAAACACCTATCTATTAATATTGTGAATACATATAGGTTTTGAGCTACATACACAACTCCATTTTGAGAATGGAGATGTTCATGGAATATAGCCTTTTCATTTTTTTTTGTATAGAAATTACTAATTATAATCATCATTTATTTTTCAAAAACTCACCTTTAAAGTTCTAAAAAAACCCAATTTTATTGATCCATTACGCCTTGACAACGGATGTAGGGAATATGAAGTGTACTTGTAATAATCATACATACTTGTATGTAACTATACGTATGTTAGGGGGATCATTAACCCCATGTCATGGGTTATATGGATGCGTCGCTATTCCATGGTTGAGCCTGACTACCCTCTCTCTCTCTCTCTCTCTAACCTCTCTTGGCTAAATAACCTCATCGTGATGAACCAATTTCTGATCAATTCTCTGCAAAAAATAATAAAAAGGAACGTGGACAATTCATCACGGAGCCGACGCTTCTCATTGCAAAGTCCCAAATCTTTATGCGTCTCTCCCCCCCTGACACGCTTCTCATTGTTAAAGCGTCATGTCATGTCAACCTCATTCATGCTGCAGATGAAGAGTACGGCTTGGTACATCGTGTGTCACGTTTTTTTTGGTCGAATCATCGTGGGTCACGTTGCAATTGTTTAAAGCTGCTTGTTATGTCAACCTCACGCCCCAGTCTACCTGTCCTCTCTTTCTGCACATCGTCCTTACCAACTTCAAGTTGACGTGTCCTTCGTACAAATTGCTTTACGAAATACAGCAATAAATATTCTACGAAAAAGCAATGGGTCGACCACCCAAAACTAAAATAATTTTAATCAATGAGAAAACATATTTATAAATATAATTTTAAATTTTAAATAACCTAATAAAATCGAATAGTCATCGTGCACAAATAATAATTGTAGTGTGGCAGTTGTGATGACTAATTTTATTATTTTATTTTTGAGAGTAAAAAGTCATTTGATGAATTTTTTATTTTCAGAAATAAATTTGACAATAAATCAAGAGTGAAAAAAAAATTGAAATTGCTTCTTTGTTCATAGAAACAATTTTAGAATCAAGCAAATTCAAATTTCTTTTTCCTCTTTTCTCTTCTTTTTTCTTGTTATTCTTCATTCTCTCTTCTTCTTCTTCCACTGCCACCATTACTGTCCACCGTTGTCAATCACATACAACCAATTAGGTGAGATCCAACGAGCCTCGCTGGTGGCTAGACGAGCCTCACCCTGGCCTTTCTTGGCCACCGATGAGCCTTGGCTGGGCGAGGTTAAACTCGCCCAATCGCTAATGGGGCTCAACCTAGTTGGGTCACCATGAGATCAAGGTTGCCCATTCAAGGTGAGGCCGACCTCGCGGTGGCCTGCCGAGTTCGAGCCTCGCTGGCGATTGGGCAAACTCAGTCTCGCAAAATCCCAGCCTCACTTAGTTGTTAGTGAGGCTCAACCGACAAGGCGCAACCTTGCCGAGGGTCGATGACGCTCTGACGAGGTCATCGACCCTTATCGCTCAACGACCGACCAAAGCTTAAAGAAGAAGAGAAAGAAAAAGAAAAAAAAATTAATAAAATTATTTAAAAATTAAAAGAAAATTATTTAGATTAGAAAATTTGAGGACGGTACCAAATGTAATTTTATTCTGTAAAAAGAAATTTTGGATAGTTATCAAACACTTTCAAATGCTTAGAAATTATTTTCGATAATGAGAATAAAAAAATTTATTTTTTATCGAAAATTATTCTTTGGAATAAAATAGTTATCAAACGTATTCTACTATTCCATTGATTGTGGACGTAGTAAAATTTTTTAATATATTAGCCATGACATTCAATTTTGCTTTTGAGAGCAAGATCCATAACAAACCTAATTGAGCTATCCCATGGAATGAAGTGAGTTTTAGGAATTGGGTGAAAAGAGGGGAGGCGATAAAGATCCAAGGAATAGAAAGGAACGGTAGAGCAAGACTTTTCTAGTGAATCCGCAAGACATTTTCCTCCAAAAAGAAGGGGTGGAAATAGAGTAAAACACAAAATTGAGTGCCTTCTACCCTTGAATCCACAATTTCAGCGGGGCCCATAATATATATTGCATTTTCTAGACTCTCTGTCATTATGAGTGGGACATGTGACAGACTGTTGGTCAGTCCTATTCTATTCCTACTCTAACACTTACTCTCAGACTTTTGCTATGGGCGTGGGAGGTGAAACCCACTTTTGAAACTTAACTGTCCTCACCCCAACCCCCCAAGAAGGTGGGGATTCGAACCCCCCACCTCTCCCTTCTAAGTTGGAAGGGTGGCCACTAGGGCAAACCCCATTGGTTATGTGACAGATGTTTGAATGAGATGAATTGAAGCTCCAAAAATATCTACCATGGTGTTGACAACGCTTTCAGCAAAGGATCCCTTGCTTTGAAAAGGATTGTAAGGTTCCTCTAAATGTGCATAAACCAAAATCAATCTTTATTAGGATGGCTGGCGCGCTGAGCCAATCTGGACTCGTGCTCCTAGGCCGAAAAGGGGCAGCCCTCGGGCACTTTGGTGTCGGTTGCTAGTGAGGTGAACGAATATCTCGGCAAAGATGGTAGCAACTACATTGAAAAAGTCGAGAAAGACGATTACGACCTTTTGGTATGGTGTAAGGCCAAATTGTTGTGTTTTTCCTATTCTTCTTTCCATGGCTGATGGTGGCGTGCTCACTCCATTGGCGTCAATATTAGCATTAGAGTCCACTTTAATACTAGCGACGGATTATTAGAGATCATAAGCAAATGTTAAGTTACCAAAATATGGAAATGACTATCGCTTGCATCTCTTGGCCAATCGTCAATGTGCGCACGCTGTATAGCGTGTTAGCTAATTATTTACAACATCTATGAAATCGCCAAAAAATAAAATAAAATGCCATGACTTGATTATGCTCCGATGCTGCTCTCTCTCTCTAAAACGCAGATGAGGAGGTGGAAGATAGGACAAAGGGAGGTTAGGAGTTTAACCGGGGTAGAGTTTAGTATTCTTTGGCCATTGTCAGTCACTTAGCAATTATTGAAGCTTCATGCTACGTCAACCCTTTTTGCAGATGAGAGTGCGACTTGATCCATCGTTACATGGCAATTTAAAGCTTGTTACTGTGTCAGGCCTCACGTTTGAGGACCCATCTCCAGTGTACCATCTTTTCGCTCTTTTCACATGTTGGGTGCGTTTGGGAGTAGCCTTGAGAATCTACTTTGAAGCCCTAAAGATCTTTGGGCCAAGAATGGGGTGTTTGGCAACAAATTTTCAAAGCCCCTTTGCAAATGTTAGCCTTCACAAGGCTGAAAGCCCAAGGCAGGTTTGAGTGTCGCCTTGGGCTTTCAGCATGCCGAGATTACTAAGTTGAGGGGCTAAAAAAGAAATTTCTTCCCAAATTACCCTCGTTGATTTTTCGTTTTTCCGATTTTGCCCTCACTATTCATTATCTTCTTCTTCTTCTCCGCAAGCGGTCGTCGGCAATGGGCAAGCAGTCGTCAGCGAACGTCGCCCAGACAATCAACCTCGAGGGGTGGCGTGACCGACACCGGGGGGTGGTGTGACCGACGCACCATTTGGGTCGTGGCGAGGTCTAGGCCACTGCGACCCAAATCTGGGGATACAAGGTCGCAAGAGGACCTTGTTGCCATTGATCTGGGTCGCGCGACCTCCCCACTCCCAGATCCAGGGGCGATGAGGCCACGCGACTGGGGTGGCGAGGTCGCGCGACCTTGCTGCGACCCAGATTTAAGGTAGCGAGGTTCTCCCGCGACCTCGACGGCCCGGATCTAGGTCGTGGCGGGGTCGCTGGAGGTTAAGGCGGCATCGCACGACCTTGCCACCCTAGATTCGGGGTCGCCAGAGGTGGTGGAGGTGTCATGCGACCTCGGGCGGCCTTTGCTGGTGGTCTTCGAGGGTCGCTGGAGGTCGCCCGAGCCCAGGCGGCCTTTGTCGGTGGTCTTCGAGGGTCACCGGAGGTCGCCCGACCCCAGGCGGCTTTTGCCGGTGGTCTTCGAGGGTCACTCAACCCCAGGCAGCCCTCTCCAGTCGTCTTTGGGGCTACCTGAGTCAGATATCGGTTGCTGGCAACAAATTTCGATCGTTGGCGGCCGCTTGCCCTTATCTGTCAATTTTTTTTATTTTTCTTTTGATAATTTTTTTATCACAAAAGTCATTTGTAAATGTAATTCCCTCAAACACCATTTTGCTTAAAGGTACTTCATAATGGACTTTTAAATTGTCATTTACCAAACACAATTTGCATTCTGAAAAGTCCCTTTAACCTAAAGTCCTTTCCATTTTTTCAATAACTTTCCCCAAAAGTCCAACCAAACGCATCTGTTGTCTAGTCTAGAAAAATCCAAGTAAGAGTTGGAAGGGTACAGCCAAGTTGCACCGATTAACAAAAGTCACTTGTGAGCCTGTCTCAAGAAAGGGGACAAGCTATTTGGCTTGTCCTTGTCTAATAATGCATGCGCTTGTGTGATCCTTTTCTACTTTATTTCTAGTAATCTTAATTGAAGCTACAAAAGTATCTAAGAAGGTGCTGACAACCCTTGAGCGTAGGATCCTCAGCCATCTGAAAATATTCTAAGGTTCTTCCTAGTGTACATGAGCCCAAATAGATAGATTTTAGTTAGGATGGCTAATGGGCCGTGACAATTCAGACCCGTGCTCTCGGGCCACATGTGCCCCCAAAGAAAAGGGTAAGCCTCAAGCACTTTGGTGTCGGTTGCTGGTGACACGGATGGATATCTCAACAAGGATGACATGAACTACATTTGAAAAATTCGAGAAAAACAATGTTGATCTTTTGCGGTGGTGGAAGGACAAAGGTTTGTGTTTTTCCTAATCTTTCCTAACTTGACTCACTTTCCTTTACACAATTAAGGAATTCAGTTGGAGATTTTTAACATTGAAATCCCGTGGAAAAAATCTAGTGCATAAGTATTTTCTAGAATTGTAAATTTTTACGGGACTTTCTGTTGAGAATTGCCACATGATCGCCATTTAACAGTGAACTTCATGAAGTTCCATCTTCCCCTCAATAAGCATTATGATATAAAGAGAACATCAATGCATCTTCGCTTAATGTACTAGAGGAATTTTCTGAGACTCCTAGGTGACGAGTTCATTGGTTGCTACAAGAAGAGAACCAAAGCTCGATCGGACTAACTTCAACAAAAAGATGGATCAAACTCCGGTGACTGCTGAATATAAACTAGCGTGTAAGTCAATTTGGATGACGAAACAACAACACATATAAGATTTTCAATACTAATGCCTCATCATTTGAATCTAAACTTTAAGGAAACTAGTTTTTTAGTCCCGTAACGACGCACGGGTTACATCTTGATTCTTTCTTTTACATGGTAAAACCAATGTATAATGTGAGACAACTGTTAGAATTTAAATAAGTAATAATTTCTAGTATAGAAGAAATATTCTCCAACCCTTCCTGGAGCTATAAAGAACAAGAAGAAGGGCTCGGCCCACACATAAATCGAGTGTGGCAACTTAAAAAATTTCAAAAGTAGATAGTATAAAACCACGGTCACAATGAAAGCTATCATTTGGGAAATGAAGAACTCTTTTATAAGGAAAAGATCAAGAGCTTTCACTTTATATTAGATCTGTTTAGTTTTATTCCAAGAAAACTAAGCGATACTTATGTCTTTAACCCCAAGAGGTTGTTCAAGTGGCAAGTGTGTTTATCTTTCTTGTCAAAACTTGTGATCAAATCACTACACTTGGACATTCTCTTGTGACCACTCCCATGAGCACGCATTTGTGAGTCTCCGGTGATTACCCGATGTGTGTGAGATGGAGGGACCATCGCACCAAATGGAGATTAGTTGGATGCTCAGAGAGTTCTAGACACCTTATTGATATTAAATAGACATCTATCTATTCATCTTGTCATGATACATAGGTTTTGAATTACATATATAATTGAATTGGTAGGGCGACTTCATATAAGTGAATGCTAATATTATTCAAGTAAAGAATATCTTTTTATTCAAGTATATGATACCTAGTAAAATAGAAATTAAAAAGGAATTGCTGAAAAAGCTTGAAAGTGTCACGTTAATGTATGCATGACCATACACAATTATATATTTAGTCCCAAATTCGTACAAATTGTTTTACGACTAACAGCAGCCAATATTCTTAAAAAAGCAACCCTCCTAATTCGGTTAGTCACCCAAAACAAAAATAATTTTAATCGATGGTATATGAAATATATGTATTACACATGTACTCCGAAATTTAAATAATCTGACATAATTGGATAGTTAGCATATATGTATAAATATTGTAGTGTCACAATAGAGGCTGTTTTGTATTGATTGTGGATATAATAAAAATTCTAGTTAAAAAGGTATAAATTACATGTATATCCATGATATGCAAATTCAATACTGAAAAATAGATTATTTAGGACAAAAATTGAAGTATATCGATCACAAAAGAAATTAATAGATCCTCATGGACAAAAGTTGAAGTATATCGATCAATGAAAGAAATAAACAAATCCTCATGGGGCGCCAAGAGGAAACCCACCCTTGACGTTGAGTAAGCCCGAATTGAGTACATACATTTGAAGGTGGAATCAAAGCAGCAATTAATGCACGCCTCAATTCGAGGGACAAGTGCATGCCTCAATCCGAGGGACAAGATAAATGGCAAGACAAATATTAGGGGCTTTGAGCTCCTTACCTCCTGAATCGCGGATCTCATAGTGATATCCTAACTAACTAGGCTAAGAGGTTACTTACAAATTAATCTGACATAAGTAAACTAATAACATCGTTAAAAACTTATAAATCACGTCTAATTTTTTTTTTTTGAAAAATACATAATTTTCTCATTTATTTTGACATTGATAAATCTAATTTATTTGGATATTACTGAATCCCTTACAATGTTAAGTTGGTAATTTATTAATCCATTCGTATGTTGGTAAATTCTTCGGAGTATTGGTAGGTTATGACCACCCTTGTAATATATCAAGAAGTCGGAAACCGAATCCTTCGGCAAACTTTGAATCTTTTTTTACAGAATTGCAATTTTCAAAGTAGCTGCTGAAGAGATGGTCAAGGTGGTGTTGGACGAAAGAGCAAAATCCCCGGCCCGCAACTGGCCAAACAATTTTCGATTGAAAATAAGTGGACCCCCTCCACCATTTCTTTATACTCAGATTGCATTTTGGACCCTACCGCCTCCAAAATGCTAGGACTATTCAGCTATCTCGCAATCTTTTTCTCCATGAAAGCGCAGTCACGCTGGACAAAAAGTAACTTGCCTATCTGGCACCGAGGAACCACCGATTGTCCTGCTACTTAGCCTGCCATCGGCTATAAACCCCTTCCTCCTATGGCAACGATCCAGCTTCCGGGAGAGGGACCACAGCATGTCCCTTGTGGCATTAATGTACTCGACTTGGTCGTTGAACAGTAAGGCCTGCCTGATATGAAAACCACATTTGCAGGAGATCGTGGACGAGGCATTGCGTCTCAGGTACAATTGAGGTGAGTGAGTTCATACATAGTCTCACATCGCAAAAAGGCTTTTTGAGAATAGAAGTTGGTTTGTGAAAGAACAATAATGCGACATTCCTCGAGAAGACATTCTCCATTAATAACAATCAAAAGCCCTCTTTCTCTTCAATGCTCTCTTTTAGTCTTTACATTCAACTGCCAGTATTTAAGCTGATCCGCAAGCACACTTTTTTAATTAAGACGTGGGTTCTTTAGGTCATGAGAACGACTGCTAGGATCCAAGCTGACAACAAGAAAGTTGTCATCAGTAAGGAAGATTGGTGTCAAGTTACAAACCAAGACTCAATCATCTAGGATGCTATAACCAAGCACTTAGGTAATTAAAGTTAGAACCAGATGGCGGCATCCGCTTCTAACTGCAACATAGCTTCATGTGCAAATTTTAACTTCACATATCGACACATTAATTCATCTCAATTTATTGTTTATGAAGCGTTACACATTCTAGAGAGATTGATTAGATAAGACTATAAGAAGTCTTGGCTAAACAATGGAGAAGTTAATCACAAGAGCAAAAGTGACATTTTTGCCTCATCAGTTCATCCTTATTTAAGGACAATAATTTCAAGGGGTCATCTACTGTTGAATGATGGATGAGTAACACCTTACCCATGGCTCAGAAGACTCGAATAAATATGCATAGGCACTTTTCATTTTCACAGAGCTGAAAGTACGAAATGAATAGATCAAATGAATGAAGAAGGATTTGATCATTCTAGCTGTCATCTGTCACACATTCCAAAAATGTTTGTCAAACACGTTGCTGCATCAGCAATGCTTAATGATGCACAACAAACAGTGCAATGCAGAAGAGTCAACATTCCATTAAATTGTCAGATAGGCAAAATATGAGAACAGTATGTGGATGTAATTCTTCCGCACATGAACGCCAACCCCAGCAGGACATCAAGCTCGCATCTTTCAGCAAGAATAATGCATGAGATGCAAAACCATGAATTGAAATGAGTTTTGACATTGAAGAAGATAGCTATCCAGCCTCGATTCAGAAGAACCAGAATCAAAATCAATCAAATACCTTGAATGCGGGTGATTCACTGAGAATGATCCTGCAGAAGATGCTATCTTTGATTGAGCACCGGTCCTTGGGATCACGAGATCAGCAGAGTTCAGAATTGGTTTATTAAAAGCTCAACAAACCAACTCTCTCCAGCATGAGTCTGTTCAACGATTTGAAGATTCCCAAAAGCAAAATTTGAAGACTTTTTCTGCAGAATTGAAGAATCCAGCTCTAATTGCTTCAATTTTTCCCAAATTTTAAGAACAACAAAGCATCATTTTGGTGAGTAGTTAGCTGACATGGATTTACAACTGATTGCCACGTAATGGAGGTAAAATTTGGGACTTTAGTGGAAGTTGATTTTTTCTAGACAAAAAAAAAGTTACGAGTCAAAATAGGGAGTTGACCTAAAGTTTGTGCTTTTTTAGGGAATTAAGCCGATGTGAATATTAACAAGCGAGTGTTGACCCCTAGGAGCTAAGACCCTTTGTCAACATGTATCTGTTTTGATATGCAGTCCTTGATTTCATTCTAGTGGGACTAACAGCCAACTAGCACCATCTGAACATGTGAAATTGACAAGGAACTTGAACACATGATATCACTTGCCCATGGGCAATAAAAAAGACAACCAAGCTAAGACAAAATCCGTCTAGTCTGTGCTTAAATCCACGACTTCCAGCACGCAATCAGAATTGTAACAGAGCACGAGACTGCAAATCGTGATTGGTTGATGACATTGACATGAAATTGAAGCAATATCTTCCCACAAGCACATATGAGTCTACTTGATCAAAATGGTATCAATCCATGACCAAACTAGCCTCAAGTTGGCATGAGATTCACAATATTACTTTCCCAGCATGAACATATATGATCCCATAACCACACTAGTGTCAAGTTGGAATCAAATGCACACCCAATCATGGGATATCAAGACAATCTTATGTCACTGCACATGCTTACTTGAATGGAATAGCATCAAATGAAGGATCAATGGACAGTAGCTCAGGGCCGCAACAGTTGCAAATTAGCATGTATTGACAAGGTTCCAGCAAATCCAAAGCAAGTTCAAAATGGAATGCCTATGATTTTCGACGAAGAAACATAACACAACTAGCTGATATGACCAAAATTGATCAAAAACCAAGTAATGAATGAAATTCTCGGTCAAGAACTGAATCAAATACACACTTATTTAGTTCAGGAATATCATCAAACAGGTGGTATACATTTCGACTAGGGAGCTTAGATGCGAAAGTAAAGCAACGATTCACATCCATTTATTTGCAAAGGAAATGCAGCAAGTTCAAATCATTAATAGAACCTCAATCACAGTCCATTTTCACATAGACAGTAGCAACAGCTCCCAGGCTCTACTTTGTACATAAAGCAATGGAAAACAGAGCATATGCAGTTTGGTTGAATGAAGAATGATTAGCTATAGCGATTGACCTCGAATATGAGTAAGGAGATAACAAAAGCAACATCAAGGAATGGAATCATCGAAGCAGGCAATTATGACTGAAGTTTGAGTACCGTGGCATTTCAGTCCTCGGAACTGTTGGCAATCGGATAGGTGACTAAAATTATCGCTGGTGACCAAGCTTCCCTCCCCCTACCAGCAATAATATTCTGTCTGATAATCTTCTGTCGTGCTCCTTTAGTGCTGTTGATGCATATGACTATCAGTCTATCATGAGCATTCCAATGAAATGAGAAACATATCTTTGAAACATCATTCTGAACAGTAGTGGCCAGCGAACTCCAAGGAAGGAAAGGACAAAGAGATGTATGCCTTCATCTACCACATTGGAATTCACAACCAAATGTGAGTTCTAGCTTCCCTGAAAGATATTTCCAGTAGTGTCAATAGGTTGCAATTGGTGTTGTGCACAGTATATTGGCACAAGCGCACACACTTGAAGGATCAATCAGGTTTAAGCAATAGCTCTTATAAATAAGCCTTAAATGGTGAGTGTCGAAGGAGAGAGAGAGAGAGAGAGAGAGAGAGAGAGAGAGAGAGAGAGAGAGAGAGAATATTGGAATTCTGTTGGCAAGTGTTGTCCATGCAATATTTGGATGGGGCCTTGGTGACCAGTTTTGTTGAAAGATTTCCTCAAATCTAGCTAGTCTACCATATCACTTTTAATTGAAGTTAGTATTCTTCCAAGTTATTTAATATTATGAAAAATAGATGCCCCGAGCTTTGAAATCACAAGAATCATGGAATTAAAGTTCAATTAACATCGGAGTTCTCTAATTCAATAATCAGGCCAACACTCTCATGGCAATAACAAGCATACAGACATCAATTTAATCACGCAATTGCCATCCAAACATGTGAAATTGACAAGGAACTTGCACACACCATATCTCTTATCCATCTAATTATGCTTATTCCACAACTTCCAACAGACATTCATAATTGTAACAGAGCATATGAGACAGCAAATTGTGATCTTTTGATGAGTAATCGACATGAAAATGAAGCCATATCTTCCTACAAGCGCATATAAGTCTACTTGATCAAAATGGCATCAATCAAGCAAATTAATACTGAATTTACGCAAAGCAAGCACGGTCAGCATGCAATACTTTGATTCTAACATATTCAAGTTTGGTGATGACCCCAATTCTCACAAATCGGCATGAGATTCACCATAATGCTTTTCTAGCATGGGCATATACAATCCCATAACCAAACTAGCCTCAAATTGGAATCAAATGCACACTAAATCAGCGATATCAAGACACGTTTACCATACAAGGATCAATTTCTAGTAGAATTTAATTCATTCATGAGATAAATCCCTTTCAAGGGAACATGAAATTCACTACACATACTTACTTGAGTGGAATGACATCAATATCAAGGACCAAATGACATCAGCTCAGTGCTGCAACAGTTACGTATCAGCATGTATTGACAGGTTGTAGCAGATCCAAAGCAACTTCAAAATTGAACACCTACGATTTTTAACGAAGAAACGGACCTCATATACGCTTATATGACCGAAATCGATGAATAATCTAGTAATGAAGGAAATTCTCGATCAAGACTTGAATCAAAATACGAACTGACTAAGTTCAGGAATTTCGTCAAACAGGTGATTCGCATCCAAATCATCACAAAGGCAGTCGGCAAGTTCGATCATCAATACAGCCTCAATCGAAGCCGTTTTCACACAGACGGTAACAATAGCACTCAGCCTCTGCTTCGTATAAGAAGCAACGGAAAACAGAGCAAATGTGGTTTAGTTGAATGAAGAATGATTAGCTATAGCGATTGACATCGGATATGAGTAAGGAGATAACAGAAGCAACATCCAGGATTGGAATCGTCGAAGCAGGCAGTCGTGACCAAAGTTCGAGAACTTCACCATTATAGACCGAACTGTTGGCGATCGGGAAGCAGTGCCGATCAGCAATGAAGCGAGAGGCAAGGATTCAAAAGAAATCTCCGAGAGAGAGTGACTTATGAATGCTCAAAAATCACGCGAGTCCCTTCAACCAGGGCTAGAGAGAATTTGTTGAGCTCCTTTTGCGTGTGTGAAGGTGGCTCTGTTTATGTTCTGGCCCCACTCTGCAGAGCACGCTGAGCTTGATCTCGAAAGGGAATTGACTCAGATCGTTAGATGTTAGAGAGAGAAGGGAAGAGAGCAAGTGAATTCTGTTGAGGGCCACGTGATGAGGCCTTGTTAGCCCATGACTTCGATCGAGAGAGAAGAAACCTGTTTTGATCTTTCTCATGAGACGAAATTATTAAAAGTGAACTTTAGTTGGTAAACTCGTGTGTATGCAGTATGGAGTTCATCTATTTTGTGAAATTCTTGAAAGAGCCTGAAATCTGGTATATATAAAACAGTAAAATTGATTTTTGCACATTAGATGCATTCATATTTAATAAAACGGCTTTTTTCTTTTCCAAATAAAATTTGAAGAGCTTTGTCAAGAAAAGAGTAAAACTATAGGTAGAAAATCTCTTGATAATTTATTACATTAGAAGTGCTTTTTGCTTACTAAATGCCTTCACTATTAATGAGTTTAGAGCAAAATTTATTGTTCATAACAAGTAAAATTGACCTTATGAATGAGAAAATTTCAAGAGTAACTTTCTAAAATACTAATCATGAACATCACATCTCAAAATATTTCATATTCTATTCAAGAATCTCTATGCACAACATGTGACATCATTTAGATGCACATGTACTGTTTAGAGAGAAATTGATTTCACTGATTAGTAAAGTTATTTTGTTTCCATCAAATAAAACTCATAGTAAGACACGAAATTAGAGTTAACGTCGCTTAAAGAATAATGATTTCTTAAAAGAAATGAATAATTGAGTTGAAGCAGTCCACAAAAATTTCATCTTTTTACCTTAAAACCTAGAAGATGTTTGTTTAGTATCTAGTGATTTGATACACGATGCAAATAAACACATTTGTAAAATTTTAGAAAAGTTGATAATTCATTAATTTGTTTTGGGCGCTCGTGAAATCCTTATGATGATGGTAACTTGTCATCGGGTGACCTGAGAAGCAAGTTATTAGTCATATCTTTTTACAAACAAGATTGAAAAATTACTAGCAATTTTTAAATTTTATTAACATGAATATTCGTCAACCACAAAGCAGTTATCCCATATATATGCTTGTTAATGCAAAACCACTATAATTTCTTGAGACAAATTGGATGCAATGTGTTATGAAATACATGAATGGATAGAATACATAAATGAATATTCATTATATTCATCTTATCCAATGTACTTATTATGGTACATTTGTATCAAATGTTCTAAGTACATCTCCCTATACAATGAGCGTTAAATCTCTCTTATCGCATACATGTATCATTCGATACATTTATATTAATGATAAGTACATTCTTGTTATCCTATAAATAGGAGTTTAGTTTTGATGTCTGATAGATAATCACGTAAACACGACGGTGAGATACTTTAGAAATAAAGCTCTCTCATCTTGCTACTATCTCTAGTGTTCACTTGCTTTCTCTTCTCAAATATCTCTCTATTATATATTCGCAACGCTATATTTTACAACACGTTATCAGCACGAGGATCTACCGACTGAGTAAGTAATTTTTGCAAGCACAAAAATCTACCGACTGAGTAAGTAAGTTTTGCAAGGTGGGTATTCTTTTTATTAATCAACTTATACTTCATCTTCTTCTATCAATCCTTCATTTTTATTTTTCTTGGCCCGAAGCCAAAATTCAAATTTAAAAGTATCATTCTGCTCCTGAAGTAGCGGTGGATATTTGGAAATCCTTTTAATTAATTTAAGGATTTGATTTTGCAAGGATTATATGCAAATTTTATGATACTTGACACATGAAGTTGTCAATATAAATGCAAATGGAAATACCAAGAAAAAGAAAGATGTTTGTTTGCTTGATAGTGCAACAACACATACTATATTTTGTAGTAGACACCTTTTCTTGAGTATGACATTGCGTAAGGCACAAATCCATACAATATCAGGTCTTGTGCCGATTATTGATGGTTTTGGGAATGCTACAATTATTTTGCCAAATGGCACAATCCTGCATATTGAGAATGCATTTCTGAGCATTAGATCAATAAGGAATCTGCTCAGTTTCAAAAATGTACGCCGTAATGTGTACCATATTGAGACTATTTATGAGCAAGATAAGGAATATATTAGCATTTCCTCTTATAAGATGGGCCTGAAGACCATCCATGAGAAGCTAGAAGTTTCTTCTATGGATTTGTATTGTGTCATGATTAAAGCTGTTGAAACCTACGCCACCACATCTTGGAGATTGGTAAGCCCTGATCAGTTTGGACTGTGGCATGATCGCCTTGGTCATCCTGGCGCTTCAATGATGCGTAGGATAATTCAAAATACAAAAGGGCACCCTTTAAAAGATATAAATGTATTGTTGTCCAAAGATTATAATTGTGAGGCTTGCTCACAAAGAAAGCTCATTATCAAACCTTCTATAACAAAGGTTAATCTTGAATCTCATTTATTCGTGCAAAGAATTCAATGTGATATTTGTGGACCAATACAACCACCAAGTGAACCATTTTAATATTTTATGGTATTAGTGGACGCATCCTGTAGATGGTCCCATGTTTGCCTATTATCTACGCGCAATGTCACATTTGCACGTTTACTTACGCACTTGAAGTGTGGTATATCGATAGGATCAAAAAGTATTATTCTTCGAAAACGAAGGGGAAAAAAATCAGGAATCCACTCTAGAAGAGCTTGGCGTTGTGCTTGCTCCCAAAGAGCTTATTGCCCCTGAAGAGGCACAAACCCATGAAATGAGCACTAGCCCCGGGAATACTGAGAATTTCATTACATATTGTAATGAAATTTGAGATCGAAATGAAATCATCATTGATGATGCTTTTGCATTCTCAGTTGCTCATAAAATTATGGATGATGATTGTGAGCCACAATCTATTATTGAATGTCGTCAAAGGCAAGATTGGCATAAATGGGAGGAAGCAATTAAAGCTGAATTAGCTTCCCTAACTAAACGAGAGGTTTTTGGACCTGTAACTCGTATCCCCGATAATGTAAAGCTCGTTGGATATAAATGGGTATTTATCTGAAAACGAAATGAGAAAAACGAGGTTGTCAAGTATAAAGCCCGACTCGTTGCCCAAGGATTCTCCCAGAGACCTGGGATTGATTATAATGAGACATATTCACCTATGATGGATATGATTACATTTCGTTTTCTCATTAGCCTAGCAATCTTTGAAAGATTGGAAATGCGTCTTATGGACGTTGTGACGACATATCTATATGGCTCATTAGACTCGATATTTATATGAAAATTCTGAGGGATTCAAAATGCCTGAAGCATGCACCCCCCGCAATTTATTCTCAATAAAATTGCAAAGATCATTGTACGGGTTAAAGCAATATGGTCGCATGTGGTATCAACGCCTAAGTGAGTAGCTAATTAAGAAAAGGTACAAAAATGATCCTATCTGCCAATGCGTGTTTATTAAGAAATCAGAAACTGGATTTGCTATTATAGCAGTTTATGTCGACGATATAAATTTAATTGGAACTCCAGAAGAGTTAGCTGAAACTACTGAATATTTGAAAATGGAGTTTGAAATTAAAGATTTGGGTCAAACCAAACTTTGTCTTGGTCTAGAGCTTAAGCATAAAGCAAATGGAATAATCGTCCATCAATTAGCATATGTTGAAAGATTGCTTAAACGTTTCAACATGGACAAAGCTCACCCATTGAGCACCCCTATGGTTGTAAGGTCTCTAGATCCCCAAAATGACCCATTTCGTCCTAGAGAATCTGATGAAGAGATACTTGGTCCTGAAATACCATATCTCAATGCAATTGGGGCTTTGATGTACTTGGCACAATGTACGAGACCATATATCACTTTTGCGGTAAATTTATTGGCACGTTTTAGTTCTGAGCCAACTCGGAGACATTGGAATGGAGTTAAACATATTTTCCGTTATCTCCGAGGAACCATAGATTTTGGATTATATTATTCCAAGGATTCCACTAACTCTAGTTTAGTTGGATATGCTAATGATGGATATAGATCCGATCCGCATAAGGCTCGCTGTCAAACCGGGTATTTATTTTGTTATAACGGCACCGCTATTTCTTGGCGTTCTACGAAGCAATCGCTAGTAGCTACATCTTCTAACCACTCTGAGATTATTGCTTTATATGAAGCTGGAAGAGAGTGTGTTTGGTTAAGATCCGTTATAACACATATTCATAATTCTTGTTGCTTAATACCGATTACAAATTCTCCCACTATAATTTATGAAGATAATGCTGCTTATGTTGCACAAGTCAGGGGAGGATATATCAAAGGTGATAGGACCAAGCATATCTCACCGAAATTTTTTCTATACTCATGAACTCCAAGAAAGTCGACAAATTGATGTTAAACAGATTTCATCCATAAATAATCTTGCAGATCTTTTTACCAAATCATTGCCAACATCAAGTTTTGAGAAATTAGTATATGACATTGGTATGAGGCGAGTTCATAAGATGTAAGATTAATTAGCCCTAGAAGTGGCTATATGGCTCTATTGAGGGGGAGATATTATGAACTATACATTGCAGCATTGATATGCGGTTAGTTCATAAGATGCAATAATGATTAGTCCCAGGAGTGGCTATAATACATTGCACTCTTTTTTCTTTATGTCCGGTTTTTTCCCATAGGGTTTTTCCGGCTTAAAGTTTTTAACGAGGCAATTAATGCATCCATAAAAGAGAGAGATCATAACATGTGTGCTCTGCACTCTTTTTCCCTTTTGTCTGGTTTTTATCCCACTGGGTTTTTCCGGCTTAAGGTTTTTAATGAGGCAGTATCATTCAATGCACATTTGTAATGAATATGATGAATATTCAAGGGGGAGTGTTATGAAATACATGAATGGATAGAATACATGAATGAATATTCATTATATTCATCTTATCCAATGTATTTATTATGGTACATTTGTATCAAATGTTCTAAATACATCTCTCTATATAATGAACGTTCGTCTCCCTTATCCCGTACATGTATCATTCGATACATTTATATTAATGATAAGTACATTCTTATTATCCTATAAATAGGAGCTTAGTTTTGATGTACAATAGATAATCACACAAAAACACGGCAGTGAGATACTAGAAATAAAGCTCTCTCATCTTGCTACTATCTCTAGTGTTCACTTGCTTTTTCTTCTCAAATCTCTTTTCTATTATATATTCGCAACGCTATATTTTACAACACAATGCACTCGTTATATTTCTAGAGATCTACAACCTTCCGTTTCCAAGCACTTCAAAGACTTGAAGTTACTGAGGCCTTACGTAGCTCTTAGCTGAGGACAACCTTTCAGTTCAACACAACTTAGATTCTTCAACTTGCTTGTGTAATCTTTCAATTGAATCACAGTTTGTTTTTCCCATTTTGTCTTTTTCCCAATTTTGTCCTTTTCCCCTGCACCTTCTTCTGCTCCCTCAGATAACGCTCTCTTCTTTCTCGAACGTTTTCTCTTTCCTCGCAACAGCCAATATTTCCCCTGTACACAACCACCATTGACGAACTCGATTGAACTACACTACACAAGTTCACGCCGGAATCCCTATCGGTCCGACGTCATACCTGATGTCCGAATGTTCCCCCATCAGCCACGACTCCGGCCAAGACTGAGCCACTCCAGCAAGGAAATTATGAGCTCCAAAATCGCACAAAACAGAATAAGAATTACACAGGAAGCATAGTAAAACAGCAAAGAATGCACTGACTTGGCGGCCTCGAGCGGCGGGCATCACCGGCGATGAGGTTGAGAATAGCAACTCCAAACTCATGTCCATAGACGACCGGCACAAGGAATCGCAAGAGCACGACATAAACGAAAGGGAAAAACACAGATTCAGATTCAGTTCAACAACTAATGAAGTGGACATTAATCGACCATGTATCTAGACACCGTCGGACAACCGATAATGCAAGAAATGGCGTGCGCTTTTGAATGCAAGTTTCAGAAAGTTTAGTGTTCGTCAATGAACGAAAGCTGACGACGTCGATCAGCCGTGGCTCCGAGATTTTAGAAGGCGCCGGCTTCGCTCTCGTCACGGTTCATCGCTCACAGCCTGCTCCCGCGCACGCGCAGACACACCCTCCTCCGTTACCCGTGCGTCACTCTTGCTTCTCTCTTCCTTGCGTCACCGACGCTCTTCTTCTCGCGGGGGTAAGTGCGTGCAAGGAAAAGGAGAAGATGGGCTGGGCTTCATTTTTTAGGCTCTGGTGGGCTTATGGGAACAAAGAAAAGACAAAAGAGATGGGCCAAGGAGAGTGAAATGGATGCATAGGCCGAAAGAAAATAACCGAACTAAAAGAAATGGGCTGAAAGAGGAGGGTTGGGAATGAAAAGGCCGAAAATTGCCACGTGGGCTGGACAACACGAGCCCTCTCGTTTTTATTTTTATATCCTTCTTTTTCTTTTTCAAATTTTTTATTAAACTTTTGCTATCTCTCTCTTCTTTCTTCTTCTTTTTTTTTTTGTTTATTTTATATATATTTTTGGAAAAAATGGAGACTTGAATAGTTGGCAAAATTCAAGTGTCAACAATGTATGACAAAATTACCTTTATTGTATTCATGCGTTGTTGGCAAAATTCAAGTGTTAACAACCCCGAACCGAGAACTCCCTATGAGACTAGTGGTTTTGCGTTCCTATGACGCACTTGGTCTTGAAGGCAAACTTCCACATGAAGGACAACGATGAGCTCATTGGGGTCGTGGAGATACCGATGGCCTAGATCATTATTGTCAAAAAAGATTTTTTTAAATTATGATTATGTGTGTGAAGTGAAGTCTCTCGAAATCATCATGGAAATGGAAAATCGTCAAAGTACAATTACAGCCCGTCATTGAAGGGCATCAATGGCAACTCAAATGTTTTGGTGGACATTCTATTTGGAGTTTCTCCAACCTGCAACAATCTTTGGCCACTAACGGGTGAATGCGTTTGCCACTAGATATTGTTCAAATTAATTCTACCAAGTTATTCGCATAATTATCCCAAAATGGATAATAGATTGGGAAATCAAATTTGTGACATTTGCTTGCAAATCACATCTTGGACCACTTGACCAATCATGGTCAGTTTTTTGGTTGATATTTTATAAAAATTGGTTTTATTTAAACCTATGTTATTCTCAACATATTTATTCATTTCTTTTGCTTTTTCCTCATACTCTTTGCCATGTTTAATCATTTCTTCACTTTGAGGACTTTCAATAAATTGAAAAGAATCCTCAAATAGGAAAAATAAAACACGAAGGAATCAATTTTTACTAAAGAAAACCATCTCTTTCTCTTGCCTTGTATTGATCTTTGTTTAATCTTCCATCGTGATATTCTAGGACTTCAACCTACCAAATGGGCAAGATTGGAAATCGAGTCTATATGAATCCAAGTCATCAATTAAGTCATTTTAAATGAGTCGATATTTCATCAACACATATCCGATTCAATTCGACTGGGTTGTCCCATTTTTTTGGCCTATTTTTTCCATCGATCAATAAATTACTCTAGCTTTATGGGAAGTAAAGAATTGACGCAACAAAAACATACAATATCTTGTACTTTGTTCACGATGGCATGATATTCTTCTTTAAATATTAGGATAAATATATTCGAAACTGTCGACATCTGAATTTTAGTAAAAAAAATTAAGCATACGTTTTTCTAAAAAAATGAGCATATGAATGGAAGTAAAAAACGAACAAAAGAAAAAGAGTAATAAAAAGATAAAAATAAATAACAAATAGAAAAAGCCAAAGTTGGTTCAACTGGCACGGCCCACAAGAGCAACCCATTGATTTGATCTGCGGTCCAGACCCATCAGCCCCATTACAATCACCTTTCAACCTTTTCCCCTAGCCTGGCCTGGCCTTCTCTCTCCCCTCCTCCGCCCTCCGCCCTGCGAGGACGTCACAGTCGGTCTAACCAAAGAAAGAAGCTGCTCGCTCTGCTCGACACTGAGCTTGGAGAAGACAGAAATTCCGAGTCACGTTCGTTGTCTTCGGCTGGCAATGCCTCTACCAGAAGACCTTTAGGGGCAGTCGGATGCAGATCATTGCCGCCACTGCTCGTTTCCATGAATTCAAGCTCCAGTTGATGTCATTCCAGTTGCTTCCTCCTTATTCGGTCGGTTTGCTATCCAGGCGAAACTGCTTTTAGATGATGTTGTAAGTATCGAAACGGCGCATCGATGATTACCGTTACATGTGATGCATTGATGATTTTCTTTGTGGAAGGTTTTAGTTGACTCAATCCCTCTGATGCAGTGAGCTACGCAAGCGGAATTATCGAAAGCAATCGCGACCGCATCTCCTTGGCTTCTACCGTTGCAGTCCCGCTTCTGGCTATTGGTGATGAGGAGTGTCTCGGCACGACGACGCAGCAAATGCCTGACGATGAAGCAGTCAAGCGAAAGGCGAGGGAAAAAAAGAAAAAAATAATAACAGAGATCAAGAGAGGCAAGTCTAGAACAAACCGACACCAATAACAAGGCTTAATTGGAGAAGAGAGGACCTGATGATTTGGTGGCGAGGACGGCGCGAGCTCGAGACGACGACTCAACGACTTTCCAGACAGCGAGCACAGCCTCACTATTATAGCATTGATTCTAATGGCCAGTAACGGGACAGAATAACGGATAGAGTCTTTCGGTCATTTCGTCAAACACTGCCTGAGCAGTATCCGTACATTCATTTGACGTGAGGACGACTCTTGGGCTTTGACTTAGACCAAGAAGTGGAAGAGCTCAATCGGTGGAGAGAAGATTCGAAAGTGATGGTTGGGAGTCAACTGAGCCGGGGCGTCCTTTTCCATGCGATTCGAACTTACCGCAAAGCTTCCACCGATCACTGAAGCAAAAGAACAAACCGAAGGATCGCCTCGCGGTCAGGACAGCATACGATCGGAACTGCAACCAGACGACACTGGAACGCGCAATCGAAGTCATGAACACTGGAATCGACGTTCATTCACCTCTGGCGAACCTCGAATCAACGAAAATGAAGTTCGGCTTCCAGGATCGAGCTTTGTTTCTTCTGCGCGTGTGTAGTGTGCCTTCTTCGTGCGCCTATCGTGGTCGGAGATGGAAGGCCGGCGGTGGCTTCCGGTGGAGCCGGCGGCCGGCGGTCAAGCTAGGAAGGACAGGAGAGGCTACGGACGCGAAGTAGGATCGAGAACTTCCTCGTCAAATGACGAGAGTGCCCTGCTTTAAAACGACGAAAATGTCCTTTTAGTTATTGCTATTTTAACCGAATTCAGGAGAGGAGGGAAAATCGGCGCTGGGCCTAGGGAATATGATAAATTCTATCGTACTAGCTATGGCGCATGGCAAAATTACTCTTATGGGTACTCGTGCATTGTTGGCCAAATTCATGATAAATGTTAGGAAATATTGTACATTAAATATATATTATATATAATAAATTATCGTTTTTATAATTATTTCAATTAAATTAATTTGATTCAAATCCATGAATAAAATAAATAATAAAAATAGCCTAATTTTGAGATGGCTGGGTATATGACATATATATTATAGAATTATATTTGGACTCTTAATTCATTAAAAATGTTTAAAATTGAGCTGTGCATGTCAAGATGGCATGTGAAGATGCTAGATTCGCGTGGCGTTAATGTGTTTAGAGTGCTAATCACGTGTTGGATGTTTGACATTTGTCGGTCGCACGTCGTGTCCAACATGTGTTCAACACTGACATGGAGGTCTTTGAAGAGTGTCCATGCTACCTAGATGGCCAATGTCTAGGCATGCAAAGTAGTGGTAGAGCCATTCATCGCCGCCAAAGTGGAAGTCGGCAGAGATGACAACATCAGAGGCCGGCGAGTCCGAGACATGTTGCTTGGGGTTTCTCTGTTTGCTATTTTCGAGAACAGTTGTGTTTGGTTTGGTTTGGACTGAGGACCCAGCGCGGGATACTTTCTAGTTGAAAGTAGCCGAAAAGAAAAAAAAAAAGTGGGTCTTGCACTAACCTTGTCAGGCATTCTTCCACTACGCAATGATGTACCTCTCATTAATGGACAAGTGAATATAAAGTGCATTAGTATGTTTGTATTTGTATGTCAAATGGATTATTAACTCTATATTGGTGTAAGTCTATTTCATGGATTGTCCGGATCTCACGTTTTTTCAATGGTTGAGCCCGACCACCCCAACCGCACCACACCTCTCCCCCTCCCCCCGCGGGGGCGCTTTTCTCTTCTCTCTCTCTCCCTCTCGCGAAGCAATTTAAGGTCTCCCAGATTCATTCTCTGCAAAAGTAACGTAACAACTCACAAAACCGATGCTTATCATCGCAAACTCCAAATCCTTATGTGTCTCTCCCTGCCTAATTCATCCACCAGTGCTGCTCTGATGCCCCCCCCCCCCCCCCCCCCCTCTCTCTCTCTCTCTCTCTCTCTCTCTCTCTCTCTCTCTCTCTCTCTCATGCTCTCATGCAGAGAAGGAAGACAGTTGTGGTGCTGGACCAAAAAGAAGAAGAAAGTTATTATAATCAATCGCACCTAAAACAGACCAAAGTTGAAATCAGAAAATAAATACAATAAAGTTGCTTGGAACAGTATTAAAATATTGCTAATGCAAAAATGCAATTAGAAGGGAATGGAAAATTGACCAAATTTCGTATTTTCAAAAGTCATAATCTACATTTAATACTAAATGAAGTTACATGCTGCTTTTGAGAAGTTACACACGTCTAAATTAGAGGGGAAAGTTTGAAAATAATCAATCGATAGAGAGCAAAACGTTAAATCTGTAAGGATGGGAATCTTTTGTCAAACAAGGATTTGTAATGATAAATAAGAATAAATGAATAATTTGGCATAATTATGCCAAAATGAATCATCATGGGCATCCGAATTTCTCAAAGCAAATTATCCTTGCTAGCCAGTGTTGTTAGGCAACGTGTATGACTAATTTTCATTAACTAATCATATTTAAAATTATCTCTATTAAAAAATAATTCAAAAGGATAATGTAACCTCAAAAAATCATTAAATAAAAAGGGGGATCTCTATTGTCTACTTTTTCTTGATGCAAATAAAATGTTTTGGGAAACAACCACAAAATAACGGTTTTCACGGACGGGCTAGACCTATGCGATGGCTAATATGACTCTCTTGAGCACAGGCTCTATAACGATCTTGACACCTTTAAAAATTGACATTCATAACCCCCACATCACGGTAATTAAGCTAATGTTTGCATTTAGCATCGTAATAACATGGATATGTAATTTTCTGGTCATTAGAATTGATTGCTTTTTGTGATGACATTTGATACTCATGTTTCAGTTTGGAGGAAGCAAAAAAGAGAATTTATGCATGTAGCATAACCACCTATCAAGGGTTTCAGGCTGTGATGACTGAAGCATATAAGAGCAATCCAGAGGGAATTTCATCATCGTTAGGCACTAATATAATGAGCTATAAACAGAACTCCCTTTATATTACCTGATTCCTACATTGATCCCCAAAACAAGGAGTACGGAGGTATAACTTGGCTCCACAGAAGAGCATCTACTATACCCTGTCAAATTTTTTCAGTCATTTAATCCATTCATCCTCTAATTCCACAAGCTCAACTTTCCAATATGTCTATGATTTGTGATCCTACACCGCTGCTTGTTTTGTTGAACTTACTAAATCATTAGGTGACAAGTATGAAAATGGAGTACTTAGTCACAGACCACCCCCAGTTCAGTATGGGAGGCCTGGAGGTAGAATGTGTGACCACAAAAGAAACTACAGCCAACCTAGATATGACCGGCAATGTGGTCAAGTGGCAAATACACAAGAGAGCCCTCGATATGGTTATCAATGACCTATGCAAAGCAG
This sequence comes from Eucalyptus dawsonii, assembly GCA_016097615.1. NCBI lineage: Eukaryota > Viridiplantae > Streptophyta > Magnoliopsida > Myrtales > Myrtaceae > Eucalyptus > Eucalyptus dawsonii. The sequence continues at coordinate 8,555,219 of CM027877.1, read as the reverse complement.
GATGCTCTGCAAAATTATACTCCTTAGCAAAGTCATGCTACCCTTGGGCAAGGTGAAAGAAGAAATCCCATGTTAATGAGCAATATGGATTATGCCCTCAGTGGAAGGAATCCATATCAAGAACAGAGGAGAGATCCGGTGCATTCATACTAGGGAAACTACAATCAGCAAGTTCATAACAACAATTCCTGTCAGCAACAGAGAGACCTGCGACAAGGAGATAGATGGAGCTCTGCACCTCCAGTGCAGAATGGTTTATAGGAGACACCATTGGAACCATGCACCTACTCTAGCGGAACATATGGCCAGGGTCCTGATGGATTTCAAGGGCAGGGTACCGGTAGTGCTGGCAACTAATCTTCCCTCCCCCATAGAAATTCACAAAAGCAGCCCTCTTAAGCTGTTGCAGTAAGCTTTGAAGCTGCCTTGCTTGAGGGTTGCTTTTGCGAATTCTATGAGGGAGGGAGGAAAACAAAAATGATATCTTTGAAACATCATTCCAAATGGCAGTGGGCAGTGAACACTCCGAGGAAGGAAAGGACATCATGAATGAGTAGGCCACAATTTGTGCTGTGTAGATGTATAGTATGTTGGCACAAACACATACACTTAAAGGATCAATTAAATCTAAGCAATAGCTCTTCAAACAAGCCTTGAATGGTGAGCATCTAAGGAGAGGGAGAGAATTTTGGTATTTCAAGTGTCGTCAATGCAATATTTTGAGGGGCCCCAATGACCAGCTTCGTCGAGAGATTTCCTCGAATCTGGCTAATTTATTAGATCACCTTTAGACGAAGTTGGTACTCTTCAAAATGTTCAATATGACAAAAAATAGATGCCCCGAGCATTGAAATCACAAGAATCATGGAAATAAACTTCAACTAACATCAGACTTCTCTAAGTCAATAACCAGGCCAAGACTCTCATTGCAATATCAAGCTTCAATCTCATCAATTTAATCATGCAATTGCCATCCAATTATGTGAAATTGACAAGGAACTTGAACACAAGGTATCAAAAAGGCAACCAAACTAAGACAAAATCCATCTAATCCATGCTTGTGCCACAAATTCCAGCAAATGATCATAATTGTAATAGAGCATACAAGACCACAAATCATGATCCTCTGATGACTAATTGACATGAACCGAAGCCACATCTTCCTACAGGCGCATATGAGTCTACTTGATCAAAATGGCATCAATCCAAGACTAAATTAATACCGAATTCAAACAAAGCAATCACTATCAGCATGCAATGCTTTGATTCTAGCATATTCAAGTTCATGGCTATAATTCTTGCAAAATTGGCATGAGATTCACCATATCACTTTCCTAGCATGAACATAAATGATCCCATAACCAAACTAGCTTCAAGCTAGAATCAAAAGCACACCCAATCAAGGATATCAAGACAGAGTCAGCATCCACAGATCGATTTCCAGTAGAATTTCATTCATTCATATGCCATAATTTTTTTCCCAAGTGAACATGAAATTCACCAAAACACAACCTTATATCACTGCACATGCTTACTTGAGTGGAATAGCATAAAATCAAGGACCAATTGACATCAGTTCAGGGCTGCAACAGTTGCGAATTAGCATGCATTGACAAGGTTACAGCAGATTCAAAACAAGTTTGAAATTGAATACCTATGGTTTTTTTTATGAAGCAATGGAACTCAAATACATTTATATGACCAGAATAGATCAACAATCTAGTAACGAAGGGAATTCTCAGTCAAGAACTGAATCAAAATACACACTGACTTAGTTCAGGAATTTCAACAAATGGGTGGTATACATTTCGGCCGATGAGCACCAGTTCAAATCATCAAGACAACCTAAATCACAGTCGATTTGCATACAGATAGTAGCTATAGCAACAGAAAACGGAGCATATGTAGTTTAATTGAATGAAGAACGAGTAGCTATAGTGATTGACATCGGACATGACTAACGAGATAACAGAAGCAACATCGAGGAATGGAATCATCGAAGTAGGCAGCCATGACTGAAGTTCGAGCACTTGGGCATTACAGACCTTCTCCGCAGCAGCAAAACTGGTGGCGGGAATCGGGAAGCAGTGACGACCAGCAACGAAGCGAGCGGAAAAGGATTCAATTGAAATCACCGAGAGAGTTGACTCATGGATGCTAAAAAAATCACCCGAGTACCTTCGATCACCGCTCTTTGTTCTTTGCCCCTTCTCAGCGTGCATGTCGGGCGGTGGCTGTTGGTGGATGGAGGGCAACGGAGAGGGATAATGACGAAGGAATGAAGATCAACGGAGCCACCACTGCCACTGCGGAAACGAAGCATAAAAGGGAATAGACAGATCGTTAGTAGAAGAAAGTAAGGAAGAGAGCTAGAGATAGAAAGGAAGAGGGCCACGTCATGTAGAGTGGATGTGGGTCCCACCGAGGATTTTGCATTAGGTTAGACCAATTGGTTTTTTGATTCAGAGGGACGGGACAGCCAAACCAAAAAGCAATGAAATATTGAAGGAATACCGGATCCAATGGAAACTTGCGCCTTAGTCGTTTTATATAGTGTTTTTTCCAGTCAACATTGACTCGGTTCGGCTCTGCTCCACAGCTTTCTATACTCCAGACTTTCAAGGATGGGAAGTGCTCCAAGTCCTCAGGGCACGGCAATTTCAGAGAGTATTTCTCAGGTAAGAAGCTCCTGAATTTGGGCAATTCGAAAAGTCTAAGAAGAGTTAACTTGGAGAAGGTGATTGTCGTACAGATTCCTTCTTCCCTTTCTTCATGGTCAGCAATTAATTTCATATTTTCACATGACTCCACCACCAACTCTTCGATTTGCCCGAGAAATTTCACCGTGAAGGTAGGGAAAAGTGTTTCCAGATGAGAGCACCCCACAACCTCTATTTCTCTCAAGTTTGGGAATGGAATGTTTGGGAGACTGTCGGACTGCCAAATGTGCCTCAAGTTTTCAAGATCACGCAAATACAACCACCTCAATTCACCACCTTCTGTATCCATCCCGTCACCTTCATATATTATCTCGATCGAACGGCATGAAACCACTTTTAGGTCCTTAAGACAACGCTGTAGCGTCTTCCACATATGGGACGGGGCAACACATTGGAGGTTGTTGCAGTCCCTCAATCCAAGAGATTCCAATTTCAAAAAGGAATTGACGGGAATTTGATTGTCCCATAACTCTTTGCACTGAAGGCCTCCAAAACTTATACTTCTTATATTGGGAAATGTGACCTGCACAAAGATAATGTGAGAAAGGAGGATAAAGAGGACCGTATTATTACATTGTTCATCCTCAAACATGATAATTCGAGAATACGGATGATCAAAGTAAGGGATAGAGCAAACCATCTCATTAAAAAATGGTTGTGACCATTCATTATTTTCTTCAGCCGTTTCGCCTAACTGCTTCTTAGCGCTTGTAGGACTCCGGATGAATGCTCCAAGATTAAGGCAGTTCCAAATACTTAGATCTCTTAAGGAAGGGAAACTCATCACATCTGCCTTTGATTGACTACCACCTTTCACGAGAACCACTTCCTTCATCTGGTCGCATCCGGAAATCCTTATCCACTCGAGTTTCTCTAGCGTTGTGGCTGTGAAATTGGGGAAGAGATACCTCATCTTCTCGCACCTGATAACGTCAACTTTTTTTAGACTAGGAAAATCCAAAATCATTTGGGAGTCAGCCTTCACTATGCATCTCAGCTTGCTTGCGTCCAAAATCTCCATTATTTCCAATTTGGGGAGTGATACAGTTGTTTGCTCAATATTTGCATCAAAGGACCCACAATCAAACAATGATTCTAGGAAGTAACAATCTTCGATAAAAACTTCTTTCAAGGTTTGCAATCTCCCTATGATTGTGGAAGGGAAGACGGTGAGTAGCTCAAAGCAATCTCTAATTTTGAGGGTGGCTAATTTGCAGAAGGAACTTCTAGGAAGTTCACTGTGCCATATCCTTTTCAAGGACTCTCTCGCTTCAAAACACCTGCTAAGTTTTAATGTGTCCAAGCTAGGTAAACTCACTTGCTCATGAGATTTATGCGTTAGATCGTAGCAATGAAAAATTTGACAATTTAGCCTAATCCTAACCAATCTATTTGATGAAATGGAAGAATGAATTTTTACCAGTGCCCTTACTCTGACAAGTGTACGTATAAATTATGAACACACTTTAACTAATGAACGAAACAAAAATCTTCAAAGAGATTTTATTGATCGCCCCACCAAGTGCTTGCCTATGGCAATTATAGGTATAATATCAAAGAGAAGGGATTTGTACCTTTTGATCAAAGAAGCAATCGGAGTTAACATCTTGTGAATCTGAATTAGTGGTTACCGACTTTTTCTTTCCATGAAGATATGAGAAGAATTTCACTCTGGGACACCAATCTATACATAGTTGCTTTAATAATGGGAACTCTATAATATCGTCTATCCCATCACCTCTTCCTCCTTCATCCATAACCACCGCCATCATATTGAAACAATCACTCACTTCAATGTCTCTAATTTCTCTAAGACATTTGGCCACAGACACCGGAAAGAGAAATGACAGCCCCGTATCATTGACATGGAGCTTCTCTAGGTTTCGAAATATTGATATTCCTTGTAACTGTACATCTTGTTTAAACATGCACTGCAGTTTGGGCAAATCAAATAAGGTCAATTCCGTTAGCCGAGAGAGAATCTCGGCATTTCCGGTGACTTTTAGCTCCTCCAGGTCAAAAACTACTTCTGTTGATTCACAACTCTCAATTTTCACTGACTCCAAATTCGGCAGCTTCAGTATCCAATCTTTCGGAATACTTGACGTGGATTTAGACCCCTTTATGTATAGCAATTTTAGATTGTTGTATTTTAATGAAGATTCGCTCGAGAGTATCTCTTCTAGGCCAAGCAATCCAACCATCACTAGGGATTCCAAGCGAGGCAATGAAACCTAGCAAAGCACCACAGTGAAACTCATTGAAGGTGAGTTTGTTAGAAGTGAAGCTATTTTCACGAGAAAAAAAATGATACGCTTGGGCTAAAATACCAACAAAAAAAATTAAAAAAGCTTGTCTTCCGTTAAAAGCGAAATCACTGTCATGAGGATATCCTCGTCGCTATCATGCTACTAATGCAGCACAATTGCAGAACTGCACAACTCTCTCTCTCTCTCTCTCTCATTCATATTATATTTTATTATATTTTCAATTTCTCTCTCTCTCTCTCTCTCTCTCTCTCTCATCATAATTTTTTTCTCTTTTATTTTGAAATCATTGACCGATCTTCAAAACAACTACCATAATTTTGTTTTCTTTTGTTTTTCTATTTTGACCTTCAAAATTGAAAACTGGAGTTTTTATACTAATTTTTTTGTTAACTTATTGCTTTCCATTACGAACAAGTAAATATGACTTATTTGGATTTTTTTCTATTGAGGATCCGTGAACAATGTTTGTCTTTGCTTTGTAAAGTTTTGCGCTTCATTAATAAACATCATTAAGCACTTTCTCGATTTGCATTTTCAGCATAACCAAATACAAGAAAACAACTGACCAAAAAAAAAAAAAAATACAAGAAAACAATTCATTTTCTAGCAAAACGATTTACTAAGAAAATATTTTTCAGCAACAAAGAATATTCAATGAAACAAACGAATCCTAAATAAATGAATGGGCTTGACTTCTCTTAAGAATGTCAAAAACTCAATCGATCAAAACTAAATATTTAAAACTCAGTTGATTAGAGGGCGAAATATTTAGATCTTTCGTCGTGCCCGAAAGAACGGAGACGGAAATATCCCTGAAGTAGCTGACGAAAGAAATGTCAGAAGTAAAACGACGGTAGCACGGTGATGCTGGGGAATCAATTGCAACTCGCATGTAGGTGAAACATGAATTATGTGATGTTACGTGGTACAATGTTCGCCTTCCATTTATTTGATCTCTTAGTTTCTTCATTTTGAAATTGTTGAATTTCGTTCATTCGTTCAAGATTCATTCTCGTTCACTACAATGTTTTTCGTTCTCATTAAAAATGTTAACTGAGTAACAAATTAGTCATAGTAAAAACCCAAGTTAGAGCCCAGGTAATCAGTGCAATTGTCTAACACTGAAAATAAAATGAAAGAAAAAAAACAGTCGTAGAAAAAGGTTTCCCTCTGGCTATAGTTGAATGTGAATAAAAATGTATGGTCTGTGTTTTCTTTAAATGGATTGTTTATTTGTGAATCAAAATGTGCATCAAATTTAACGCAACGTGCGGTGAACACCAATATCTTATCATCCCCTGTGCTAGTATAATCTAGGTATCGTTTGTGAGATTAAGAATTAAGGAAATTTATATCCTTTCAATAACATAGACTGACATAGGGAAAAAACAAAGAAGTTACCTGAATTGGAGCACCATCAGCGCTAGTACGAAAGCTCGTCATTTTTGGTAACTCACACAATTCCAAACGACGTAAATTAGGCAACTCAACTGCGTCATCAGCAAGAACTTCTATTTCTCCAGCACCATCTGTGATAATGGCTCGCATGGAGTCACATCGATAGACTTCAAGCACTTCCAAATGTACAAGTCTCCGCATCTCTGAGAGGAACCACAGGTTTTCCAATCGGTGGCACTGCTCAATAATCACGGTTTTCAATATGCTGAAGCACTTTGGTGCGACAGGGCTATTACATATCTTCTCTAGATTAATTAGATTTTTGAGGTACAAAGACTCTAAAATTGTAAAAGTGGTGAGAGGGAGACCATCAGATGAATTGGCAAGGCACTCAATTGAGGGGTTGTCGTCAATTTCAAGACACTTCAGTTCTCTAAATCCTTCTGTGCACATCTCGAGAGTATTCTTCTTGAACTTTTTCAACCCCTCCAAATATAAGTATTGAGTTTTTGGCAGAATTTTTTGAACCCATTCCTCTGAAAGAAAAATATCCCATTCTTCCAATTTGAGCCCCATGGTTCTCAAACCTTCCAATTTGAGCTCCATGGTTCTCCAACCTGCAGTCCCTTTTGCATTTCCTATGTTGATCCAAAATTTGATCAAATTCCCAAATGGAAAGTCATTGTCCTCCAAAAGTACAGAGGGATCAGGGATCGATATTTCCAGAGAGGCTATCTTTGTCAAGCTCTTTAATTCAGCAAGCCTGGCATTACATGATTCCGACGGTATTCCATCCTTGCCCATCCATTGATCAAAGCTTCCCCGTAAATATAACTCTTCCAAGTTGATTAAGCGTTCCAGCACACCAGGCTCGATTGTCCGAAGCTCCTTGCAATAGCTTAGATTCAACGATCTCAGATTTGTCAGGTTCCCAATTTCTTCAGGCAGCCTAGAAAGTTCAGACCGTGCGAGGCTAAGAATCTGCAAAGCTTTGAGCTTGCCAAGAATTGCCGCATCCTCCACATTGCAATGGTCTAAGTATAAAGAGTGGAGGTTCTTGAGGAATTTAATCGAGCAAGGAAATCTGGCGATATGCATAGAGCAAAAATATAGGACACGGAGCTCCTTCATGTATGTGAAATCTGGTAGGCCCGAGCAATCTCCCACTTCACGTTCGTGTACTTGTTTCCAACGCCAGCCTTTTGGTTGAGACAACATGAGTATCTTCAAGTCAGGAAGAAACCGACACTTCATTAGTTCATCAAGTCTCTTCTTGTCAACATCAGCTAGGCATATAGCCCAACATTTCTCAAGCTTTTCCTTTGACCATGAGCCATAATTGCTGTTCATCATCAAAGAATTCTGACCACTAAATGGAGTTGAGACAACCACCTCGCTGTAAAGATCATGTATGGTCACATTGTTCTTGTCATCACCACCATCCAGCAACAAACAAACAGAACGGAGTTCATCGAGTATAGTATTCAATCTATCCCTCGAATTTTGCATCGACCTTCCGAATTCCTCAAACAAGCCCAAACCCATGCCTAGAGCCAGCAGAGTTTCGACTTGAATGGTCCCGCCAATAAGACCACAGAGCAAGAATAAAGTCTTGGCATCCTTCCTCTTCAAATGATCGTAACTCAGCTTCACTATGGTTTCCACATTCGGCTCCTCTATTTTTATCAACATGGTTCTCCATGTATGCACATTGCTATGTTTCAAAGTACTTGCAACAGAGATAATCAAAAGAGGCAAACCTGCGAGCTTGTTGACCACTTGATGCGCTATTACTTTCAAATCCTCGTCGTCTTTGAGCTTGTCGCCAACTGTCTTTTCAAATAGCTCAAAAGCTTCATCATCCTTTAAACCTGTAAGATGAAATATGGGAGTGTCACACTTCATTTGCTCCAGAACATCTTTAAATCTCGATGTTAGCAGCAACTTGCATCCCCTGCTCTCGTCTCCCGAAGGAATTCCAACCTCCTTCAGATCAAATTCTTTCCACAGATCGTCCAATATTATGAGAATCTTCTCACTCGGATCCTTCTGTAATCTCTTGAACAGACGATCTCTTCTTCCGACTTCAGGGTCATTCTTCAGATCCAGTTTCAAGGCGTAAGCGATATCATCTTGGATATTCTTCAAGTCCGGAGTCTGCGATACTTTCGATTTGACAATCATGTCGAATGGTCTCCCCTCTTTCCTCAGTTTCTTCTCAACTTCCTCCAACAGTGTCGTCTTCCCCACGCCGCCAGGCCCATAGACCCCAACCACCTTGTGCTTCTCGTGATCCAGAGCATTCATTATGTCCTCTAAGATGGAAGCTCGAGAATCGAAGATAGCGTCACCTTGATCACCGGCCGAGGAAATCACGTCGGAAGTGCCATCAACGCGCCCTGGAGCAGGATCGTCGTAGACCTCCCCGGATGGTTTCTGATCAATGAGGCTCTGGATGCGTTCAGCTTTCCTCCTCGCCTCCCTGCCGAGACGATATCGCACCTTCAGGTTGGGAAGCCACCCATAGAAGCAAGTTTTATTAGCTCCTCGGTCGTCATCCAGAGCACGGTGCACCTCCTCGGCGTCCACATCTTCCATCCATTTATTGACACGGGGTTTGATAGGCTTCACGTTGTTTCGAGCATCATTGATGGAATCCTGCATCTCTTGCCTCGCGTTGGCCAACTCTGCAACTTTGGCCTTAAGTTTGCGAACGTGGCTGTCGTAGGATATCACATAGCCGCAAAGACGATCGACCGGAGCCACCAGGCACCCCGCCACTGTGGAAGCCGCACACAGAACGACTTCCGCCATTTTCCCCCTTTTTGAATTCTTTCTGGTTTTCTTCCCTTCTCTGTGGAGAAACGAGAGTTAAGAACGTATATATGCCGAGGGAGGCGGAACGATATCCGCCATCTTCCCCAATCGAATTACTTCCACCGAAATACTTGAAGACAAAGCCCAACAACAGAAAACTCAGACAAGTGCCGACTATTCGTTTCAACGAAATACTTCCACATCGTCATCAATATTACTAAGCATTCGTTTTCTGCTAATCTCCCCGGTTTCCCGGAAACTTCCAACCATTCGTTTCGCCTCGGCCTGAAACTCAGTGCTAGCCTAGACAAACCAACCTCCCAAAAATCACAACACCGGACACTCACCTACCAACAAAAGAAACTAAAATTTTAAAAAAAAAAATTAAAAAAAAAAAGAGAGGCAAAAACAGCAGAGAAAAAGAAAAGAAAAGAAGAGTATAAAAATCAGGGAAAGAATCAACTCACTGGTATGAGCCGCGAACGTAGCAGAACCGAAGCCGAATCGGAGAGAGCTGGAACTTCTTGTCGCTTGGAGTTTGCGACTTACAGCGAGAACATTCCTCGCCGTCTTGCACAGGGAAACCACACCGGACCAGACGGCGGAGAAGGAACACAACGACGCAGGCTGAAGAAGCAACGAGCTCTGGGGCAGAGAGCGAAAATGACCCGGCGCCGGAGCAAGGCGGAGGAGCAACGTGCTTTGGGCCAGAGAGCGAGTTCTCACCCAAAATTTTGAAGTGAGAAGGAAAGAAATGACGAGAGACAAAGCTCCTTTAATGCATGCATGCCTGCTCCATTAGAGAGGAGAGAGAAAAAAGCAGCAGCAGTTCTAGTAATGACCGTAAATTTTTAAGCAGAAAAGGGACAATAATATACTTTGTGCAGAAAAACCAGTGGAGCCGCTAGCGCATCGTGGAGCCACGCGTCACTTCCTCATTGGTCGGGGTACCGCCAAATATTTTCTCCCGTTTGATTAATGCTTAATCGTTTAACACATCCGACCTCAGCTCCAGAAATCAGCAGCACTGCAGCAGCGATGCACCAGTCTCCACTTGGGACCGAGCTATGGTCCAGATTCCGATTCAGATGATGCACCTCAATGGAGAACCTTAATTTAACGGTTCGAAAAAAATCCACTCCACCATTTCTTTTTGGGCTAAAATTGCCTTCGGACCCCCATCGCTCTAAGAATGCGATAATTAACCAGCTGTCTATGACTATCATTGTCCATCAATCATTTCATATGTGCTCAGTTCCAGCTATGAACAGCGGCGAGGCCCCAATCTCTATGAGTCCAGAGTCCGATTCAGATGATGCACTCCAATTTCAGTCGCTTCATGAGCTCTTTTAAGTATCCGCTTTAATAAAGTTGCACAACAATAGAGCCCGCTGAGTGCAATAATGCTTTCTGCTGTTGTATTATGTGGAGATAACTAATTTTGACCAAAATGCTTCTCCCGTCACTTCTTCTTCGTAAAAGTTTGTATCATTTTCATGCAAAAGCATCTTGTAGTGCTTGCGTGATTGTATTATCATGGCATGTAGAAGTCTGTAATGCCCTAGCTATACAAGGTTAATTTTGAAAAAAGGTCACCACATATGACGCTTATTTAAGTATCATAAATTTATTTTTTCCAATCATTTAAATATTTCAAAACCTCTAAAAATATTCACTTGAGCATTATAACCTTTCAAATACGTTGCCCAATAGTACTAGCATCATGACACTTGTGATGGGAGTTGTAGCCTATAAGTGAGCAATTGAAGGCCATGACACTTAAATGAAAATTTTTTTAAGTCATGACACCCACTTAATTGACAAAAAATTATGATACTCAAGTAACCGTCCTATAAAAGGAATGGGGCTCAACTCCCAAATTTAGACCGTTAAGTTGCCAAAACCAACATTCAAATAGAAACTGAGATGATAACATCAAATGTGGCAACTAGCCCTTTTCAAAAGAATGTAATATAAAAGATAAATTTATCACCAATATATTAATAAAAACTGTTTGTCTTTGGTAATTATCCGATGTGTATAAAATCGAGGGACCGCCGCATTTGATGGAGATTCACGAGATGCTCAAAGAGACCTAGGCACTCCGTTAATATCTAAGAAACACCAATCTATTAATCTTGTGAATGTGCATAGGCTTTGAGGTACATACACAACTCCATTGAGAGAAATTGAAGGTCCATGAAAGTTGCCTTTTTCATTTTTTTTTCTTTTGTATAGAAATTGCTAATTATGCTCATCATTTATTTCTCAAAATCTCACTTTAATAGTCCTAAAGAAGACCTGATTCTATTGATTTATCATACCTCGTTAGCAATTTAATGACCCTCTTTCCGGTTCTCTGTAAAATCCAAATCCTTGCGAGTCTCTCTCCTTCCCTAATATGTACTGACCACACGGCACACACCTCCACGATCATTGCTCCCTGCTCTCTCTCTATAAAACGGAGGAGGACAAAGCAAAGGGATGTTAAGAATTTAACTGGGGTGTCATGTCAACCTCGTGATGCAGATGGACACTATGACTTGATACATTGTGGATCATGTTGCAATTATTAAAGCTTCATGCTTTTTGAACCCCACGCCGAGGGACCCCGCTCCACCGTACCATCCTCTCTCTCTATCAATTTAAACGTTGTCCCACTAGCTTCAACTTAATTTGTGCAAAGCCATATATGATTATACGTTTGGTCCCAAATTCGTACAAATCGTTTTATGGATAAGAGCGACAAATATTCTAAAGAAACCAACCTCTTAATGGGTCAATCATCCTCACCAAAAAAAAAAAAAAAAACACACATTCGATCGATCACCCAAAACAAAAACTGCTTTATACAACAAAAATTGCTTTAAACAACGGGAAAACATATTTATAAATATGACAAAAAAATTTAAATAACCCGATATAATTAAATAATCATAATGCATGTAAAGTTATTTTAGTCTTGTAGTAGGATTTGTTATTCTATGGACCTAAGTAAATTTCTAGTTAAAAATGTATATATTCCATATGTAGTCATAATATTCAATTTCTATATGGAAAAATAGATAATATAAGATAAAATTTACAAGATATTGATCAACGAAAGAAATGAAAAGAACCTCTGTCTCCTATGTAAAACATTTGCATGCACCATTGCTGAGGATAAATACGTCGCCTTGTTCATCCACTTTTTTTCTTTGTGTAAACCATCTACATCTCGTCTTTACTTCATTTTTTAATGCAGAGTGCAAAACATAATCTGAGTTGAGAAGCTTGCTGATATTATTGACATTTTGTTGAGTAACATCTACTAATGCAACTATAGCCGAGTCTATACATATTATTATTACTAACGATGTTATCGTCACTTATGGGAGAAGTCTTACATTTTGAGTTTCCCATCAAACAAAAGATGTTGTTTACGGATGAGGAGCCACTTCAAAAGTTTGCTACCTTGAATTTTCTTTTGAGAGCAAGACCCGTATGTATAGAATCGAATGAAGCCATTCCGTAGAATGAAGCGGATTTCAGGAATTGGGTGAAAAGAAGTGAGGAAAATAAAAGATTCAAGGAATACGAAGAGAATGGTAGAGAAAGATTTTCCTGTGGGGACCCGCAAGATATTTTCCTTCGGAAAGTGGGGAGAAAATAGCGGGAAACGCAAAATGGAGCTCTCTCTTTTCCTCAAATGACGAGCTCAGTGGGCCCATAACATGTTGCCTTTTCTGGACTCTTGGTCATTTGGAGATTCGACGGGGGCGCATGTCTGAATTATGGTGAAGGACAGAAGAGTGAGGACACAAATTGAATCGGGAGACGGGAAATGTGGATAGATGTCTGAATAAGATTGGTCGAGGCTCATAAAACGTTAACGAAGCTGTCACTCACAATTTTTGGTAGTGACTGTCAGATGGGAAAATTTAAAGATGTCCGAATTGATTGATTGACGTTCCGAAATTATCTGCGAAGCTGTCGGCAACACTTTCGGTGAAAGACAGAATACTGTGAAGGACGGAAATAAAGTGCACACGAGATGGGAAATGTGAATGATTGTTCCAAAGGGATGGGCTGAAGCTCCAAAAATATCTATGAAGCTGTCGGCAACATTTTTCTTTAATGGAGGATCCTCCATTCTCAGAAAATGGTACATGAACTCGAATGGATTTTAATTAGGATAGCCAATGGGCCATGCCAGTTGGGACGGTGCTCTCTCTCTCTAAAACGCAGAGGAGGAGGAAGATTGAACAAAGTGATGTTAAGAGTTAATGAGGATGGAGATGAAGTTGCTGCTTGGCCATCAGCAGTCGCTTTGGCAATTATTAAAGTTTCATGTTATGTCAACCTAGTGGTGCCCATGGGCAGTACGGCTTCATGCACGTGAAGGCTACTCAGCCAATCACCGAGGGACCCAACTCCACCGAATTGTCCACCGAATTATCCGTCTTTCTTTTACTTAGATGCTCGGTACGACAATTGACATGTGAAAAGTACAAGAAAATGTTCAGCCCCTTACATCAATTCTCGAGAAGATAGGCATTGCGTCTCTAATAGCACCCAGTTTATTTGACAAAAACGTAATGAAGATAAGATCCATGAGAGTCGCGCTTAATATCTAAGCTGATTATGCTACGATCATCAAATCATAAATTCTTCCAAGCTGGTGACCCAAAATTTTTATCGTTAAATTTTATTTGGTCATGCCTCATCATTTAAATATTTGAACTTTAATGGAAATAGTTTCTCATTCCCAACATCTTAATTTTATTTTCACATGAAAAAAACATGAATAATTTGAGATTAAGGCTAGAATTTAAATAACTAATAGTTTATAGTATAGAAGAAATACTCACCAAACCTTCCCAAGAATTAAAGGAAAAGAAGGGAAGGGGGGCTCAGCACCCAAGTGTAGACTGTTAAGCTGCCTAAATCAACTTCGAATAGAAATCGAGATGAAAAAATCAAGTGTGGCAACTTGCCCATTTTCAAAAGATAATAATATAAGGCATAAATTTATCTTTGGTATATCAATAAAAATTATTTATCTTAGATAATTATCTGATCTATATGAAATAAAGGAAGTGCCACATTTGATGGAGATTTGTTGGATGCTTCTAGGCACTCCATTAATATTTAAAAGACAACAATTTGTGTGAACATGTATAGGCTTTGAGCTACATACACAATTCCATTGAGAGAAATTGAAGGTCCGTGACAAGCACCTTTTCATTTTTTTTAATAGAAATTACTAATTATACTCATCACTTATTTCTCAAAACCTCACTTTAATATTTTTAAAGAAAACCCGACGATTGCATTGATTGACAGCACCTCGTTAACAATTCAATAACCCTCTTTCCGATTCTCTACAAACTTCAAATCCTTGCGTCTCTCTCCTTCCCTAACAAGTACCAACCCCACACGTCCACGATCGTTCCTCTGATGCTACTACTGATATCTCTCTCTCTCTCTAAAATGAAGAGGAGGAGGAGGAGGGAGAAAGACAGAACAAAGCGAGGTTAAGAGTTTAAACGGCTCAAAGTTAAGTTGCTTTTTTTGCCGTGGATCACGTTGCAATTATTGAAGGTTAGTGTTATGTCAGCCTCCTGATGCATATAGACAGTAGGACTTTATACATTGTGGATAGTGTTGCAATTATTAAAGTTTCTTGCTTTTTTTTTGGAAGATATGCTTGAAGATTCGGAAGATATGCTGGGAATCCAATTTGATTATAATCATACACTAAATCAATTAGGGATTAGATTGAGATATTAGATTGAGATATTAGATTGATTTGTAGAATATTTCATTGCCTTTTCTTCATGTATATCTTGCATTATAATTACTAAGTTCTATACATTGAATACAACTGAAGAAACACAAAAGATTTCTCCCCAAACTTCTACGCTTCTTGCTTCTCTACGCATTCTTTCATTTTTCAACCTCGCGTCGGGGGACCCGACTCCACTGTACTCTCCTCTCTCTCTCTCTCTCTCTCTCTCTCTCTCTCTCTCTCTCTCTCTCTCAACATTGTCCCGTCTAGCTTCGACTTAATATGTGCGTAGCCATATATGATTATATATTTGGTCCCAACTTTGTACAAATTGTTTTACGAATAACAACAATAAATATTCTGAAAAAGGCAACTTCTTAGTTCTGAAAAAAAAAAAAAAACATATTCAGTTGATCACGCAAAACAAAAACTGCTTTAAACGATGGGAAAACATACTTAAAAATATGACCAAAAATTTAAATAACTCGACATAATCAAATAATCATGATGCACGTATAATTGTTTTAGTGTCACAATTGGAGTTGTTATTCTATCAACTATGGACTTAACAAAAATCTCTAGTTAAAAAGGTACATAATCCATATGTAGCCATGACATTCAATTTCAATATTTAAAAACAGATAACATAAGATAATTAATTGCAAGATATCAATCAACAGAAGAACTTAAAAGAACCTCTCGCTCCTCTGCAAAATATCTCTATGCACCATTGCCGAGGACGAAGACGTTGTCTTGTTCATCCACTTTTTTCTTTGCTTAAACCATCCACATCTCATCTCTACTTCATTCTTAGCATAGCTTGATGGACCAGAAAAAAATGATAGGCTATAATGCCAAGTGCAAAACACTTGTGGATAAATTAGAAGCTTACCAATGTTATTGACGTTTATTTTAGAAACGTCTATTCATGCAATTATAGTAGTCAAGTCGACACATATTATTATTAACGAGGACATCAACACTTGTGGATGAATTCTTACATTTCGAGTTTCTCATTCAAACGAAAGATGTTGTTTATGGACAAGGAGCCACTCCAAATGTTTGCTACCATGATTTTTCTTTTGAGAGCAAGACCTGCATATATAAATCCGAATGGAGCCATTCCGTAGAATGAAGCGGGCTTCAGGAATTGGGGGAAAAGAAGCGAGGAAAATAAAGATTCAAGGAATACGAAGAGAACCGTTGAGAAAGATTTTCCTGTGGGGGCCCACAAGAAATTTTCCTCCGGAAAGTCGGGAGAAAGAGAGGGGAAATGCAAAATGAGTACTTTCCTTAAAAGACAAGTTCAATGGGCCCATGACATATTGCATTTTCCAAACTCTTGTTCGTTTCGAGATGGGACACGTGACTGATGTCTGAATTACCGTGAAGGATAGAAGACAGGGAGGACACGAATTGAATGGGCAGATGCGAATTGTGGATAGATGTGTCAAATAAGATTGGTCGAGGCTGCTAAAACCTCAACGAAGCTGTCACCATCAATTTTCGGTGAAGGATAGAAAGGACACAAAGTGACCGCGAGATGGGAAATTTTACAGATGTCCGATGGGTTGAGGTTCCGAAATTATCTGCGAGGCTGTCGGTAACACTTTCGGTGAAAGACAGGAGGAGACAGTGAAGGAGGGATAAAGTGAATGCAAGATGGGAAATGTGATTTGATGTTCAAATGAGATGGATTGGAGCGCCAAAAATATCTCTGAAGGTGTCAGCAACACTTATTTTCAGGGAAGGGTCCTCGACTATCGGAAAATGTTCTAACATTTGTATATGAGCCCAGATAAATTTTAGTTAGGATGGCCAACGGGCCGCGCCACTTCGGACCCGTGTTCTTGGGCCACATGTGCCCCAAAAAAGAACGGCAGGCCTCAAGCACTCCGAGGCCGATTGTTGGTGAGGTGAACGAATATCTCTACAAGGATGATGGGAACTACATTTGAAAAATTCGAGGAAGACAATGTCGACCTTCTATGATGATGGAAGGCCAAAGTATTGTGTTTTCCTGTTCTTTCCATGGTGGAACATGACATGCTCACTCCATCGGCGTGAACTGTATCATCAAAATCCACCTTCGCTACCAACGGATGGATTATTAGAGATAGTAGGCAAAAGGTTGAGTTACTAGATTATGGATTGTTTGCATCTCTTGGCCCATCATCAATGCGCACAGGTTGTACAGTGCATTATCTAATCAACTACAACATCCAAATAATCACTAAAAAAATAAATAAATGCCTGCTTTGATTCTGCTTGACCTCAAAGAATGCAAATTTATTTATTTTTTTAAATTCTCCTAAATCCTATGCTCCGCTAATTAAAAACAAGTGAGGCACTCCACCATTTCTTTGTACTAAAATTACCTTCGAGCCACACTGCTTACAAAATACACATTTTATTTAGTTATTTCACACCATCATTCTCTACATAAGCTAATTATCAACATTAAATTCATCGTTATGACTTGATTGTTGCGATTTCACATCAATTGTAACTTCATATGCTGAAATACCAAATAAAGCTTACACTTATTCAAGACAAGAAAAATATAATTGGAAGCAAATGAAATTTCAAGGGGCGAAGCTCAGTGCCAACTACTCCACCATATATTTGCCTTTTTTCTGGTATGAAGACAAAATTGTCTATTATTATTGTTGTTGTTGAAAAAGGTTATTGTTAATTATGATATTGCGCGTGAAGGAAATTGTCTCGGACGTCATGGTGGAAATAGAAATTCGTCCAAGTGGAGTCGCAACCCTTCATCAAGGGGCATCAATGGCGACTCAAATGTTTTTGCTGGACATTCTATTTGGATTTTCTCAAACCCACAACAATATTTGGCCCCAAATGGGTGAATGTGTTTGCCACAAGATATTGTTCAAATTAATTCTGCCAACTTATTCGCATAATTATCCCAAAGCGGATAATAGATTGGGAAATTAAACTTGTGACTTTTGACTTGCAAATCAAGTCTTGGGCCACTTGACCAGTCATCTAATCAATTTTTCAACTGAAACTTTATAAACATTAGTTTTATTAAAATCTATGTTATTTTTCAACATATTTATTCATTTCTTTTGCTTTTTCCTTGACTCTTTGCCATATTTAATCATTTCTTCACTTTGAAAACTTCAGATAAATTGAAAAAGAATCCTAGAGCAGGAAAAACAAAACACGAAAGAATCATCTTCCACTATAAAAAGCCATCTCTTTCTCTTCCCTCGTACCAATCTTTGTTTAATCTTCCATTCGATTACTAGGACTTGACCCACCAAATGGGTGAGATTGGAATTAGGGTCCATATTAATCCGAGTCATAAATAAAGTCATTTTAGATTAGTCAATATTTCATCAACACATACCGATTCTATTCGATTGGATTGTCATATATTTTTGGCTTGTATCTTCCATTGATCAAGAAACTACGATAACCTTTAGTAAGTTAAGATTTGATGCAACGACACATACAATGTCTTGTAGTTTGTTCGTGATGGCATGATATTCTTCTTTAAATATTAGGTAAATATTTTTGAAACTGTCAACACCTAAATTTTAGTAGACAAATTAAGAATACATTTTTGTAAAAAAAGAGCATAAAAACAATGAATGGTAGCAAAAAGAACAAAAAAAGAGAATAATAAAAAGATAAAAATAAATAACAAATAAAAAAGCCAATTGGCGCAGCCCACAAGAGCAAACCCATTGATTTGATCCATGGCCTAGACCCATCAGCCCCGTCACCGCAACATTTCAGCTTTTTCCCCTGGCCTGGTCTTCTCTTTGACCAAAGAAAGGAGTGCTTGCTTTGCCTTGATGCTGAGCTTGGAGTAGATAGAGATTCCTAGTCACGTTCGTTGTCTCCGGCTAGCAATGTCTCTGCCAAAAAGACCTTCAGGCGCACCAGATGCAGACCATCGCCATTGTTGCTCGTTTCTAGAATTCAAGCTCTAGCTGATGTCATTCCAATTGCTTCCTTTTTATTTGGCCATTTTAATATCCAGGCGAAATTACTTTTAGATGATCTTGCTAGTATCAAAATGGTGCATTGATGATTGTTGTTACATGCAATGTACCAATGATTATCATTCTGGATTGTGTTATTCTATTCTTAATAGAAGGTGTCGTGACCTAACCCCTTGGGGGAAAGAGAGTTATGTTTTGGGGGTATTGTCATACTTTCTATTGACTTGGATTCTACCAAGCTCATACTTCGCACGACGTCGGATGTTTAAATTTTAAATCAATTAAGCATATGCAAATTTTGACAAAAGAGTCGTCATTAGCCTTTTTCGGTTGACTAAAACTCAAGTAAAATACAGGAGGATATCTTATTTTTTATAACCAGATATTCTAGACTTGAGAATTTGATTATGTTAGCCTTAAGACTAACTCCCTTTTAGTACCTACTCGATTATGTCTGATGAATGCCATAACAACTTATCCAAATGAAATTTAAGATTCGTCATAACCATTCTAGAATAAGAAAGTAACACTCAAATATTGAAATGCGTAATCAATTATAATTATAAAGGAAACTATATAAGCATCCTAATATTATCCTTAAAAAAATAAAAAGACTATGCAAAACAAAGAATCCTATTTTTTGTTTCACTTTTTTTAGAAATTTTCCAATTTTCCAATTTTCCAATTTTCTGAATTTTTATGATTTTTCTGATTATTATTATTATTATTATTATTATTATTATTATTATTATTATTATATTTGGGTAATGAGTTAACCCGATCCAACCTGTCTACCTGGATCCGACCCGGTAGGATTTACAAAAAATATATTTTGAATTTTTTATTTTTTTAATTTTTTTTTCCTCTTTTGTCTTTTTCCTTATTAAGTCCTTTTCTACTGCACTTCTTCTTCTTCTTCCCCTTTTCTTCCCCGAAGCCATTTTTTCACTCTGAACCTTCATCTTCTTCTCCATTTTTTGAACCCATACAACTAGCGGCCATGTACGGACACCGGCACTCACACCACCACACACCATCACCAGATTACATCTCCGGCCGTCGTCGGCCTATCGCCGGCGATGGCCGAACCAAGTTCGGTTTTGCATGGCCGTCGACGAACATCAAAAGTTGGGCCGTGAAATCAAACAAAAACATAGCAAAACACGAGGAAAGCAGACGAGCGTCAACAAAATATGCGCAATCAAGCCTCGAACTAAATTTATAACGTCGATCGGATAACATGGATTTGGGCGCATCATTCGAGCATTTTGTCGAACATATGTTGTGCAGCCACGAGAACAGGTCTTTGATTCAGCTTTGACACTATTTTCCATCCAAAACACGACGAGACAGGCTCTAGACATCATTATCTCGCACGAATATATCTCGTTTTCGCGGGGTTGAGCCGCGAGTATTTCGATGAAGATTCACGCTCTGGGATCTGCCTCCGTCACAGCTTCCTTTCTCATCCCTCGCTCACGGGCATTTGTTCGGTGACAGTCACTGTACCTTCTCTCCCCCTTGCGTCACAGACGCTCTTCTCACGAGCGTTTGTCCGCGCAAGAAGAAAGAGTGATGGGCTGGGCTTCCTTTTAGGCTCTGGTGGGCCGAAGAAAAAGAAGGAAAATGGGCCGAAGAGAATAGAGTAAATGGGAAGCCCGGTTAACGGGTGAGCCGGATATAACCAAGTGGGCTAGACATCCGGCCCACACGACTTCATTTTTCATCATTTATTCATTTTATTTGATCCATTTTTATTCATTGTTCATTTTTTTATTTTCCTTTTTTGTTTTCTTTTTATCTTTATATATATATATATATATATTTTTTTTGCGAAATAAATAGATATTTAGAATGTTGATAAAAATTCGGGTGTCAATAGAAGGTTTTAGTCAACTCAATCCCTTTGATGCAAAAGAGCTATGCAAACGAAATTGACTCCAAAGTTCCCTTCTTCCCTTGGATTCAGACTTGAAAATTTTGAAGTCAGCAATTTGAGTTTTATTCATTATCGAGAGAAAGTCGGGGCTCGATTACTAAGATTTCCTTTGTATCTATTACCTCTGTTGTCTACACTCGATTTCACTTTTTGGTAAAATTACATGAATTTTTTTTGAAACAATAAACAACTCAAGTCGAAATGCGGGAAACTAAAATCACAAACAAATTGAAAGTACAGGTGAAAATTTGAATAGGGAATCTAGACTTGTATTGAAATCAACAAACGTATTTAGAGAAAACTAAAGGCGACCGATAAAATTTATGGATGCCAAGTACAAGTTACTTACTTCATTTATCATAAGATACCATTCTATTTAAGATTTTACTAACTATATGAAAAAAAATCACTAACAGCAATAGATTTGCCAAAGAAAATCATTGATGTCTAACAAATCGGATGCCCTTGAAAGTCAAAGCTTTAAAATGTCGTCTTGCATGAGGTGAACTAGAAAACTATCTTTAAAAGAAAAACATTATAATTTGGGAGGCAACGACGTAAGCGTGGTTTGCTGGACGAGAGAGAGTAGAGCGGAATCGTTTTCCGGGAGAGAGAGAGAGGGAGTGGTAGGGGATAAAAAAAAGATGTCAATGGGGCTTTGATAGGCGACGGTGGGGCTCGGGGGGGGGGGGTGGGGGGCAACGGCGGAGATGGCGGCGTGGTCCGTAACAATAGAGAGGCATCTTTGCAGTCGCAACACTAACAGGCCACGGCCGCGCCGCCTTGCTTCGCCACGACGCGCACCGTGCCCTATCCACATTCGCGGTGTATCTGCTTTGCAGTGTCTGTGGTGCTGCCCTAACCAGCAGAATCAGTCCCCCATCCTAATCCCCACTATCATTGCCGCCAACGTCCCCCGCGGCAATCCCTTGTTCAAAGGAGAGGTGGAGTTGGTTGCCTGAGTGGTCTTCCACAGGTAGAAGGCCCCAGTGGTCGATATCTGGGCAGGCGAAGAAGTGGTGAAGTCATTCGCCACTGCCGGAGTGGAAGCCGGTGAGTCCAAGGTCCACTAAAGGCACAAAGAAAGAGGGTAAGTTGTTAAAAATTACCATAAAACAGGTACCTCGATTTAATATTTGTATATGTTATTGTTAGAAAGATATTTTAGAATAATTATAATTCATATATAATTATATTGAGTACATCTAAGTGAGTATATATGTTAAATAATAAGTGCAAGAAATGGATAATTAAATAAATGAGACTTATTCTTCTTTGTCTTTCTACATGAAATTATAGAAATATACATATGATAATCTATTCTATTCTTGTCTTTAAATTAGAATTGAATTCTAATCTTTATTTTATTTAATAAACAAAGAGTTTCTTACAAATTCACGAAGGATTTATTAAAATTCAATGCAACAACAGGTGTCTTGGTAAAAAATAGAGATTCTTGGAATTTATAGCAGAAATAAAATGTTGCTCGGGTTTCTCTGTTTGCTAATTTTGGGAAACTTCGGATCCCTCCTCACCCACAATCAGCCCAAAAGGGGAAGGACTTTTCCCTTTGGGAGTACGAAAATCAAGGATGTGTTTGGTTTGGTTTGGACGGAGGACCAAGCACGGGAGGGAGGGAGAGAGAGAGAGTTCTCTAGTTGTAAGTAGTCAAATAAAGAAGTGGGCCTTGCACTGAGCTTGCCAAGCATTCTTCCATTACACAATGATGCACCTCTCATTAATGGTGAATATAAAGCGGAACAGAATGTTTCTATATGTATGTTAATGGGATCATTAATCCACATCTACTAATGCATAAATGCGATTAGAAAGGCAATGGAAAATTGGCCAAATTTTGTAATTTCCAAAAGTCATAATCTACATTCAATATGGGAGAACTTACCATTATGTTCGAGGACAATATACCAATGATAATAAGCTACCTTAGTGTGTGAAACACGTGTAGATATACAATGAAGCTGAATTTATTGATCATTACATATAATTCAATTAAGATATTGTATAAAAGTATGATTTCTTCTATTCTTTTTGAGAATTGAAGGATTTTTGATTGGGTGAGTTCAAAGAAGGATTTTTTGGTATCCCTTACCTTTTTTTTTTTTTTTTTTTTTTTTTTTTTTCATTTTTAAGGGATATCAATTATCAATAACAATAACTCAATCAAAATACAATTATCTCCAAGTCCAAGAAAAAAAATGTTTGTTATGCTTAATATCTTTAGTTTGATTATTTAGTAAGCATGCTCGGAAATACAAGTTATGTTTGAACATTTATTGACCCATTCTGATTTTCAAAGATATAACCTACCATGTTATGGTACAAAATTAGAAATTTTCTTTCCTTGTTGGGCTAAAATGAGTGGGGAGGAAGTGAAGAAGAGAATGGCAGAGAAAAATTTTCTTGTGGGCTCACAAAAATATTTTCTCTTAAAAGTGGGAGAAAACATAAGGAAATGCAAAATGAGTTTCTCCCTATTAGATTGCAGTCAAATGTACCTTTTATTTCAAGCCACGTTCAATTTCAGTTTAGAGTTTCGATTTTTATTTAATATCTCATAGCATTCTTTTCCGTTTCATGGTATTGATTTCGACTAAAACTTTGTAATTTGGATGAATTATCGCCCTTCTTTGTTTAAATTAGAAAAATAATAATGCTTGAGAGTCTTTTGTAGCCAACAAAATCCTCCCCTAAAGTCAACGCAGATAATAATCTCTTTCATTACTAATTTGTTTTTTTTTATTGTCAGATTTAACTAATCAATTTAATTTTTTTGATGAAACTTCATGGATCATCATATTGATATTTTCAATAGAAAATTTATTCAGATCAATTTCACGAGTTCTCTTATTATAATATTATCGTAATGGTGAAGTATTACTCTGATCAAAGGATTTTGCACCCTTTTGTTATCAGCTCTGTCTGCTTCCTTTCCATTGATTCCTCATTTATATGCCTTCATTTAATTTCATAAACTCTCTCTCCCTCCTTCTTGCTAGGAAAGTTTGAAAATATCAATATCTGCTTAATACTAAATGAAGTTACGTTCTGTTTTTAAGAAGTTATCCACGTCGGAAAAAGACAGGAAAGATTGAAAATATTTAAGCGACTTAAAACAAGATGTTAGGGTAGTAAGGATGGAGATCTTTGGGCAAGCAAGGATTTGTAATGATAAACAAGAATAAATAAACTGGCCACAAGTATGCCAAAATGAATCAGCATGGGCATCCATCCATATTTCTAAAAGCAAATTATCCTCACTAACAAGTGTAGTCGGGCAACGTGTATAACTAATTTTCATTGACTAATTATAGTAAAATTTATCTCCATTGAAAAATAACTCAAAACCATAATGTAACCTTAAAAAATCATTCAATGAAGTAGGGGGTTCCTATTGCGTACTTTTTCTCGATACAAACAAATTGTTCTGCTAAACAACCACAAAATAATGGCTTTCATTGGTGGGTTGGACCTATGCGATGGCCAATATGACTCTCCTGAGAACAGGCTCTTGACACCTTCTTTAAAAATCGACATTCACAACCCCACTTTCCAGTTGTTAATTTGATGTTTACATTTACCACCATAACATCATGGATATGTTATTTCCTAATCATGAGAATTAAGTGCTTTTTGTGATGAGTGTAGTCCACTGTCGATGTCCCAAGGCAACCGTGGCATGATCTACATTGCAAAGTTGATATGACATTTGATACTCGTGTTTGAATTTGGAGGAAGCAAAAAAGAGAATTTGTGCATGTAGCACGACCACTTCTCAGGCTGTGATGGATTGAAACAGAGTGAGAGCAATCCAAAAGTAAGTGTCTTTGATGAATTTCCTATCTACTAGGAGTTGTTTTCGTATTACTAGATTCCTACATTGATTTCCAAATCAAGAAGTACAGATCTATGACTCGACTCCACTGGGAATTTCACCTACTATACATCTCTGCCACATTGATTTCCAATGCGTCTATGATTCGTGACCCTGCAACGCTTGTTGTCTTGTTTCACCACGACACAATCTTATGTCACAACACATGCTTAATTGAATGGAATAGCATAAAATCAAGTACCAATCGACATCAGCTTGGGGCTGCAACAATCGCGAATCAGCATGTATCGACAAGGTTCAAACAGATTCAAAACAAGTTCGAAATTGAATACCGATGTTTTTTTGATGAAGACAACCCGAATACGTTTACATGACCAAAATAGATCAACAATCTAGTAATGAAGGGAATTCTCAGTCAAGAACTGAATGAGAATACACACCAACTAAGTTTGGGAATTTCATCAAACATGTGGTACGCATTTCGGCCAAGGGTCACCACTCACCAGTTCAAATCATCAATACAGTCTCAATCACAGTCGATGTTGACACCTAAATTTTGGCGGCCCAGGTCATGGATTTTTTTTTGCATAAAAAAGGAGTTAATTTTAACCCATAAAAAAATGCATTAGAACAAATAAAATGAATAAAAGGAAAATAAGGGGGATCAGTTTGATTTGATTATGAATGGAATGTGGAAATTTTGATTAGCCATCTTTGCTCCAGCGAATATTCAAATCATTGTAAATGTAGAAGCAAATTCTTGATAAGAGAAATCAGGTAAATAAAAAAGTAAAGAGTTTGATAAAATAGAAGGAATCAAAATATTCGAGGAAAAATCAAACTGATTGCAAGATTTTACTTCAATTTGCAGACCATAAATTGAGGCAATGAAAAAAGAAAGCTCAAAAATTGCCATGGAAGATGGTGCTCGGAATCACTATAAAAGGGACCAAATTTTGTGAAAAAGGGAGAGGGGGCGAATTAAAAAAAAAAAATCAAGAAAAAGATTGAGAGCAAAAATAGAGAGAATTCGTGCGAAATAGAGTGCAAGAAGAATAGTTGCAAAATCTCTCGCTCTGTAGAGTCGATCTCTACCGCTTGGTAGTTCTGCTTTCATCTTCTTTCTAAACCCTAACCCCTGCACGATTTTCATCACCTGCGATTCCTTTCTTAGCTGGAGTTCTCGCCGATTCTCTTTATGGCCCTCGTATTTGTGCTTATCACCTTCCTATCTAGCAGTCTTGTCACCTTTTCTTCTGATATCGTTCCTCTTGCTCTCACTTTTGAGTCTTAATTTTGCTTCGCCTTCTCTTGGTCCTCTATTTCCGTCAAGTGTCTGCTCTACTCTTACTTGCATGCTGTATCGAGCGATTCCCTGGAAGCTTCGACTGCATGTTGGAACAGAACCCACATTAAATTGGTCCGATGCTCTGCATGCGCTCCTTAAAGAGATAGATTCACTTTGGGTTACCTATTGATGACTCCTGTACCGAATGGATACTGCGGAAAAGGACGAGGAAGCCCGGCTAGCTGCTTTATGCAATCGTTTGGGCCGACTATGGTCTCCTTAGCAAATTGACGTGTGGGACGAAGCACCCCCAGCAGAGAAACTTGATGAGTGTAAGTTGATACTTGTTGGGAAGATTATTGCCAACTCCCCTATCAATTTTCCTGCTTTTCAAAGTACGATGAAAAAAGTTTGGCGCTTAGACAACATTGACATTTCACAAAGAGAAGTAGGTCTTTATGTCTTCAAGTTTCAGTCGGAAGGGGCAAAACAACGTATCTTAGAAAATGGACCTTGGTCTTTCTCTAACAATCTGATTATACTCAAACCTTGGATCCCTAATACACCCTTACATTGCTAAAATTTTAACACGTGCTTTCTGGGTTCAAGTTGTTGGCCTACCTTTAGAGAGGTGTACTGAGCAGTTGATATGCAAAGCAGTTTGTGATATTGGTCCGGCTCTGGATGTTAAAATTGAGGCGAAAGATGGTTCGAATTTCAAAATAGGACGAGCTAGGGTGGATCTGAACCTCCAGGAACCTCTGAAACCAGGAAAGCTCATTCGAGTAGAAGGGAAACCAATGTGGTTGGACTTTCGGTATGAAAGGTTACCAACTTTCTATTATTCTTGTAGGGTTCTTGGTCACTATGCTTCCTATTGCAAGGCTATCCCTTATGATGAGGCTAACTTTGAAGTGCGCGATAAAATGTACTACAGTCAATGGTTAAGGGCTGAAGTTCGAGATTCTAGCCCTTTATGGCAGGCTTTCTATGAATTTAAACCAACTCAGGAGGATGGTGAAGAATCAGTACCTGAAACTCCTCAACAAGAATTGCTCTTGCTCCCACCAGGTCCTTCGGATACATGCACTTAGTAAGTCGATATGGATTCTCAGTCGGCTCCGCATATCCCAATTCCTAACACATCCATTATGCCAAGTTCTTCCACCCTTGACTATGCTCAGAAGCTTGTTCAAACCACTTTCAAACCCTCTGATTCCCCTGTAGTGACCCAATCCAATAATGTTAAAGATGCAACAGAGTTACTTATCAGTTCCAAAAAATCAAAGAAATTTATGTTGCCAACGAAGACCTCTCCATTGAAGAAAGTTAAGAGGTACTCTCCTTATGGGTCTCGTCTTGCTCTACCAGAAGTGTTTGAAGATAGTCAACTTATGGAGACACCAATCTTTCTGGCTGAAAATGTTCGAGATTGGGCTGAGGTGGCTTGCCCCAATAAGCCACCATCGGACAAATGAAGATTCTAAGTTGGAACTGTCAAGGACTGGGCAATTCCTTGACAGTTCAAGCACTTAGGGCCTTAGTGGCCCAAGAACGGCCCGATATTCTCTTTTTGATGGAGACTCGGAATCAGGAACCAATTGTTCAGCGAGTCCAACGTAGACTTAAGTTTTTGAAGAGTTTTGTGGTCAATCCTATCGGTTTGGCTGGAGGTATGGTTATTTTTTGGACTAATCAGATTTCTCTTCATGTAAGTAGTCATAACGCCCACTATATCGATACTATCTGCTCTGACAATAGTGGTGTTTCACCTATGAGTCTTACCTGTTTACATGCGCCGTCGGTTTATCAACACCGACAACTATTTTGGGCTGACTTGAGGCGTCTAAGTACCTTGCACACCCTACCTTGGTTGTGTATTGGGGATTTTAATGACATCCTACATCAGTGGGAAAAGGTGGGCAAGAGACCAGTTCAATCTTATAGGATGCATTCATTTCGGGAGCTACTTCATGACTGCGCTTTGCTTGACTTAGAGACAAAGAGCTGTGCCTATACTTGGGTTAACAACCGAAATGGTGAGGAAGTTATCAAAGAAAGACTAGACTGAGCTTTGTGTACTATCGAGTGGCGATTAAAATACTCAGAGGCGGAAGTTATGGCCTTACCTGCCATAGGATCGGACCACAGTCCGATTCTTCTAACAACAAATGTACTTCCAGTAAAGAAGAGAAAGAGTTTTACCTTCGAATCCTTTTGGCTTCAGGATGCTGAATGCCGTGAGGTGATTTCCAAATCTTGGTCTTCTCGGTCCTCCAACAATGCACCGATTTCGCAGAGGATACAAGCCACCACTACTGCGCTGGCCAATTGGAGTAGGGCCAAGTTTACTGGAGCTCATAAACAAATACACCTCTTGCAAGAGCAACTCCAGCACTGCATCAATCAGCGTGCATGTAATTATGATAAAGATCTCGTTACTTCTTTAAAACAACATATTCAACATCTATGGGAACATGAAGAACAGTATTGGGCCATGCGTTCTCGAATTAACTGGATGTGCTGGGGTGATTGAAACACAAAGTTCTTCCATGCAACCATAATACAAAGGCGAAAATGCAACAAAATCAGTATTTTACAGAATGACTTTGGGGAGTGGATACGAGATCCAGAACAAGTGAAGCATGAGACGCAAACTTTTTTTCAGAAGCTGTACACCTCCACAGGAAAGAGAGAATATGGTCCTATTCTAATGCAATGTTCCCCAATAGTAACAGAAGAAATAAACACACATCTCACAGCAGCAGTTACAAGGGAGGAAGTTAAGCAGGCTACTTTTCAACTAGGTGCTACCAAAGCACCAGGACCAGATGGATTGAACGGTTTATTCTACCGTCATCATTGGGACATTATTAAGGAAGAAGTCTTTTCTACAGTTCAACAATTTTTAACTACTGCGATAATGCCACCAGATATCAACAGAACATCCATAACCCTGATTCCAAAGATCTAGAATCCTGAGAGGTTAGACCAATTACGCCCTATAAGTTTATGTAATTTTATCTACAAGATTATATCAAAAGTTTTGGCAAATCGTCTCAAGCCTTGGCTGCCGATGCTGATTTCTAAGGAACAAAGCGCATTTGTCTCTGGCTGACAAATCCAAGACAATATTCTTATAGTTCAGGAGGTTATGCATCAATTGAAAACTAGAAACAGAAAGCACAAGTTTCAGGGGATTCTCAAGCTAGATATGAAGAAAGCCTATGATAGGGTGGAGTGGGATTTCTTACATGATTATCTACACTGACTGGGGTTTCATGCTTGATGGGTTACTTGGATACTGTAGTGTGTTTCTACGACTTCTTTAAGTGTTAAAATTAATGGGGAATCTCTCCATTATTTTCGACCATTGCGGGGTTTACGACAAGGTGACCCTTTATCCCTCTATTTATTCATCCTAGTGGCACATTTACTCTCTACTCTAATCCAGCATGCTGTTGATATGGGCAATTTAAGAGGAATTAAACTCAACATATGGTGTCCTACGTTATCGCATTTATTCTTTGCTGATGATGCCATCTTTTTCCTTGATGGTCGACTTAGGGAAAGCCAAAACTTGTCAAACATTCTTAATCAGTACTACTTGGCTACTGGTCAGGAAATAAATAGAAACAAATCTGGATTATTTCTGAGTAAAACTGCCCCCATCCCCTTCGGATTAACTTGGCCAATGATCTATGAGTTCCACTGTTGGATAGGACAGGCAAGTATTTAGGCATCCCTTCGGCGGGGATCATCTAAACGAGATATGTTTGGGTGGATTTTAAGTAGAGTCAATACCAAAGCTGGAGGGTGGAAAGAAAACCTAATATCTAGAGGGAGGAAAGAGGTTACGTTGAAATCGGTGGTGCGAGCTTTCTTTGCGGTATGCAATGATGATTTTTAAGCTTCCTGTCTCTATATGTAAGTCGGTGGAACAAAAAATAGCAAGGTTCTGGTGGCAAAACAGCAGCAATAAATCAGGCATTCACTGGAAGAATTGAGAACTTCTTAATGAAAAAAAGGATCAAGGAGGACTTGGATTCTGAGACTTAATCTCTTTTAATAAAACTCTCTTGGGTAAGCAGGCTTGGCGACTTTTTATTAATCCTTCATCCTTATGGAGCTTTGTATTCAAAGCTTTATATTTTCCTCATACAAGCTTCTGGTCTGCTAATAAGGGGCCTAGGTATTCTTGGGGATGGCAGAGCCTTATTCTTGGTCGAGACTCTATAGTGGAGAAACTTCAATGGTCAGTAGGTGATGGCACTCAAATTAGAATTAGAGAAGACAAGTGGTTGAAGATGGGTGTTCTAGGAGGACCAACTAATAGGGCAGAACCGACAAAAATGGTGGACCTTATTCTTCCCGATCAAAATTTATAAAATGTGGATCTTCTACATCAATTTTTTCAGGACTACATAGTCGAGGAAATATTATCCATCCCAATTTCGTCAGCCTCTTCTACGGATAAAATCGTGTGGACTGAAACTTTAGATGGAAATTATACTGTTCAGAGTGGTTATCGATTTATCAAGCAAAAAGCATATCTGGAAATTATACTGTTCAGAGTGGTTATCGATTTATCAAGCAAAAAGCATATCTGGAAATTATACTGTTCAGAGTGGTTATTGATTTATCAAGCAAAAAGCATATCTAAAGGTTCCATCTCAAACCTCATCCTCCTATCAAACTCCCACTAACTTATGGAGGCAGATTTGGAAAACTCAGACTGCTCCAAAGATTCGTGTATTTCTGTGGGCCTTATGCCAGAATGCGCTCCCTACAACAGAGAATCTATTTCGAAGGAAAATTATTCCTGACCCGTTTTGCAAGCTCTATTCTTCGAATGTCCCCGAAACCCCTGAACATATCTTCCTGTTTTGTCCTTGGACATCTTATATATGGAATCACCCCCACAGTGCAAATCAAAATCTACCACCACAGCAAACAATGCATAGATGCATGGATTAACGACCTGATTGATCAGCAAAGGAACGTACCAGGTTTTGAGAAGATTGCAGCTCTGCTTTGGCATATCTGGAAAGCTCGAAATCTCTTTGTCTTTCGACGTCAACGTACTCACCCGGATCACCTGGTTCAAGCAGCTCTTACTATGGCCCAGTTTAGTAGCCGAACTCAAGAGACAGTAAAGCATACCCGGAGTAGGTGGTTGAACCCTAATCGGATTTGGGAACCTCCGCAATAGGGGATGATTAAGATTAATCTGGATGGCGCCTTTCCGACTGCAAATCAACAAGGAGCGATTGCAAGTATCACTCGTGATTCCACTGGTAGATTGGTGGGAGGGTTCACTTGCACAGTTAGGGCTCAATCCGCAATTGAAACAGAAACCCAGGTGTTATTACATACTCTCCAAGAGCTCTCACAGAAAGCGCACAGGGAAACCTACCTGGTCATCGAATCGGACAGTCTCACTCTCGTTGAGACCATCAATGGATGCCGCGAACCACCATGGGAATGCCGCGCTCTGTTCGCTGAATGCACAGCCTTGAAGCTTTCGTTTCCTAATCTTCATGTGCTGCATTGTCGAAGGAAGCTAATGCCCTAGGCCGGCGGGGCTGCCAAGGCCCATGGGCGAGGGTCCCTTCCCAAACCGGGCTTCTTCTCCTCCTCAACTGATGTTGGACCTACTTTGTATTGACGCCCTGGTTAAGGGTTGTACTTTTGTTCCAGTTTAAATGAAATGTTCGTTTCCTTTCGATAAAAGAAAGAGTGCAAGAAAAAAAGAGAGAAAAAGAGGAAAAAAGAAGAAAAGTGAGAGAGGGGGAGTGACTGATTGTAGGGAAGGAGAAAAGTGAGGAGACGTGAGTGGACAGGGCAGCAGGGAGAAAAGAGAAAAAAGAAAGAAAAGGAGAAGCTGCAGTCGTCTTCTTCGGGGGACTCCTTCGTCGGAATCCCTTGCTGCCCGATCCCCTCGCCAGTTCTCTGGCAGCCAGGCCTCCGTTACGCCGGTCGTCACTGCAACACCGCCTTCACCACCATCACCTCCCGTCGGCCACTGCACCAGCACCACTAGTCGTCGCACTGCTGTAGCTCCAACAGCTACGCCTCATCCACGCCTTCGTCATCACTGCTCCGCTCGTCGTTCGCCGCCACTCACTGCGCCATCCCTGTTCCACTTGACGATCCCGACTCCTCCATGCCGATGACCGCGCCCAACTATAGCACTCCCTCAACGCTCCATCACCGGCGACGCCCGCCTCTGCTTGCGCCACCGTCGAAGCTCCCTCTACCCGCAAGCTTTCTCTGCCTGGCTTGCGACCTCTGCCCGACGCTATAGGAGCTTGCATTGCATCGTTGCTCTGTTGCCATGCCAGATGCCGCGTTGCCGCTCCATCAGCCCGACAAAGCCAATGCCGTACCGATCCGCAACGATGTTGCTTCCCCTGCTCTATTTGTGATATGCCCGCGACGCCGAGCCGCTTTGTTTTGTTACGCCTCATCCACGCCTCCGTCATCGTTGCTCCGCTCGCCATTCACCGCCCCTGCCTGCACCTTTGTCCGACGATCGCGCCAGCAGCTCGCCCGCAATCCGACGCCCACAGCTAGCCTCCGCCTCTATCCTCGGTGACCACCCTACGCCGCACCTCCATTCTAACGTAGCCCGTGTCGTCACCGTCGCCGCTTGCCAGTTCGCCTGATGTCCACCGGTCTGCCTGCTTCCCGACGCCGCGCCAGACGCCACGGCTCTGCCGATCCCCTCGCTGGAGCACCCATGCCAGCCACCCTCACTCCATCGCGTTGCTGTCCTTGTTGCGTTCCCCTATTTATGTGGCTTATTTTTATTTTTCCTTTATTTTATGTCATTTTATTTTATTTATTCTTTTAAGTTTCAATATTATTGTACAGGAAGGTGACTTTCGAATATTATAGGTATTATCCGTCAAAATTATAATAATTACTAATTTGATCGTAAGATGTCGGATCATTTTTTTAATTATATTAATTTTTGGGGTTTGTTGATAGTATTTTAATTGTTGAATCAATATAATTATTAATTTGATCCGTAAGACTTCGGATCGATTTTTAATTATTTTGAACCTCTTTGTCGTGATAATTAGGGTTAGAATAATCGTTAATTTGACATGTGAGACAACATGTTATTTTTTTGATTACTTTAATCCTTTATTTGTTGATTATACTAATTGTTTAGATTTAATATTTAATAATTACTCATCTTTAAAAAAACTAAAAAAATCAAAATCCTGTATGAGCATATAGGTTTAGTAAATTAGATTTTTTTCTAGGATTATATTTTTAGGATTGCATTTTTAGATAATTCTTTTTAAATATTAGGGTTGGACCTAAATACTTTTTCTTTAAAAAAAAAAAAAAGGGTCTTAGATAAAGTTGGCATATTTCTATAGTCTCATCCTTTTTTTAATAAATAAATAAATAAATAAATAATAACTTTCTAAGATAGGATAGGGTTTAAATCAAATTAATCCCTAAAATAAATTAGAAAATTACTCATTTTAGATAGTTTAATTAGGGTTTTTATAAATTCCGAATTTCTAATAAAAAATAAAAATTAGGTCATGAGATGCATATTAACTAGTTTGCGTAATAGGATCATTTAATTAGAAATTTTTTAGCAAAATTAGGTTATGTAGTTAAAAATGCTTTTTTTTTATAAAAGAATTCTAATTTCAAAGAAAACCCAAAAAAAAAAAAATCATTTGTTTTGTGCGATGCAATTTATTTTATTTATTGAATGTTTAATAATGGTTGAGCACCCGTGTGATCATCTTTTGACATGATAGTAATTTAGGTTAAAATAAATCCAAGCTGCCTGTAAAAACATTTTTGAAAAATAAAAGAAATGGTATTGAAAGAGCATTAGAGAAGTCTAGTGTAACCAAGTCCTCGTACCCTTAGTCTCTGGCTCGTAGGAGTAAAATAATTCTCCCATTATTTTACTTAGGTGTCTAATCAACCTACAGTAAACCGATTAGTGGCGACTCTTAGATAATAATCATTTGCATGTTAAATATTTGAATTTTACGTCGTGAATTAGTATGGGCTTGGGAGAGCCCGAGTTAAGTTTAAAGACTTAGTAGTCTATCAACCTAAACTTAGGTGGTGTACTCGAAATTTAGGTCGTGACAGTCGATTTGCACACGGACGGTACCAATAGCAATAGAAAATAGAGAAAATGTGGTTTGATTGACATGGGGAATGAGTAAGGAGATAACAAAAGCAAGTTAACGAGTCTTCTTTGCGGCTTGGCGAAACTGTTGGTGATCGGGAAGCGGTGACGACCAGCAACGAAGCGAGTGGAAAGGATTCAACTGAAATCACCGAGAGAGTGGCTTATGGATGCTCATAAATCACCCGAGTCCCTACGACCAACGCTTCTCAGCGTGTATGTCGTGTGGTGGCCAGCGATGGATTGTGGGCGACGGAGAGGACAATGAAGATCAAAGGAACCACCAACGACAGTGGCTATTGGTGTGATGTTTCTGTAAAGCGCACTGAGCCTGAGTTTAAGATGGAATCGACAGATTGTTGGATGCAGAGAGAAAGCAAGAGAGCTAGAGAAGTTTGTTGAGGGCCGCATGATGCAGAGTAGGGGTGAGCAGCAGTCTAGGGTTGACCCTGGACCAATCCTGGACCGGCCCAACCCTGCTGGTCCTGGTCCAGTTCCCAAGGGGACTGGGTCGGTCCTTGGTCCTGAAATTCTAGGACCAACACTGTGCGGGTTGGTCCTCGGTCCTAAGAGTTTTGGGTTGGTCCAACCCTGGACCAACCCTATATATTATATCATATTATATATAATCATTTTATATATTCAAACCTAAGTAAAATGTCTGTTATATTATATTATATTGAAATATTCTATCAATAACACTAATAGTAATTTCAATTTAAAAATTTTGTTGAGTATTAATTATGTGTCATTTGTTTTGTTTTCAGGTGTTTAGAAGTTCAAGTGAATTAACAAGATGTGAAGTTATATATTCATGATTTATATTAAATATTTTAAACTTTTTATAGTTTAATTGTATTTTACTAATGAATTTCAAGTGCACTTTGCTTTTCAATTTGCATCAAATGGTAGAAGTTTTTGAAAAGTAGAGTAGTATTGCAGTTGCTACGGTGATTTGCTAGTCAAGTGGTGTGAAGCTCATTTTTTGGTTGAGTAGACTCTACATAATTAAATGCAGGAAAATGCTTTTGCATATGGTGTTATGAATATTAAAGATAGATGATTACAAGAACTTTCCATCTTGTCCCATATCTCGATGAGCGGTTAGCAAGTACGAAATTTCTATTGTGTCATCTTAAATTTGCTAAATATGTATTGGTATTTATAATTTAGTTGCACAATGCCGCATTGTCAATGGATGTGTAATTTGAATTTGTAGGTTTGCTTTTTTAGGGAGTATAAAAAATAAGACGAAAAAAATTATCAATCGGTCCCGGGTTGACCCTGGAACCGGACCGAACCCATTGGGTTGGTCCGGTCCTTGGTCCCAGGCTCAATAGGGTCGGTCCTCGGTCCTAAAAATTGAGGACCGACACTGTACGGGTTGGTCCTAGGGTTAGGGGGTGGCCCGGACCAACCCGGACCATTCTCAAGTTTGGGAATGGGACGTTTGGGACACCATTAGACTGGCAAATGCGCCTCAAATTTCCGAGATCACACAAACCAGCCTCCTCAATTCACCACACTCAGTATCTTTCCCATCACCTTTATATATGATGTTGATCAAACGGCATGAAATCACTTCTTGGATCCGAAGAGAGCAATGCAACATCTTCCACATATAGGATGGGGCAAGAGATTTTAGTTTCCAAAAGGAATGGCCGGGAATTTGATTGTTCCATAACTCTCTGCATTGAAGGCCTTCAACTTCTAGACTTCTTATATTGGGAAATGTGACCTACACGAGAATAATGTAAGAAGGATAAGCAGGACAAATTTACTATATTGTTTGTTCAAAAACATGATAATGCAAGAGTACATATAATCATTGTAGGAAATATTTCATTAACACATACCCAATTCTATTCGATTGGATTGTCCCATATTTTTGACCCATTTCTTCCGTTGATCAAGAAACTATTCTACCTTTTGGTAAGTTAAGATTTGACACGACAAAACATACATCATCTTGTAGTTTGTTTGCGACAACATGATATTCTTCTTGAATGTCGGGTAAATGTTTTTGAAACTGTCAACACCTAAATTTTAGTCGATAAATTAAGCATATATTTTTGTAAAACAAGAGCATAAAAACAATGGATGATAGTAAAAAGAACCAAAATAATGATGATGATGATGATGATGATGATGATGATAAAGGCCTCTTCACCAAAAAAAAATCAAAATATAAATAAATAAAGGCCAAGTTGGTCCAATTGGCACGGCCCACAAGAGCATACCCATTGATTTGATCCGTGGCCTAGACTCATCAGCCCCATCATCGCAACATTTTAGCTTGTTCCCCTGACCTGGCCTTCTCTATCCCCTCCTCCTCCTCTACTTTGCGAGGACGTCATTGTTGATTTGACTAGAGAAAGGAGTGCTCGCTCTGCCTTGACGATGAGCTTGGAGTAGACAGAGATTCCTAGTCACATTCGTTGTCTCCAGCTAGTAATATCTCTGCTGGAAAGACCTTCAGGCGCTTGCCATTGCCGCTCATTTCCATGAATTCAATCTCCAGCCGATGTCATTCCTGTTGCTTCCTTCTTATTCAATCGGTTTGCTATCCAGGCGAAACTGCTTTTAGATGATCTTGCTAGTATCAAAATGGCACATCGATGTCGTTATGTGCGATGCACCAATGATTATCGTTCTAACTTGTGCCATTTTGTACTTACTGGAAGGTGTCATGACCTAACCCCTTGGGGGGAGAGAGTTATGTTTAGGGATATTATCAACTTCAGGTTGACGAGCTTCTATTAACTCGAGCTCTTTTAAGTCCGTATCTTACGTGACAGTGGGTGTTTAGATTTTAAATCAATTAAGCCTACATAAATTTTGACAAATAAGTTACCACTAGCCTTTTCGATCAACAAGATATTAAGTAAGATACTAGAGAATATCATACTTTTTGCAATCAAAGATTCTAGATTCAGGACATTGACTAACGAACGCTGTAGCAGCCTATCCAAAAGAAATCAAAGATTTTTCATAACTATTCTAGAATAGGAAAGTAACACCTAAAATATTGAAATGTGCAATTATAATCATAAATGAAGGCATACATGCATCTTAATATCGTCCCTAAAAATAAAATAAAATAAAAACAGTGCAAAACAAATAACCTTATTTTAAAACCTTAAAGGCTTGTCCAAATTTTGGTTTTACTTTTTTTTAGAAATTTTCCAATTTTTTATTTTTGGATTTTCTAGTATTTTCTGTATTTTTATGATTTTTCTGAATTTTCAATTTTTTATTTTTAATGAATTTTCCAGATTTTTTAAATTTTTAATGATTTCCTAAAATTATATTTTTTTTATTGATTTTCGAAATTAGTAATTACTTTTTTTTAAGAATTTTTTATATTTTATATTTTATATTTTTTTATATATTTTTACTTATTATTATTATTATTATATTCATGGAATGGGTTGGACCATCAACCTGATCCGAACCATTGACCTGACC
Source organism: Eucalyptus dawsonii (assembly GCA_016097615.1). NCBI lineage: Eukaryota > Viridiplantae > Streptophyta > Magnoliopsida > Myrtales > Myrtaceae > Eucalyptus > Eucalyptus dawsonii. Next base: position 8,517,543 of record CM027877.1, on the reverse strand, counting down.
CGTCTATCAGATCCGACCTGATTGGATATAGAAAACGAATTTTTTAAAAGTATTTTGAATTTTTTGAATTTTTTTTCTCTTTTGTCCTTATCCTCATTAAGTCCATTTCTACTGCACAACTTCTTAATGAGGAAAAAAAATTCATGTAATTTCCCGAAAACTGCTTTCGCAGGGTTGAGCAGCGAGTATATCGATTAAGATTCATAGGTTTCTTTCTCATCACTCGCTCACGGGCATTCCTTTGGCGACCGTCACCGTACCTTCTCTCCTCCTTTTGTCACAGACGCTCTTCTCACAAGCGCGTGCGCGCCCAAGAAGAAAGAGTGATGGGCTGGGCTTCTTTTTTAGGCTCTGGTGGGCCAAAGTAAAGAAGGAAAATGGGCCAAACCCATGTTTGAATTGAAATTGAGACACTCACGTAAGTTCTTCCCTTCTGAATGGGAAGCCCGGTTAAGGGGTGAGCTGAAAATAACCAAGTGGGCTAGACACGCCGGCCCACACGACTTCATTTTTCATCATTCATTCATTTTATTTGATCTATTTTTATTCATTATTCTATTTTTATTTTCCTTTTTTAATCTTTTTATAATTTTTTATATTTTTTCGAAATAAATGGATATTTAGGACATTGCTAAAAATTTGGATATCAATAGAACGTTTTAGTCGATTCAATCCCTTTGATGCAAAAGAACTATGCAAGTGAAATTAACTCCAGAGTTCCCTTCTTCCCTTGGAATCGGACTTGAAAATTTTGAAGTCAGCCATTTGAGTCTTATTCGTTATTGAGAGAAAGCCAGCCTCGATCACTGAGATTTCCTTTGCATCTCTTACCTCTATTTTCTACACTTGGTATTTGTTTTCGGAAAATTACATGAATTTTTTTTTCCAAAACAATAAACAACTCGAGTCGAAATGCAGGAAATTGAATCCCCAAGCAAATTGAAAGTATAGGTGAAAAATTGAATAGGGAATCCAGACTTGTACTGAAATCAACAACGTATTTAGAGAAAACTAAAGGTGAACAATAAAATTTGCGGATGCCGAGTACAAGTTATTTCATTTATCTCAAGTTACCTCATTTATCTCAAGTTACTGCTCTATTTAAGATTTCACTAACTATATGAAAAGAATTACCAACAACAATAGATTTGCCAGAGAAAATCGTTGAGGTCTAACAAATTGATGCCCTTGGAAGCCAAAGCTTTAAAATGTCGTCTTGCATGTGGTGAAGTAGAAAATTATCTTTAGAAGAAATAGATTATTATTTTAATCTACGATTCGAGTGCGCGGATGGCCTTGGCTGTCCTCCTCCCCTCCCTGCCGAGACGATAATGTGCCTCCAAGTTGGGAAGCCACCTGCGGAAGCAAGTTTTCTTAGCTCGTGTTGTCGTTTTCCAGCATGCCGCATGCCTGTCTACCAATAAACACAGGAAAACAGCATTGAGCCGCGTTCTACAGTAAATTCTCATGGTTGAGAACTTGAGACTCATTCAGCAACAACTGAACTTGTATACAAATTGCAAAATGGACAAAGAATCAAGCAAAGCATTCGGTCATGACATAGAAAGCTCACTATGCACTTTGCCATCGAATGTCAGTTTTGACATCAAGGAATGGACTTCAGAATCTTTAGTTAACGAAGAAAATCAAACAGGTAGAGGCCATGCGTTCGCCTAAAAAAAAATGAATCAAATATTATTAACATACAGAAGGTATTGAGGTATCAATGAACCGATCCAGAAATGCAAGGCATAATCATCCAAGCATACGAAACCAATTACTTTCGAGATCAAGAAAAGGATGAAGTCCGGACAGGAATTTATTGAAGTACACAACACATGATGCACATTTCGAAGAAGGATTTCACCATAGATTGATATAGATAACATAATTCCTAGTAAATTAAGCGGACCAGCATGTTCAAATTCTCAGTCATAGGAGCATTGAGCACAACTTTAGAAGTTCAACCAACATCAAGGAAAATAATGTCATATAAACTGGAGAACTCTCAGTTTAAGCACGCCATTGCCAGATAATCATCACGATGCAAGAATGCTTGCAAAATACACATGCTAATACCGTTAAGGAATTCAATCAAACATGGGGTAAGCGTTTCGGTAGGGGCACCTAAATGCAATGATAAGGAAAAGGTGCGCATCCAAAAATCACCGAATCATTGAAACGTGTATGAGTTCATCAGGACAATCTCGGACTCAACTAGACTTCACGCCTGCAGAATCAAGCACTCGGTCCCCACCTCCAGCAAAGACAGAGCATGCAAAGTTTACCTTGATAAGAATCATGATGATTCAAATACTCAACCCAGTCAAAGAAATCCTCGTTATGTCCGATTCCAACTCACATTCAACCTTCATCAAACTCCAAATCATGATACTATCCCTCAAACTCAAACGGTTTCAGCCTCAATCAATTGTCACAGAGAGAGAGAGAGAGAGACATAGGAGGAGGAACATGGGCTTTCCCAGATTGCAATCTCCTCGATCTCCTTCTTCCACCCGGGACGGTTGTCATGAGGTGATTCATCACGACTTTGATTGCTTTCGTCGGTCATGAAGCAATCGAGTTTATACTTTTGGTGGCCAATTCCTTATAAATTTATACAGAAAGAAAGATTTCTTCAATAATTTTTCGATCCAGAATCACACATCTTTACATGCAAATCTGAACCAGCGGCTCGTTACTTGCGAAGCCTGCTCGACTGCGATCGAGACCACTGGGGAGGACAAGAAGACGACCTTGCCGAGGCAAGAGAGGCTCGGGGACTACGACCCGTGGGAGAAGAAGACGCCGGCGTGCCACAACCGTCGGTGCAGGGAGGTGCTGACGTTATCCAACGCCAGCATGTGCAAGGCGTGCGGCCTCAAGGTGTGCCTTGAGCACCGGTTTCGAGGCCGACAGCGGCTGCGCGGTGGTGGCGCCGGCAGTGGCGGTGCCTGCAGTTGGAGGGCGGTGGAATGAGAAGCTCTGGGCGGCGTTGGCCCGGATGAGCATGAAGGAGTGCGGAACGAGGAGTTGGGATCAGTATCTCGCTGAGCAAATCCCACCATCAAAGCCCGTTGATGGAACTCACGTATTCTTATTTTAATAAAACGAGCCTTTTTTTCTAATTAAAACATTTTAGTTTAAATAAAAAAAATCACGTCAATATTTTCCGTTAATTAATTTAATAGAGTTAAGTGAGTTAAAGTTTAAGGACTCAATCATGCTTTCGCAACAAATATTATAATTTTTTTTGTACTTATCTCATTGAAATATGTATAAGTGGAAACAAGTTGTAGAATGTGAAAGCACAGGAATGCGAAATGTAAATATCTTACTCCTTTTCATCTTTCAATTTTTCATCCAAAGATTTTCTTATCTTTAACTTTCCTTTGCATAGTCATTAGTTACTATAATAGTGTTTCACTTAACGTAAACAAAAAGGGAAAATTAAAGCATAAATTCTAAAAATTGTCATAATAATGCGCTTTGAGTCCTAAAATTTTGACAATTTATTGACCAATGTCTAATCCTTGTCCCCAACATTGTATAGTACCAAAGCTGGACAATGTTGGAGGGGCCAGTTAAGGGTTATTAAAAGTTGTAAAACAGAAGTTTCTTTCTCTCCAAAATGCAAATTCTTAATGGAGAACTTAGTGGTTAGGGGATGGGCATGCAAGCGTGGATAATGAGCATTATAAAAATTTGATTCTTCATGAAAATTAAGCAGATAAGAAGCTCTTTCAAATATGAAGAACTTTCATGGTTTTCGTGAACATGCTTTAATAAAATAGCATACACATTTTCTAATATCATGGGAAGGTCTATTGACACGATAATGTCCTTGATTAGACTTTATACAACACCCTACAGTGTAGGGTTCACTGATTAGTCCCTCATCATTATAGCCCAGGAGACAAACCAAACAAATGAATAGTCACGAAAATAGTCACACACTCAGCGGGAAGTGTAGAAGAGAATACAGAAAAAAAAAATTCTCATATTACTAGACACGATTTTGGGTGAGTTTGGTTTGGCATTTGGAAAGCTCATTGGGAAAATACAAAGTTAGTTTAGTCTAAAGGGCTTTTGAGGAAATGCAAAGATTGTTTGGTAAATTTTGCTTTAAAAAGTAATTTTGAGAGAAATGCTGTTTGGTAGAAAACACATTTGTAAAGCTTTTTTAGTGATTAATCTAAATATTTTTATTTTTATATTTTTTTAAAATTAAAAAATAATGTTTGCAACTTTTTAAATGTATATTTGACAATAATGATAAAGATGTTGCGTAAATAATTTTATTAAAATTAAAATTTCTTTTTTTGCTAAAAAAAATCAAATGGTAAAAATTTACGTGCTTTCTCTCTCAATTACAAGAAGAATACTTTCATTACAATAAAAACATGATAACATATGCTTTGAGGAAAGAAGCACATTATCCTTAAAAATTACAAATATCATTAATTATTTCCTAAATTCATAGTTATTTGATCACATAAACGTGCCATATTATATGCTACATTATCATTTGAAGTATTACCTTCCTCACTTACATTATCAGAATCCGTTATATATAAATTGGGATCCAAATCCACTCTAATAAAATGTGCATCATTCAAAGCATTTCTTCGTATATAATTGTACAAAGTCATTAATGCTATCACAATTTTCACTTACTTTGTATATGAATAACTAGACATATTTTTTGTCTGTGTTATGCAAATTCAAATGCACTGCTCATGGATGATAATAGTTCATGTCATCCATCAAGTTTAATAAGCCAACTTTCTTAAAGTGCGTTCTTTCTTTGGTGTTAACCAGCCTAACGTGAATTGCTTTCCTCCACTTGCTCATGTTGCTATTACATTGTGAGATTCCAGATGTTGTAATAGCTACGTAATGATATAACCTTGTCACAAAAGTTGGATTCTTAAATGGTGGGTCACCCCACCGTAACTCAGAAAGCTAAATTCAATATCAGTTTTTCATGCCTCGATACAAAAGATAGGATGATGACTACTACGGGGGCGGGTCAATTACCAGCGGCAGCTCAGTCATTATGACTTGAAAGATAGAACCCTGCAATTCTCTATATCCAGACCACATCACCCAAGCCAAGCTCCCTCTGCAAGTGAGAAAAGCAGAGAGTACTACCAATGCGCACAAACTACCACAGGCAAGGCTAGTCTGATCATGAGATCCGGGAAGACCCTCCTCAAGCTCTTCACTTTTACAAGTTCAACCATATTTGCAATAATGGAGGAGAAAATACTTTTATTTACGTCAACGATGCAGAACCCAACAGCCTCTAAAGAAAGCTTTCACATCTCACAATGAATTCTCTGTCGGTATTGAACAGATCTCACAGCTCTAGACATTACAAAATTCGAATATCTTGCAGTTACATAAGAATGGCACTTCATGTGGCGAAGCAATATAAACAGAAGAAAGCTGAACTCAAAAGAACTATAAATCAACAACAAATGAAAAACTAATTGACGAGTGGATCATAAGTACCCATCGCATTACTCATGAGAGATATCTGAGTCTATTCCATGGTTGTGGTTGCCTGCTGAGAGAGAAGAGGGATTGTCAATTTCTTTGCAAGACACTTTCCAAAGTTGGTGCTCTATGCCCAGTTTTCTAAGCTCCAACAGTCCCCGTTCAACTGTCTCACAACAAGGAAAAAAAATTAACTTTCACACTGCTGATGATCGCAACACCAGACCTGAAAAGTACTTTTCTAAACTCTACAATTCAGTATATTTCCCACGGACACCTCACATAGACCATCCTACTCATCTACAGACTCGAAAGTTCTTTTCTTCTTGCATTCAGAATTGAAATAAACATGTAGACCTTAATACAACCTTAACAAGTACAACTTAACTTCCCCTAAATGCTAAGAGAGCTACCACATAGGAAATCTCCTCAAGGACCCCCACGGGTCAATGTCCAAATGCTAATACATTTCAGTAGAATTCAACCTAAATCCATCAATTACATGAAGAGACAAAACATCATAACACTGTTGTAGTGCCTACTACTCGTACATTTCACGAGTGATCGGCAAACGTGATCTCTGCTCTCACATAGCATTGAAACATAGAACTCCAAGCAAACAATGAACCCAGAAATGGAATGAAACTATACGCTAACTTGGTTTGGCCATTTCAACGAACATATCGTGAGTAGCGAGTTAAAAAACAAACAACCCGAAACGGGAAAAAATCGTCGCAAGCCGACGCACGCAATGAAGCATCAGATTGGAACTAGAGACTAAATGCGAATCAGCAATTCCAGCAACCGTGAACGTCACGACAGACGGTTAAAGCCAGAAAAAAGGCAAACCCAAAGCACGACATCTCCAGTCCCGAGCCACCAAAGCCCGGGCAAAAAATCGCACTCAACAACAAGGGAGGCGAGGGAAACCACGAGAAACGAAGGAGAAATCGTACGGACCGTGAGAAACACTGGACCCACTCAGCGATTTGCAGTACCCGCAGGAGCTCCTCCGCCGGCCGCAGTCCAAGACCATCGACTCCCCCTTTCCTCACCGGGAACACCGGGCTTCGGGAGCGAGGGGGAGAGAGGAGAGACAAACCTGCAGAGGATGAGCAAAGGAAAAACGCAGTCGAGCAATATTCGAGCGAGAAGCGGTCGTCACAAGGGAGAGAGCGGAGGGTGTAGAGCAATGGAAGGGTGGGAAGAGAAACGAGATCTAGGGTTCTTTTGGTTTTTAAAATGAGCAAAAGTGGTTTTTCAATAAAGTTTTGAGGGCAAAATAGGCAACTTACCATTTTCATTAAATGAGGCCTTCAGCATTCCTAGGGTCGACTTTCACTTAAAAGCCCCTTGGAGAGTGGTTGCCAAACACCTCAATTTGGGGTGAAAGGACTTTGGGGTCTGAAGGGGCTTTCTAAATGTCCATCCAAATGCATCATTTGTGTTGCCAAACATCATTCATTGCAACATTCACAAACTTTGGGCTTTACTTCATATAACTTAGGACTCCCCCTCGCTTTCAGATTCTGCCCACTCAACAAGGCATTCCCACTCACTTTCATCCTCACTGTCCTCCTCACCTTGGGAGCCTTGGTCCGACTCTGTTCTGCTTGAGAGAACCAAGGATGGGAATTCCACAGAGTATTTCTCAATGTAGTATTTCTCAGGTAAGAAGCTCCTAAATTTTGGCAAATTGTCAAGTCTGAGAGTGGTTAATTCAGAGAATATGATTGTCTTACCAATCACTTCTTCACATTCTTCATGGCCAGCAATTAATTCCATATCTTCACATGATCCTACCACCAACTTTTCAATTTGCCCAAGAAATTTTGCTGTGAAGGTTGCAAAAAGCATTTCCAAACGGGAGCACCTCACAGCCTTTACATATCTCAAGCTTGGGAATGGGATGTTTGGGAGGGTGTCGTATTGCCATATGTGCCTCAAGTTGTCTAGATCACGCAAAACCAGCATCCTCAAATTACCGCTTTTTGCCACCATCCCATCACTTTCGTATATGATCTCGATCGAACGGCATGAATTCACATTTAGGGATTCGAGACAGTGCTGTAGCCTCTTCCACATATGGGATTGGGCAATACATTGGAGATTGTCACAATCCTTCAATTTAAGAGATTCCAATTTACAGAATGAATCATCTGGAATTTGATTGTTCCATAACTCCTTGCACTGGACGCCTTCAATAGATAGTTTTATTAAATTGGGAAATGTAACCTGCATGAGGATAATGTGAGAAAGGAGGATAAGAAGGACAAACTATTACATTTATGTTCTAAAACATGATAATTTGAGATTACAGATGATCAGAATAAGTTATAAAGCAAACCATATCATTGAACAATGGTTGGGGCAATTCATCATTTTCTTTGATCATCTTGCCTAGCTGCCTCTCGGCAGTTGTAGGACTCTGGATAAATGCTCCAAAGTTAGGGCACCGCAAAATAACTAAAGCAGTTAAGGAAGGGAAACTCATCACTTTTGCCTTCAATCGACCACCTTCTTCCTTGGGAACCACTTCCTTCATTTGTTCACATTTGATAATCACCAGGAACTTGAGTTCCTTTAGAGTTGTGGCCGTATAATTGGGGAAGAGATATCCTAGCTCGGAGCAATTATGAACACCAACTCCGTTTAGACTAGGAAAACCCAAAACCATTTGGGAGTCACTCATAACCATGTGTCTCAGCCTTCCCGCTCCACTCACTATCATTTCTTCCAATTTGGGGAGCAATACAATTTTCTTTTCCATATTTGAATCAAGGGATCCGCAATCGAACAAAGATTCCAGGGAGTGGCATCTTTGAACCACAACTCTTTCCAATTGGGGGAGCAACACAATTGTTTGTTCCACATATGAATCAAGGGATCCAAAATCAAACAATGATTCCAAGGAGGGACACTTTGAAACTTTGATAGTTTCGAGGTTGTGCAACCCATCTATGATCATCAAAGGGAAGACATCAAGTAGTTTGGAGCACTTTTCAAGGGTGAGGTTGGCTAATTTGTCGAAGGAACTTTTGGGAAGTTCACCGTGCCATATCCTTTTGAAGGATCCTACCGACTCAAGATTTAGCATCTCCAATCTTGGTAAACTTATCTGCTCATACGAGTTATGCATCAGATCATAGCTATGAAAAATTTGACAATTTGGTCTAATCTTATACCGATCTATCTAATGCAGTGGAGGAAAGAATTTTCACTAACGGCCTTACTTTGACAAATGTAGTTATAAATTCTAAAAAAAAAAAATTAACTAATAAAATCAAATAAAAAATCTTCAAAGAAATATTATTACTTTCCCACAAATCGCGCGTGTGTGACTATTATGAGCGTAATCTCAAAAGAAAGGATTCGTACCTTTTGATCAAAGAAGGACTCGAGATAATTGTCTTGTGAATCTGTAGAAGTTATTGACTCTTTTTTACCATGCAGATATGAGAAGAATTTCTCCGTGGGACAACGCCTTATAGATAGTCGCTCCAATAATGGGAACTCTATAATATCATCTCTCCCATCATCGCTTCCTTCTTCATCCACAATCACCGCCTTCATATTTGGACAATCCTCCACTTCAATGCCTCTAATTTCTCTAAGATATCTAGCCATAGATACCGGAAAGAGAAATGACAGCCCTATATTGTTGATAAAGAGCCACTTCAGGTTCCGAAATATCGATATTTCTTGTAATTGTAAATCTTGTTTTAGGGCAAGGTTGGCTAATTTGTCAGAGGAACTTTTGGGAAGCTCACTGTGCCCTATGCTTTTGAAGGATCCTACTGAGTGGAGTATTAACTCCTCCAAGCTTGGTAAACTTACCTGCTAATAAGAGTTATGCATCACATCATAGCAATGAAATATTTGACAATTTAGCCTAATCTTACACCAATCCATCTAATGTGGCGGAGGATAGAATTTTCACTAACGTCCTTACTCTGACAAGTATAGCTATAAATTATAAAAACATTTTAACTAATAAAACCAACTAAGAAATCTTCAAAGAAATATTATTACTTGCCCACAAATCGCGTGTGTATGACTATTATGGGCGTAATCTTAAAAGAAAGGATTCGTACCTTTTGATCAAAGAAGGAATCAAGATAATTATCTTGTGAATATGTAGTCGTTATTGACTCTTTTTTTCCATGCGGATATGAGAAGAATTTCTCCGTGGGACAGTGGCTTATAGATAGTCGCTCCAATAATGGGAACTCTATAATATCATCTCTCCCATCATCTCTTCCTTCTTCATCCATAATCACCGCCTTCATATTTGGACAATTCTCCACTTCAATGCCTCTAATTTCTCTAAGATATTTAGCCATAGATACCGGAAAGAGAAATGACAGCCCTATATTGTTGATAAAGAGCCACTTCAGGTTACGAAATATCGATATTTCTTGTAATTGTAAATCTTGTTTTAGGGCAAGGTTGGCTAATTTGTCAGAGGAACTTTTGGGAAGCTCACTGTGCCCTATGCTTTTGAAGGATCCTATTGAGTGGAGTATTAACTCCTCCAAGCTTGGTAAACTTACCTGCTCATAAGAGTTATGCATCAGATCATAGCAATGAAATATTTGACAATTTAGCCTAATCTTACACCAATCTATCTAATGTGGCGGAGGATAGAATTTTCACTAACGTCCTTACTCTGACAAGTATAGTTATAAATTATAAAAACATTTTAACTAATAAAACCAACTAAGAAATCTTCAACGAAATATTATTATTTGCCCACAAATCGCGTGTGTATGACTATCATGGGCGTAATCTCAAAAGAAAGGATTCGTACCTTTTGATTAAAGAAGGAATCGAGATAATTATCTTGTGAATATGAAGTAGTGGTTATTGACTCTTTTTTTCCATGCGGATATGAGAAGAATTTCTCCGTGGGACAACGCCTTATAGATAGTCGCTCCAATAATGGTAACTCTATAATATCATCTCTCCCATCATCGCTTCCTTCTTCATCCACAATCACCGCCTTCATATTTGGACAATCCTCCACTTCAATGCCTCTAATTTCTCTAAGATATTTAGCCATAGATACCGGAAAGAGAAATGACAGCCCTATATTGTTGATAAAGAGCCACTTCAGGTTACGAAATATCGATATTCCTTGTGATTGTAAATCTTGCTTCAGGGCAAGGTTGGCTAATTTGTCGGAGGAACTTGTGGGAAGCTCACTGTGCCATATGCTTTTGAAGGATCCTACTGAGCGGAGTATTAACTCCTCCAAGTTTGGTAAACTTATCTGCTCATAAGAGTTATGCATCAGATCATAGTTATGAAAAATTTGACAATTTAGCCTAATCTTACACCAATCTATCTAATGCAGTGGAGGATAGAATTTTCACTAACGGCCTTACTCTGACAAGTATAGCTATAAATTATAAAAACATTTTAACTAATAAAACCAACTAAGAAATCTTCAAAGAAATATTATTACTTGCCCCACAAATCGCGTGTGTATGACTATTATGGGCGTAATCTTAAAAGAAAGGATTCGTACCTTTTGATCAAAGAAGGAATCAAGATAATTATCTTGTGAATATGTAGTGGTTATTGACTCTTTTTTTCCATGCGGATATAAGAAGAATTTCTCTGTGGGACAGTGGCTTATTGATAGTCGCTCCAATAATGGGAACTCTATAATATCATCTCTCCCATCATCTCTTCCTTCTTCATCCATAATCACCGCCTTCATATTTGGACAATTCTCCACTTCAATGCCTCTAATTTCTCTAAGACATTTAGCCATAGATATTGAAAAGAGAAATGATAGACCTGTATTGTTGATAAAGAGCCCCTTCAGATTCTGAAATATCGATATTCCTTGTAATTGTCCATCTTGTTTGCACATGCACCGCAGGTTTGGCAACTCGGATAAATTCAATTTCGTTAGCGAAGAGAGAATCTCGACATCTCCGGTGACTTTTAGCTCCTCCAAGTCGAAAACTACTTCTATTGATGGAGAGCCCACAATTTTCATTGACTCCAAATTCGACAACTTCAGTATCCAATCTTTCAGAATAATCGATGTGGATTTAGACTCCTTTATCTCAAGCAATTTCAGATTGCTGTATTTTAATGAAGGTTCACTATAGAGTATCTTTTCTAGGCTAAGGAGTCCAACCATCACCAGCGATTCCAAGCGAGGCAATGAAACCTAACGAAGCACCACAATGAAACTCATTAAAGGTGAGTTTCTTACAAGTAAAGCTATTTTAAGGAAATTGCTTTCAGACTTTTCATGGATACGAGAAAATGACTATACAAAAAAAAATGAATTTCTCTTCTGTGAAAAGGGATCATTTTCATGAGGATATCCTCGCCACTATCATGTCGCAAATGCAGCACTATCGCACAAATCTCTCTCTCTCTCTCTCTCTCTCTCTCTCTCTCTCTCTCTCTCTCTCTCAACTGTCATCATATTTTTTATCTTAATTTTTTTTATCTTTTCTTTTGAAATTTTTTTCAACAATAATGAGTTTTCAATGAAACAAATGAACATTGAATACATGAATGGGCTTGATGTCTCTTAAGAATGTCAAAAACTTAATTGATCAAAATTAAATATTCAAAAATCAATTGATCAGAGGGCGGAATATGTAGATTTTTTTGTCGTGCCTAAAAGAATAGAGAAGGAAATATCCCCTTAGTAACTAAAGAAAGGGATGATGGAAGCAGAATGACGTTGACACGGTGAGGTTGGAATAACGTGTTCGGATGAATAGCAACTTGCATGTAGGTGAAACATCAATTAGGTGGACTTTCTTTGTTATGTGGCTCTTGGTTCGCCTTCCATTTATTTAATCTCACGTTCTTCATTTTGAGATTGTTGAATTTCATTCACTTGTACCGATTATTTAATGAATAACGACAACGAATATTCATTGACTCCAAATTTGGCAGCTTGAGTATTCGATCTTTTGGAATACTTGACGTGGATTTAGACTCTTCTATCCTTAGCGATTTCACATCACTGTATTTTATTGAACATTCACTGTAGAGTATCTTTTCTGGGGCAAGAAATCCAACCATTACTAGGGATTCCAAGTGAGGCAACGAAACCTAACAAAGCGCCACAATGAGACTAATTAAAGGTGAGTTTGTTACAACTAAAGCTATTTTCACGAGAAAATAAGTGAAACTCTTGGGCTAAAATTTTTTAAAAAAAAATGGATTTCTCTTATGTGAAAAGCAAAATTATTTCATGATTTCTTCACCACTATCATGCTGCTAGTGCCGCACAACTGCACGGTCATGTTGTCACGGCGACATTGGCAACTTGGCATGACATGTTGGAATCAGTTACAAATTGCATGTTAGGCGGGACATGAATTATGGGGACTTTCTTTGTTATGTGGCTTCTCGCACGCCATCCATTTATTGAATCTTTGGACGGAGCTTTCTTCATTTTGAAATTATTGAATTTTACTTATTCGTTCAAGATTTGTTCTTGCTTTCATTCATTCAGCACACTACTATTTTTTCAACTCATTAAAAATATTAAATAAATAATAAATTAGTCACATAGAAACCCACTTATCAGTCCAATTATCTACCGTTGAAAAATTAAAAAAAATAAATAAAAATAAGTCGTGGAAAGCAGCTTCCCTCTAATTATAATATGACCTGTGTTCTATTTGAGATGATTTTTCATTTGTAAATCAAAACACGAATAAAATTATACAAATAATCAAAGTTAAAATGCAATATGTACTAACGTTGAGTGAACACCAATATCATCTCATCCTAATAGGACAAATTGACAGAGGGAAAAAGTGAAAGAAAATTACCTGGATTGAAATATCCTCTAATGTGATTTCAGCTTTGGTACAAAAGCTTGTCATATTTGGTAACTCTTTCAATACCAAACGACGTAAATTAGGTAACTCAACTTTGTTATTGGTAGAAACTATATCTTCTCCCGCATCATGTGTGACAATGGATTGCATTGAGTCACATTTCCACACTTCAATTTCTTCCAACTGTACAAGTCTTTGCATATCTGAAAGACACCACAAGTATTTCAATCGGTCGCACCGTTTGACACTCACGACTTTCAATTTGCTGAAGCACTCTAGTGCGATGGGGCCATGGCATAATTTCTCCAAATTAATAAGATTTTCAAGGAAAAAAGACTCTAACTTCCCAAAAGCATTGAGAGAGGGGTCTTTGGATGAATCCGCAACGTACTTGATTGAGGGGCTGTCTGCAATGTTGAGATACTTCACTTCTCGGAATCCTTGGGTGCAGAATTCGCGAGGGCTCCTTGCGAACTCACTCCAATTGCTTAAATATAAGCATTGAGTCTTCTGCAAATTTTTCTTAACCCATTCTCTTGAAAGAATACCATCACACCCTTCCAAATTGAGCTTCATGGTTGTCAAACCTTCATATTCCCTTGCCTCAGCATCTCCTACGTTGATCCAAAATTTCTCCAGCTTTTCAAATGGTAGGTCACCATCCTTCAAAAGTATCTTGGGATCAAAAAACGATATTTCCAGAGATGCTAGCTTTTTCAAGCTCTTCAACTCGGCAAGTTCATGCTTGCCCTTCCATTGATAATAGCTCCCCTTCATATGTAACTCTTCCAAGTTGATTAAGTCTTTTAGGGCTCCAGGCTCGATTATCTCAAGTGAGTAGCAATTGCTTAGATTCAACGATCTCAAATTCATTAGTTTCCCGAGTTCTTTAGGCAGCTTAGAAATTTTAGACCCTACGAAGCTAAGAATCTGCAATGCTTTGAGCTTGCCAAGATTTGCCACATCCTCCACATGGCAACTTATGCTTAATGACCGGAGATTCCCGAGGATTTCCATCGAGGAAGGTAAACTAGTGATATGCAAGGAGCCAAGATAGAGGACTCGAAGCTCCCCCAGGTATGTGAAATCCATTCTACTGCAATCTCCCATATCATACCGTTCCGACAACATAAGTATCTTCACGTGGGTAAACCGACGCGGCATTAGTTCAACAAGCCTATTGCTGCCCACATTAACTAGGCATGCCCAACATTTCTCAAGCTTTTCCTTTGGCCATGAGCCATAATTGTTGTCAATCATTAAGGAATTCTGATCACTAAATACATTTGAGACGACCACCTCACTGTAAAGATCATGTATGGTCACTGTTTCCTTACCATCGCCACCATCATGTAACAAACAAAAGGAATGGAGGCTATTGAGCATCGTATTCAATCTATTCCTTAAACTTTGCATCTTGTTATCGAATCCCCCAAACAAGCCCAAACCCATGCCTAGTCCCAGCAGAAGTTCGACTTCAATGGTCCCACCAATAAGACCACAAAGCAAGAATAAGCACTTGGCTTCCTCACTCTCCAAATGGTCGTAACTCCACTTCACTATTCTCTCATTATTTGGGTCGTCTATTTTTATTAACATGTCTTCCCACTTGGACACATCGCTACATTTTAAGGTGCTTGCAACGGAGTTAATCAAGAGAGGCAAACCTGCAAGCTTGGTTACCACTTGAGCCGCCTTTGCTGTCAATTCCTCATCGTCTCTAAGCTTGTCGTCGACTATCTTTTCAAATAGCTTGAAAGCTTCGTCTTCCTCTAAACTTTTCAGACGAAATGTTTGATCGGCGTGCATCCTTTGCTCCAGCACTCTTTTATCTCTCGAAGTGAGCAACAACTTCCATTTCATGCTCTCATTTCCCAAAGGAATTCCAACCGCCTTCAAATCAAGTTCCGCCCACAGGTCGTCCAATATTATGAGAACCTTCTCACTCGGATCCTTCTGTAATTTCCTGAACAGAAGATCTCTTCTTCCCTCTTCACTCGGCTCATTCTTCAGATCTTTTAGATCCAAGCCGTAAGCGATATCGTATTGGATTTTCTTCACGTTTGGATTCTGTGAGACTTTCGATTTGACGATCGTGCGGAACGGTTTCCTCTCTTTCTTTAGTTCGTCCTCGACTATCTCCAACAGCGTAGTCTTCCCCACGCCACCAGGCCCGTAGACCCCAATCACTTTGTGCTTTTCATCATACAAAGCTTTCATTACGTCCTGAAAGGTGGAAGTTTGCGATTTGAAGATAGTGTTGCCCCCATCACCGGCCGACGAATTCACATTGGGAGTACTGTCAACACGCCCCGGCGGGGAAATCTTGTCGTGAACCCTCTTGAATTGACCCTGCTCAATGAGCTCTTTGATCTCCTTGATCATCTTGCTTGCCTCGTTGCCAAGACGATAACGCGCCTTTGGGTTGGGAAGCCACCCGTAGAAGCAAGTTTTCTTGGCTCTTCCGTCATTTTCCAGCATGTTGTGTGCCTTGGTGGCGCTGGCCTCGGCATGTTTCACCCATTCCTCGACCCTGGGTATGATCGGCTTCATGTCGTTTCGAGCTTCATCGATGGAACTTTGCACGTCATCCTTCGTGTCAACCAGCTTCTCAATTTCAGCATTAAGTTCGCGAATGCGGCGGTCGCAGAATATTACGTAGCCGCAGTGCCGACCGACCGGAGCCACCAGGCACTTCGCCACTTCGGAAGCTACAGCCACAGCAATCTCTGCCATTTTCCCCCCGTTTCGACTTCTTGTAGCTTTCTGGATTTCTTTCCTTCTTTGTGGAGAAACGAGAGCTAAGAATTTATATATTCCGGGGAAGGCGAAGCCGATGGAACCCGGAAACGATAATGACTGAAGAAGAGGAAGGATTCAATACGATGCGCACGCGGCGGTTCCAACAAAAAGAACAGCCGCAGAAGATCAGGCGAAAGAGAGGGTTTCTAGAGCGACGAAGAAATCAATTAGACGATGCAATGGTGGTGGGAGAAAGCGGCACGAAGCGTTAATTTATACATGTGGCGTTACTAGATTGATGTTCCCTAAGATGCCCCTCACGTCCTCCTTTGCTTGACTTAAAGATGCTGATTTAAAACAAGTGGACCCCACTCCAACATTTCTATTTGGACTAAAATTACCTTCAGACCCCACATCTTGCAGAGAATTGTCCAAGCTATCTACCACCATCGCCGTCCATCAATCATCAGCAGCTCCGAGGCACCAGGGCCCAGCACCAGTCAAGAAGGAGGAAAAGCGAAAAAAAAAATCGAATTTAAAAGAAATGAAAAGAAAAAAGTGAGGACTAGTAAGAGTGTGAGATAAAAGAGAGTAAGTGAGACACTCCCTCAATTTAGAAGTTTTTTTCCCTTAAGGAAAATATTTTCCTCGATCAATTTATTTTTCGAGAAATGAATTTAGTTTTAATTTTATAAAGATTAATAAGCATAATCATCAATTATTTATGAGAACCTTACTTTGACAATTCTAAAAAAATCCAATTTCATTGATTAATTACACCTTATTAACTGTACTAGTTAATATAAAGTGTATTTGTATGTAAATATGCATGTTAAGGGGATCATTTACTCCATGTTAACGTAGCATGGACTTGATCAGGTGAGCTTATTTCAGGGATTATACAGATCTCACGCTAATCAATGGTCGAGCCTGACCACCTCCTCTGTGACCTCTCTCTGATAATAGTTACTTCCCGTAATGACCATCTTTTCGATTCTCTGCAAGGATAATGAAATAATTCACGCTTCTCATTGCAAATTCCAAATCCGTACGTGCATCTCCCTCCCTAACACGTGCCAACAATACGTCCACCATCGTTGCTCTAATGCTGCTCTCTCTCTCTCTCTCTCTCTCTCTATCTAAAACACAAAGGAGGAGGAAGATCGAACGAAGTGATGTTAAGAGTTAACCAGGGTGGAGTTAAAGTTTGCTGTTTGGCCATCGTCGCTCGCTTGGCAATTATTAAAAACCCGGTGGTGCGCATGGGCAGTACGACTTTATGCACGTGAAGGCTACGGCCCAACTCCATTGAACCATCCCATCTATCTTTGCTTTTACTTAGATGCTCTGTACGACAATTGACGTGTGAAAAGTATATGAAAATGTTCAGCCCCCTGCATCAATTGTACAGAAGATAGGTGTTGCGTCTCTGATAACGCTCGATTCATTTGACGAAATGTAATAAAGATAAGATCCATCAGCGTCATGCTCAGTTTCCCTATCAATCTTGAGCTAATTATGCTACGATCATCAACCACAAGTTCTTCCAAACCAGCGTCCGAAAATTTTATGTTAGATTTCAATTGATCATGCCTCATCATTTGAATGTAAATTTTAATAGAACTAGTTTCTCATTCCCAACATCTTAATTCTTTTCTTTTTCAAATGAATAAACATGAATAATGTGAGATTAAGGTTAGAATTTAAATAACTAATAGTTTCTAGTATAAAAGAAATAGTCACCAAACCTTCGTAGGGATTAAAGGAAAAAAAAAAAGATGGGGGCTTAGCTACCAAGTTTAGACCGTTAAGCTGCCAAAATCAACTTCGAATAGAAACTGAGATTAAAAAAATCAAGTGTGGCAACTTCCCCATTTTCAAAAGAATGTAATATAAAAGGAGAATATCGCAAATGTACTAATAAATATTGTTTATTTCCAGTAATTATCCGATGTGTATAAAATGGAAGGACTACCTATTTGATGGAGATTCATTGGATGCTCAAAGAGACGTAGGCACTCCATCAATATTTAAGAGATACCAATCTATTAATATTGTGAACAAGCACAGGCTTTGAGCTACATACACAACTCTATTAAGAAAAAATGGAGGTCCATGAAAGATAACTTTTCATTTTTTGGTATAGAAATTACTAATCATACTCATCATTTATTTTTCAAAACCTCACTTTAATAGCCCGACTGCATTGATTGACTACACCTCATTAACAATTTAATGACCCTCTTTCTGATTCTTTGCAGACTCAAAATCCTTGCGTCTCTCTCCTTCCCTAACAAGTACCAACCGTCCACGTCCAGTTCTGCTGCCGCTGCTCTCTCTCTCTCTCTCTCTCTCTCAAGCGTAGAGGAGGAGGACGAGGACAAAACGAGGTGAGGCTAAGAGTGTAAGCGGGGTGGAGTTAAGTTGCTTTTAGGCCATCATGGATCACGTTGCAATTATTGAAGGTTCGTGTTGCAATATGACTTTATGTATTGTGAATCGTGTTGCAATTATTAAAGCTTCTTGCTTTTTCAACCACACGCCGAGAGGCCCAACTCCACTGTACTATCCTCTCTCTCTCTCTCTCTCTCTCTCTCTCTCTCTCTAATCGTTGTCCTATCTAGCTTCGATTTAATATGTGCATAGCCATATACGATTATATATTTGGACCCAACTTCCCTCTCGCGTTTGTGAAAATCCCAGTACTTGTTATTGAGGATCCCGTGATATTTGGTCAATGTGATGCTATCTTTCATCAGAAGCTTGGCAACTCTTATCTTACCGATATTTTTTTTGCATGGACTCTACGAACGTTGGCTTCATTTTGTACTTTTGTTGATGCATGCAAGCTGCCTGCGCTTACACGTGTCACATAAGGCTTCATCTACCAGAAGACAGTCGTCGCCTCTAAAGTTGTTCAAAGCAGGAGAAGCTGAGATTGAAGTGCAAAATCCGACCATATCTAGACATGTGATCGTTAATCACTTATACAACTGTGAAGGATAATATACTTATGTGTTTGTATTTTTAAGTTGTATTTCTCTGATGCATTTGTATTCATATTTCAGCGTATCGTCCTATCATCTTTACGCAACATATACAGAATTCCCGAAAGAACAAAGCCTCCACGTGATCACACTTGATTGAAAACAAGAGGGCCCACTCCGCCATTTCTTTTGTACTGAAATTGACTTCAGGTCCTACTTGCTAAAAATTACGAGAGCATCTCAGAGCAATGCTGGGCTATAGCAAATCAGCAGCAGCTAAAGTCCAAATTTCGATTCTGAAAAATGCACTTCAATCTCAGTCACTTCACGAGCCCTTTAAGCATCAGCTTTAATAAAGTTGGACAATAATAGAGTCCACTTAGTGCAATAATGCTTTCTCCTGTTGTACTATATGGCCACCACCAGCGTTGGCCAAGATGCTTTTCTTATGAAGAGATTGTATTATTTCCTTGTAAAAAGCATCTTGCATGCAATAAGTCTGCCATGGCCTAAGGCTAACCTCGGAAAAATGTCATCACAAGTTCCTTTTTTTATTTCTTAATCTAATTTAATTAATGGAATATGCATAAGTTTTGACCTACATGCACAACTCCATCACTCCATCACTCCATCGAGAGGAATTGAAGGTTCATGGAAGATAACTTTTAAATTTTTTGTGTAGAAGTTACAAATTATAATCATCGGTTATTTCTCAAAACCACACTTCAATAGTTCTAAAAAAACCCCAATTTTATTTGATTAATTACACCTCATCAATGGATCCAGTGTATATGAACTGTATTTGTAAGAAATTTTGTGTTTATGTTAAGGGATCATTAATTACATATCAGTGTTGCATGCACTCGATAAGATCATCCAATTTCATGGATTATATGGATCTCTCTCTATCTGATCTCTCTTTGCTAATACCCTGGCACGTGACGACACTTTCAAATTCTCTGCAAAAAAATAAGTGACGTAACAATTCACAAAGCCGACGCCTCTTATTGCCAAACTCGAGGCCCTTACGTGTCTTCCCCACCCTGACACGTCTATCATCATTGCTCTGATGCTGCCCTGTCTCTCTCTCTCTCTCACTAGAGCGCAGAGGAGGAGGATGAAGATAGAACAAAGCGAGAATAAGAGTTAACCAGGGTAGAGTTAAGTTTGCTTTTTGGCCATCGTCGGTCAATTGACAATTATTATAGCTTCATGTTATGTCAATATCATTCATGCTGCCGATGGGCAGTACGACTTCTATGCAAAATTGATAGAAATGATCCCATGATCCTGAACTGATCTTACCTGGATCGCACCAAGTTTGTCTCAAGTTCTGTCCAACTATTGCCCACAAGTGCTACATATAATGGCACTCATGGTGTGGGAGTCATAGAATTTAAATAATCAATTAAAAGTTATGATTTTTTTTTTAAATTAAGTCAATCAAGTGAACATTTTTTTAAAAATCACAATACTCAATTAATAAAAAGAAAAATGGCACTCAAATAATTATTATACAAAAGTTACATCACTTGTCATATTCTCATCTAAGCTAACTTCTATTAGAAGTTGCATAAGAATTGGAAAGTGTTTTAATCAAGGTATGCACTATTCAATGGCATAAGAGTTGAAGCTAGCAGATAATTGGCTAAAATAAGCATGCTTAAAATCATTTTGCCATTGCCATCCATGCTGTATATTACAAGAAAGCGGACCCTTTCAGCTTCCGCATCTAATAGTTTTCACTATGCCTTCTTCTTGATCATTCAATACGATCAGATGTTCAATAATGAACTTATGTTGGACCTTCAGCTTAATTCAAAGCTCACAGATGGTCAATTTGATCTGCGTCTATAAGTCGAGAAGAATTGCGAAAACAAGTCAAATGAAGAACTAAAAAACAACATTTTAATACAACTTCCAAGAAAATATAACTTAAGTTGTGTAGAGTCAATGTGCAATAACATCTCCTATACACGCAATGCAGTGCAACTACGCACAATGCTTCGAGTATTGTGGTCGGGTATATTAAGCTCTACTGTCTTGAGGACAATCTTATTTTGTTTATAAGCTTTCTCCATTACTAAACACATATTTTTCGTAACTCCTACATAAATTGTCATACCATACGAACGACCATTATTGAAAAAATTTGTAGTTGTTTGTGTGGTATGATGATTGTGCAGAAATTATGACACTGAATTTGGGCTTGATAAGATACAATGGGGGATCGACTTGTCGGGTGACCTTAGAAGGCTAGATAAAACATGCAATAAGTTTTGGCTATTGACTTATTATCATAACTAGAGTTGTCTATAATATGTGATTGTTGTTTTGCAAAATTGGGTGACATCCATTCAACTAAATATTTGTAAATTTCTGGAAACTAGGGAACTCAAGTGACGACATATTGTAATTAAGATGCCCTATTGCAGTAAGCTTAAACCTTGTGGCTCACTAGTCAATAGTACGCGCCACCTCGGTTGAGACCACTTTCCATTGCTTCGGTTAATCAGAACCAAATTGTATCTCATCCTCACTGTCATTTCTACAGAGTTCAATTTGAAGCTTAAAATCAGTAGGCTCAATGTCCTAATGATTTTAAGCTTTCTTCCCACCTAATTTTGACATCGGTTCATTAAAAAATTTACCACGTCGAATGGCTGATATTCACGTCATCGATTTCCGATGAAAATTGGCTGAAATGACTACATTAAGAAATTGTTAAAAGATTTTAGACTAAACCAACATAATGAAAGGTTTAAGACTGAAGTGATCGTTGTATGATAGATTTAGGACTTTTTGAACAATTATCCCCATTATTAATAATGACGATAACAACAGCAACAACAACATCCACCACCAAAGAACCATTACCTAATTTTCTCATCATCAATCACTAATTTAAATTTGAGGACAAGCATGTTGTCAAATATCAATCCATAGATGAATCTCTTCCACTGAGTTGCATACACATTAACCATATTGTACTTGTGCTTCTGATACTTTTTGTTCATACCACAAATACAATTCAAACTTGCTTGATTAGAAATGTCCAAATTAATATCAACCATCAAACTGATTAGCAATGTCCAAATTAAGATCAACCATCAAATTGATTAGGAATCAATTTTCATAAAGAGACATCTAATATGTCTCTTTTTTGGCACATTTCAAGAGATCTACAACCTTTGGTCTGCAGGTACTATCAAGACTCTAGGCTATTGTGGCTTTCCATGGCTCTTAGCTTAGCACAACCCCTCAGTCTTCAGCTTGCATAGCTTAGGTAATGTTTCAATTGAATCGCAATAGAAAACTGTTAGGTGCAACAAAGATCTCAATGCTCGCAAACCTTGAATCCCAACAAGTCTTTCTAATTGAGAGGGCTCCAAGGATTGTAGCACGACAGATCAGGTGTCCTCATGAGGCATTTGCACCTAGTAATTCACAGTTCTTATGAGGCATTTGCAACCGGTAATTCACAGTGTCCTCAACTTCACCAAGCCTTTCAAAACGGCAAAGTGCCGAGCATTCATCGATAATAAAAGTGACAAGTTTTCAAGTTTGTTCAAGATATGTGGCAATATTGCGACAACATGAAATTTCGATGTCGACAACCTAGAATGGTGCTGCCAAGGTGAGAAATGTTCCTCCAACTTGCACCTCTCTGGGAAAGATAAGATCCACGACAGTTGCACTCAATTTACGTATAAATCTTAATATTTAAGATAATTATGATGTGACCATCAACTCCAAGTTTTTCAAAGCTTGTGACCCATAACTTTTGCAATTAGATTTTAATTGGTCATGCGTCATCATTTGAATCTAAATTTTAATGAAATATTTATAGTATAGAAGAAATATCCTCCAAACCTTCCCATGAGTTAAAAGAAAAGAAAAGAAGTGGGACTTAGCTCCCAAGTTTAAAACATTAAGCTGCCAAAATCAACTTCAAATATAAATTGAGTTTAAAAGATCAAGGGTAGCAAGTAAAATATTTTCAAAAGAATATGATATAAAATCATGATCACAATGATAGATATCATTTACAAAATCAATAATTTTTTGTAAGGAAAAATTAAGAGTTTTCACTTTACATTAGGTCAGCTTTCTCCCAAGAAAACTAAGTGGCGTGTATCTTTTAAATCCAAGAGGTTGCTCAAAGGGTAATTGTGACTAAATCACCATATTTGTGCATTTACTTAGGGCCACCTTTGGGAGCATAGGCGTATGTTACTGGTGATTATTTATGTGTGCATGTTACTGGTGATTATTTATGTGTGCAGGATAAAAAAGACCGCCGTACTTGATGAGGATTACTCAAGTGTCTTACTCAAGTGTTCAAAGAATTCAGACACTTGATTGATATCGAAGAGACACCAATCTACTAAATCTTGTGAATATGCATTGAGCTATACACACAACTCCATTGGGATTTGGAAGGATCATGGAAGATGCCTTTTCATTTAATTTTATAAAACTAATAAGCATAATTATCGTTTATTTTTTAGAACCTCAATTTGACGGTTCTAAAAAAACCCACTCTATCATTTCTTTTTGAACTAAAATTGCCTTCGGACCCCGCCGCTTGTGGAATGTGAGAATTATCTGGCTGTCTACCATCATCGCCGTCTATTAATCATTTCACACGTGCTCACCTTTAGCTATCAGCAGCGGCAAGGCCCCAATCTCTCTAAGTCCATAATTCAATTCAGATGATTCACTCCAATTTCAGTCACTTCATGAGCTCTTTTAAGCATCAGCTTTAATAAAGTCTACAGAGTCCGCTAAGTGCAATAATCTTTCTACTGTTGTACTAAGGGAAGACCACCAGTTTTGACCAAAATGTTTTTTTTTTGTCCCCTCTTCATCCGTAAAAGTTTGTATCATTTTTATGCAAACGCATCTTGAAGTACTTACGTGATCGTATTGTCATGGCACGTAAAAGTCTGTAGTGCCCTAGTTACATAAGGCTAACTTTGAAAAAATGTCACGGCAAAGGTATCAAAACTTTTTTTTATTCTGATCACTTAAATACTATAAAACTTCTCAAAAATATTCACTTGAGCTTTAGAACTTTCTTGAAGAGGTTCCTCAAAAGTGGTATGCATCATGACACTTATGGTGGGAGTTGTAGTATTTAAATAATTAATTGAAAATCATGACACTTAAGTGAAAAAATTTTAGAAGTTAAGCCACTCAAATAAACCTTTTTTTTTAAGTCATTACACTCAATTAATCAACAAAAAATTATGACACTCAAGTAACAGTTGAAATGAATGGGGGCTCAGCTCCCAAGTTTAGACCATTAGGTTGCCAAAACCAACTTCGAATGGAAATTGAGATGATAAAATCAAGTGTGGCAACTTGCCTATTTTCAAAAGAACGTAATATAAACGGTAAATTTACCATAGATATATTAAGAAAAACTTTTTTTCTTCAATAATTATCCGATGTGTATGTAATAGAGGGATCGCTGCATTTGATGAAGATTTGTAGGATGCTCGAAGAGACATGAGTACTCCATTAATATCTAAGAGACACTAATCTATTAATCCCGTGAACATAGATAGGTTTTGAGCTGCATACATAACTCCATTGAGAGAAATTGAAAGTCCATGAAAGTTACCTTTTCATTTTTCTTTTTTATGGAAACTGCTAATTATAATCGTCATTTATTTCTCAAGACCTCACTTTAGTAGTTTTAAAGAAAACCCAATTCCACTGTTTTATTATACCTCGTTAACAATTTAAGGACCTCCTTTCCGGTTCTCTGTAAAATCCAAATCCTTGGGAGTCTCTCTCCTTCCCTAATATGTACCGACCACACACCTCCACAATCATTGCTCCCTGATGCTCCTGCTCTCTCTCTCTCTCTCTCTCTCCAAAACGGAGGAGGAGAAAGCAAATTGATGTTAAGAATTTAACCGGGGTGTCATGTCAACCTCATGATGCAGATGGATAGTATCACTTCATACACTGTGGATTGTGTTGCAATTATTTAAGCTTCATGCTTTTTGAACCCCACACCGAGGGACCCCACTCCACCGTACCATCCTCTCTCTCTCTCTCTCTCTCTATCTAAACATTGTCCCCGCTAGCTTCGACTTAATATGTGCAAAGCCATAGATGATTATTCGTATGGTCCCAAATTCGTACAAATTGTTTTATGAATAAGAGTGACAAATATTCTAAAAAAACCAACCTCTTAATTGGGTCAATCATCCTAACCAAAATATATATATATATATATATCCGATCGATCACCTAAAACAAAAATTGCTTTAAACAATTGGAAAATATATTTATAAATATGACCAAAAATTTTTAAATAACCCGATATAATCAAATAATCATCATGCATGTAAAGTTATTTTAGTCTCGTAGTAGGATTTGTTATTCTATGGACCTAAGTAAATTTCTAGTTAAAAATGTATATATTCCACGTGTAGCCATGATATTCAATTTCTATATAGAAAAACAGACAATATAAGATAAAAAAATTACAAGATGTTGATCAACGAAAAGAAATGAAAAGAACCGCTGTCTCCTATGTAAATCATCTGCATGCACCATTGCTGAGGATAAATACATCGCCTTGTTCATCCACTCTTTTTCTTTGTGTAAACCACCTACATCTCATCTTTACTTCATTTTTTTTTTTTTTTTGTAGAGTGCAAAACATAATCTGAGTTGAGAAGCTTGTTGATATTATTGACATTTTGTTGAGTAACATCTACTAATGCAACTACAGCCAAGTCTATACATATTATTATTAACGAGGACATGACACCTGTGAGAGAAGTCTTACATTTTGAGTTTTCCATCAAACGAAAGATTTTTACAGACAAAGGAACCGCTCCTAATGTTTGCTGCCTTGATTTTGATTTTTCTTTTGAGAGCAAGACCCGTATGCAAATCCAAATGGAGCCATTCCGTAGAATGAAGCGGCTTTCAGGATCTGGGTGAAAGGAAGTGAGGAAAGTACAAGATGCAAGGAATACGAAGAGAACCGTAGAGAAAGATTTTCCTGGGGGGCCCACAGGATATTTTCCTTCGGAAAGTGGGGAGAAAATAGCGGGAAACGCAAAATGGAGCTCTTTCTTTTCCTCAAATGACGAGCTCAGTGGGCCCATAACATGTTGCATTTTCTGGACTCTTGGTCATTTGGAGATTCCACGGGGGCGCATGTCTGAATTATGGTGAAGGACAGAAGACAGTGAGGACACAAATTGAATCGGGAGACGGGAAATGTGGATAGATGTCTGAATAAGATTGGTCGAGGCTCATAAAACGTTAACGAAGCTGTCACTCACAATTTTTGGTAGTGACTGCCAGATGGGAAAATTTACAGATGTCCGAATTGATGGATTGATGTTCCGAAATTATTTGCGAAGCTGTCGGCAACACTTTCGGTGAAAGACAGAAGACTGAAGGACGGAAATAAAGTGCACACGAGATGGGAAATGTGAATGATTGTTCCAAAGGGATGGGCTAAAGCTCCAAAAATATCTATGAAGCTGTCGGCAACTTTTTTTTTTAATGGAGGATCCTCCACTCTCAGAAAATGGTACATGAACTCGAATGGATTTTAATTAGGATAGCCAATGGGCCGTGCCAGTTCGGACGATGCTCTCTCTCTCTCTAAAACGCAGAGGAGGAGGAAGATTGAACAAAGTGATGTTAAGAGCTAACCAGGATGGAGATGAAGTTGCTGCTTGGCCATCGGCGGTCACTTGGTAATTATTAAAGTTTCGTGTTATGTCAACCTAGTGGTGCCCATGGGCAGTATAGCTTCATGCACGTGAGGGCTACTCAGCCAATCACCGAGGGACCCAACTCCACCGAATTGTCCCATCTTTCTTTTACTTAGATGCTTCGTATGACATTATAATGTGACTAGTATAAGCACCTAGAGGGGGGTGAATAGGTGTGTAAATAATTTCTCGGGATACCACAGAAATGCTAAGCAGATGATAGAATGGAAATACGCTTTTGCTTAATAAAAATGAGTTACGATTAAAGTAAAATAAAGAGAAGGGAAGAGAAGATTAAACACAAGGTTTATAGTGGTTCGGCTTATCCTAAGCCTACGTCCACTCTTCCGCATTGGATGCCCAATCTACGGTGGATTCCACTATGAACAAAAGAGATGTTACAGCATGATCCTTCCTTGATTCCACAGTGTAGATATTCTATCACACTTCCTCAAGGTTTCTCGCAAGTATAAACTCTCTTTTGAGTACAAGTTTTTCGCTCAAATGAATTGACTAAACAACAAGAGGCTTCAGACTTTGGAATTCTTCTATCGCGCACACCTTGAACAGCTTTAGAACGTCTTCTTTTTATACTCATTTATGCCATCATATCCGTTGGCACTTTCCAAAAGAATTCCTTAAATCTACCCGTTGGACGGAATCAATTAAGAAGATTATTCGAACTATTAAGGGAATATGTCGATAGCCCATCAATCCTGTTCGCCCATACAATCAGGATCTCGGTTTCCATAAGTAGAACCTTCCACGAATATTTCGCCAATTAACGGATCCTTGATCATCGAATCAATTTCGATCAATCTAAAGGGATTCCGATAAGTCATATCAAACCAAGAGATCTTCTCGATCGATAAGGTCATATCCTTAATAAAACATCCGTTCTGGATACCCTTTCTTCAACGGATTCGAAAGCGCCAATGAGGATAGACTTTGAATCTTGAGTCCGGCGTCCGGAGGTCTTCGGACTTTAAAAAATAGAGTCTCGTAAGTCTTCGACCATGATGGAAACGATTTTGTCAGCTTCAAAATACTTCAAGAAGATTTCTCCAACAATCTCCCCTTTTTATATGGTGACAAAACTTTCCTGCAAATTTGGATAACTTTGACCTGCAAAACATTTCTCAAACACATATGCATATCTTATAGAGATAAATGGCTAAATGAATAATACTAGAATCTGCAACCACAGAAAATAGGTTAGTCAAGATAAAGCCATAAAACCAACCATAAGATATCAATATAGATAGCAGTCAAATCCTTAGTAGTCAAATCCAAATCCAAATCCAGACACAAAATTAAAGTCAAACATTAATCCAAGTCAAACAATCTAAAACGATAAAAATTCAAAGTTTTGATTCAAATCTTGCACTTCTCCCTCTTTTTATCAACATTAAAAAAGGTTAAGATGAAAGTGGAGTGAAGTCAAGATTGCTTGGGAACGCGGACAAGCTGGAAATCTCCCATGGACTATACGATTCCTTCCAGCCTTTTCAAGTCTTCCTTCAGTTGTGCAATCTCCTCACCCTTGGCATTGGCCTGAATCTGAACAGAGAGGGCTTGGATTTTATCATTCAATGAACATGAGGAAACTTGACCCGCATTTTGCAGGTTTTGGACCTCGCATCCCAAGGCATAAATTTGTCCACGCATCTCCATGAGAATATCCATGATTCTGCGAAAATCGACTGAGCTATCGGTCTGAGTGCTTGCTTCAGCACATTCTGCAGATGATGGCATATCAGAATAATCTTGCAGGTTTGGTGATGAAACTTCATGACCTTCTTCTGGAAATTGAGATGCATAAATGTTCTCTGGGTCTGCAGGGTAGCGACTGACTCCTTCACTTGCATTGGGATATGTGGACTTCCCTCCTTTCTCTTTTTTTCCCCCTGTTTCTGTGCCTACAGGTGGAGAAGAGTGTCTTTCAGGTTCTCCTTCTTCTCTTCTTTCTTCTTCATCTCTTGCCTCTTTTTCTTGCTCTGCTTCTTTTTCGCCACCTGCTCTTTCTTCTTCTTCTTTTTCTTCTTCTCCTCTCGCCTCTTTTTCTTTTTCTTGTCCTTGTCTTTCCTCTCCTTCTGTCTCATGATGTTCCATGGATTCTGGAACAGAGCGACTTAGCTTCTTCAAAGCTATGGCCAAAATGGTAAGGTCGTCATCCTCTTCATCTTCCACGATGAGAGCTCTTCTTTTCTTGGTTGGACCAACCATGGGCTCCTTCCCTTTTCTTTTTGAAGCAGAAGAGAATTGATGAGACTTTACAGGAGTCTTTTCCTTAAATTTCTCCAACTCCTTGCGTAGTTCCTTCATACGCATCTTGGTCACCATTTTCAGTCCTATTACCATATGATCGCACGGTCGAACACAAAATATTTGAGGAGGCTGAATATTCAGATGTCTGAATAACTTCGTCACAAGGCTTGGGTAAGGAAGTTGACCTCTGTCCTTTATCACTGCTCTATACATGTGAAACATGATAGTATGAGTAAGAGAAAACATTTTCCCAGTAAGGATGGCGTACATCAGCAATGCCTCTGAACTTGAGACATCAGTCTTGGAAGTTGATTTCGGTCGAAGGCAATTGATCACAATCTTGTGAAGCAAGATGTTGAACGCACTCATCCTTAAGTAGGTGATCTTTTCGTCTGTCCTCCTATCTTTCATCAGTTCCATTGTAGCCCGAGCAGTAGAAACTTTGATTGGTTGATATCTTCCTCTCTCAACTTCTAACACATCCGCCAGCATATTCATATCCACAACAAAGTCTTGATCTTTAACACTGAAGGAAAATCTATTCGCATCCAAAAAGCTAAGATTTGAATAGAAATATGCGGTTAATTCAGCATAGGCTTTTGTAGTGTCGAAGTAGAACCTTTCAAGTTGAAGATGACCGAACTTTTCTCTCAAGTTCACATTCACAACATCCAGAAAGTCAAAATCTACACTCCTAGGGTTTATCACCCCACGCTTCAGCAGATTTGAGTATAGACCCTTCTGGTCTTTCGATCTAAACAATTCTCCTCTTTTTCCTCTGATTTCTGCTGCAATACCCATCCTTGGTTGAAATTGCATGAACAGTTTGTCATCGTCATTCCCTTCTCTCAGATTAAATCCCCAATCACAAGGATCAGTAGGGATACTTTCAAGGGATTCTTCGGCCACCCCTTTTCGAGCAAATCCTAAACTTTCCATTTTCCGCAAAAATATATACTCATTCCCATATCCTTTGTCTTTCAGAAAATCATCGACATAGTTCAGAGGAGTACGAGTTCCTTTCAAAGCACGGTACAGCTTATAAATTAAGGCGGGCTTTTTAACTCTTACAGGATCTGCATCCTCGATGATTTCTTCCTCTTGATGAACAACGCCTTGAGGACTATGAGGAGGAGAATGGCGCGGTTGAGAATGTTGTGGGCTCTGTTGCTGATCTGGAGACACTTCTTCTTCGGTGAGATCGAAGTGCGTAGGCCCCTCATTCATCCGCCGTGGTCCCCTGCTTGCGATCCTTGACGACTTTCTTGAAGAAGACATTTTTCTCGTACTTTGAGAGATTCCTTGCTTGACTTCCCCCAAGAAAAACAACAACTTTTTCGAAGATTAGGCAGAAGATAAAAACAGCAATGGAGGATCGGTGCTTTTTAGGGTTTTTGAGAGTGAAGAGGGGAGGAAGCAACAGTATACGATCAGTTAAAAGGGAGGTATACGGATCGTCACAATAAAAAGATGCCTTTTCAAAATAACTGCCATTTTTTCGCGAAAATAGTCATTTCAGAAATAACTTCATTTTCAAAAAAGGAAATGATGCAATAATTACGCCGATTAAAGATAGCAATAAAAGACATAGTTCGACGATCGTACCTTTTCAAGATAATATTCGAGAGAGAAAGACTAACTTACAGTCAAGGTCTTGTTTGTCTGAGTCTGAGAGTCTCTAGACTTTAACTTCTTCAAACATTAATATGTTGAGTCTGGAGCGAATAATTTCAAATTGATTTTTCTCCAACGGCTTTGTGAATATATCCGCCAGTTGGTTCTTTGAATCAACATATTGAATCAAAATTTCTCCATTCTGAACATGGTCTCTGATGAAGTGATGTCGAATCTCTATATGCTTTGCTCTTGAGTGAAGAATTGGATTTTTTGTGAGATTGATAGCGCTTGTGTTATCGCAATTAATCTCTGTGTATGAGTCTTCAATTCCAAAGTCTCTTAGCCGCTTTATCCATAGAATTTGTGAACAGCAACTTCCAAGAGCTACATACTCGCTTCTATCAGAGAGCTACGCACTTTGTTTTCTTGAAAACCAAGATACCGTCTTGCCTCCAGTAGTTGACAGGTACCCGAGGTGCTCTTTCTATCAACTCTGCAACCGGCTAGATCTGCGTCTGAGTATCCAAGAAGAATAAAATATCCCTTTTTAGGATACCATAGGCCGATGCTTGAAGTTGAAACAATGTATTTGATAATACGCTTTGCAGCACTTAAATGAGATTCTTTAGGGTCTGCTTGAAATCTAGCACAAATGCAAACACTAAACAAAATGTCAGGTCTATAAGCAGTAAGATAAAGAAGTGAGCCAATAATACTCCTGTATAGCTTCTGGTCGACTTTCTTTCCTTCTTCATCTTTGTCTATCTTCAAGGCACTTGACATTGGAATGTCAGTCTTTTTGCAATTGTCCAGTCCAAACTTTTTGACAAGATCATTAGCATATTTTTCTTGACGAATAAAAGTTCCTTCCTTTAGTTGTTTCACTTGAAGTCCAAGAAAGAAGGTTAACTCACCCATCATGCTCATTTCAAATTCATTCTGCATAGTCTTAGAGAATTTCTTGCACGTACTTTCATTAGGAGATCCGAATATGATATCATCGACATATATTTGAACTAGTACAAAACTTTTGCTTTCCTTTTTAATAAATAGAGTAGTGTCTACTTTACCTTTTACGAAACCGTTTTGAATTAAAAACTTACTCAGCCTGTCATACCAAGCTCGAGGTGCTTGTTTCAAGCCATATAAGGCCTTTTTGAGTCTGAATACTGAGTTTGGTTTCTTTGGGTCTTCAAACCCAGGTGGTTGTTCCACATAGACTTCCTCATGGATGAATCCATTCAGAAAAAGCGCTTTTGACGTCCATTTGGAATAGCCTGAAATTTTTGTGACAAGCAAATGCAAGTAATAAACGAATTGCTTCTAACCTTGCTACTGGTGCGTAGGTCTCGTCATAGTCGATCCCTTCTTCTCGCGTGTAACCCTTGGCCACGAGTCTTGCTTTATTTCTTACGACTTTGCCTTTCTCGTCCATCTTGTTTCTGAAAACCCATTTAGCTCCAATAACAGATTTACCTTTAGGTTTAGGAGACAATTCCCAGACATCATTGATACCGAATTGCCTGAGTTCTCCTTGCATAGCTTCAATCCAGCTTTCATCATATAAAGATTCTTCTATGCTCTTGGGTTCTATTTCAGAAATAAGAGCCACAGCACTAGATTCTTCTCGCCTTTTGGATCTTGTGTGAATTCCTTCATTGATATCGCCAATGATAAGATCTTTGGGATGACTGGACTTATACTTCCAGTTGCTGGTCAATTTGTCAGATTGATGATCACTTTCTTCGCTTGATTCTTCAATAGTCACTTGCTGCTGTTCCTTCTGAGTCTAAGCTGCTTCTTGAGATTTAGACTTTGTAGAGTCTTAAGCAGGTTTAGAATCTTCAAGATGAGTCTGAATAGATTCATTTTGAATGGAATCTTGGAATTTGACATTCATTGATTCTTCCACTATTTGAGTCTTTTTGTTGTAGACTCTATATGCTTTGCTAGAGGTTGAATATCCAAGGAAGATGCCTTCATCTGACTTTTCTTCAAACTTACCAACTCGATCATTTGCATTTTTCAGTATAAAACATTTGCAACCGAATACATGAAAATATGAAACGATGGGCTTCTTTTCTTTGAATAATTCATAGGGGTTTTTTTTTTTAGAATAGGCCTTAGAAAAACTCTATTAATAATGTAACATGATGTAAAAACTGCTTCAGCCTAAAAACGTGAAGAGATGTTGCTTTCAATTAAGAGAGTTATTGCCATTTCTTGAAGCGATCTATTCTTTCTTTCCACAACTCCATTTTGCTCTGGAGTATATGGAGAGGAGAACATATGATGAAAACCATATTTATCATAGAACTTTGCAAAATCTTGATTTTCAAATTCACCTCAATGATCTGTTCTAATACTTGAAATAGCATATCCCTTTTCGTTTTGAACATTTTTAGCAAATTTTTCAAAGTAAGAGAAAATTTCAGACTTGCTTGCCGGGAAATATACCCAAGTAAATCGTGAGTAGTCATCCACAATTACTAGGTAATATTTCTTACCTCCAATGCTTTGAGTTCTGGTTGGTCCAAAGAGATCCATATGCAGAAGCTGCAGTACACGGTTAGTGGAAACTTGATTTATTGGCTTGAAGGAATTTCTTACTTGTTTTCCCAATATGCATGGAGTACATAGATCAGACTTTTGGTATGATAAATTGGGTAGACCACGAACAAGCTTCTTGGCTGAAATTTTGGCTATTTGCTTCATACTGATGTGTCCAAGTTTTCTGTGCCATAAACTTGCTTCATCTTGAATTGAGATTAAACATTGTGATTCATCTGGTTTCACATCCAAGAGGTAGATATTTCCATGTCTTCGACCCATAAAAGACTGAGTAGAGTCTTTACTGGTTCCAGAACATATTCCCTCTTGAAAATAGATTTTGAAACTGGTATCGCAAAGCTGGCTAACACTGAGCAGATTGTAGTTGAGTCATTCAACTAAAGAAACATTGTTTATTGTGAGGTTTCCAATCTTCACAGTTCCAAGTCCAACTATTCTTCCTTTGCTATTTCATCCAAAAGAAACTTTTCCACCATTCGTTTGTACAAGCTTTATGAAACAATTTGAATCTCCTGTCATATGCCTTGAGCATCCACTATCCAGATACCATTTTACCTTTTTCTTGATAGTGATCTGCATTTAAAAAAGAAACTCAAACTTTCTTTGTTACCCATCTTTTCTTGGGTCCATTGGAGTTAGTATAATATTTTGTATTTGCCCATACTTTCTTAACAGGTTTCCAAACCATTGGACACTCTTTTTCAAAATGATCTGTACTATTGCACTTTGAACATCTAAGAGCATTGCGACCAACTGGTTTTACAAAAGTCCTTTTAAAATTATTTTTGTAAGCATCTCTTGAGGGTCTTTGTTTGATTCTTTCCTTCACTTTAGGAAAATCAATTAAAGGAATGGTTTCATTGAGGCATTCCCAAACCGATTTATTGAAATAAGGTTTTTGAACAGAAAGTATTTTTTCTAGTTTCTCAGATCCTATTGAAAATCTTTTGGAAATATTTGAGATATCATTTTTCAAGAATGCATTTTCTTTTGAAAGATTATTTTCACTTTCTCTAAGAGAAGAAACATTCACATCTAAACATTTTACCTTTTCTTCCAAAACATTTTCTTGCTGTTTTAGGGCAGAATTTTCCTTTTTGAGTTCGGAAATCCTTTTAAGAGACGTCTTAAGACTAAAGCACAACTCATTAATATATTTAGAAACTTTAATAGGGATTTTAAAGTTACTCACCTCAAGTTCACCGCCTGGAAAGTCGTCTCGGAGTTTGAATCGAATCCGATTGTGCCATTAGACATATGTTGGCATAATCATCATCACTTTCTTCACTTTACGTATCACTCCAGGTTTCTGCTTTAAGAGCCTTTTGATGCTTTTCGGCTTTTCCTTTCTTCTTCCTCAGAAGAGGACAGTTGGGTTTAATGTGTCATTTTTTCTTGCATTCAAAGCAAACTACATCTTTGTTTGATTCATCATCCTCAACAGACTTAGCTTGTTGCTTTTGAAAACCTTGTTTCCTTGGATTGAATCTTCTTCATTTTCTGTTCAGCTTTCTGAATCTTCTTATCATGAGAGCAAGCTCCTCATCGTCCATATCGTCTTCAGAATCTGCAACATCAGAATCATCATTGGATTTCTTACATTTAGGGTCTTCGTCTTCATTGATTCGCTCTACTTCATAAGACTGAAGAGTTCCAACCAACTCATCAACATATAGTGGCATGATTCTTTGAGTCTTTCTGATTGAAGTCTTTATGTGATTCCAATCCTTGGAGAGTCCTCGTAGTAGCTTATTTACTTTCATGGGATCAGAAATTGGTTGACCTTGATTTTCAAGACCATTCACGATATTTGTAAAACGACTAAACATGTCAGTTATAGATTCTCCCAATTTCATCCTGAAGGCTTCGTATTGACTGAGGAGTATATTGACTCTTGTCTCTTTCACTCGATCGATTCCTTCATAAGTAATGTGTAATCTATCACAGACTTCTTTGCTGTATCACAAGAAGATATTACTGTTATATTCGAGGTGATAAAGCACAATATAAAGAATAAATTGCTTTTGCATCAAGAGCTTGTCTCTTGATTATCTCTTCCTAACTCATTTCCCTGGACTCAACATTGTCTTTTCCTCTTTCTGAGACAGATGCAGCTTTAGGAATGATTCCTTTTTCTACAACATCCCATTCCAGAGGATCCTTTGATCTTAAGAACGCTTTCATCTTGTTTTTCCATATGTTGTAGTCCTTTCCATCAAAGTAAGGCGGTCTAGTGTTGCTTTGCCCTTCTACCAGCCCTGGAGCCAACATACTAGCCATGGATCTTTAACTCTGAAGTAAAACACTTCAAACAAAGTGAGTACACAAGCTCTGATACCAATTGATGTGACTAGTATAAGCACCTAGAGGGGGGTGAATAGGTGTGTAAATAATTTCTCGGGATACCACAGAAATACTAAGCAGATGATAGAATGGAAATACGCTTTTGCTTAATAAAAATGAGTTATGATTAAAGTAAAATAAAGAGAAGGGAAGAGAAGATTAAACACAAGGTTTATAGTGGTTCGGCTTATCCTAAGCCTACGTCCACTATTCCGCATTGACAGCCAATCAGCTGGATTCCACTATGAACAAAAGAGATGTTACAGCACAGTCCTTCCTTGATTCCACAGTGTAGATATTCTATCACACTTCCTCAAGGTTTCTCACAAGTATAAACTCTCTTTTGAGTACAAGTTTTTCGCTCAAATGAATTGACTAAACAACAAGAGGCTTCAGACTTTGGAATTCTTCTTTCGCGCACACCTTGAACAGCTTTAGAACGTCTTCTTTTTATACTCCTTTATGCCATCATACCCGTTGGCACTTTCCAAAGGAATTCCTTAAATCTACCTGTTGGACGGAATCAATTAAGAAGATTATTCGAACTATTAAGGGAATATGTCGATAGCCCATCAATCCTGTTCGCCCATACAATCAGGATCTCGGTTTCCATAAGTAGAACCTTCCACGAATATTTCGCCAATCAACGGATCCTTGATCATCGAATCAATTTCGATCAATCTAAAAGGGATTCCGATAAGTCATATCTGTTGGAGAAATCTTTTCAGAATATTTTGAAGCTGACAAAACATTTCTATCAATCTAGTCTGGTTAATTGCAAACCTTATGTTTAGAGTCTGAAGACTTTAAGATCACCAGACTCAGCACTCAAGACTCAAGACTCAAGACTCAAGACTCAAGACTCAAGACTATTCTCACTAACAGTTTTTCTAATCCAGTGACGAAGGTAATCCAGAGCCGAAGTATTTGGTTGAGGATTTAGTCCTATCCTCTAGAGAAGATATCTTGGCTAGATAATTATAACGGATTCTTTCATTCGTAATCAAGATCGTTTGAAGATCCGATGGTCGACGAAATATTCTTGGAAGGTTCTATTCTTGGAAACCAAGATCCTGATTGTATGGGCGAACATGATTGATGGGCTATCGTCAGGTTCCTTTAATAGCTCGAATAATCTTCTTGATTGATTCCGTCCAACGGGTAGATTGGAGGAATTCCTTTGGTAAGTGCCAACGGGTATGATGGCATAAAGGAGTATAAAAGGAAGACGTTCTAGTTATTTTAGCGTATGATCGATAGAGAAATTCCAGAGTCTGAAGCACCTTGATTATTAGTCGATACATCTTGAGCGAAATTGTACACATAGAGAGTGTCTATATTTAGTGATACCTTGAGCGAGTGTGGTAGATCATCTATACCGAGAGATCAAGGGAGAACAGCGCTGTAACATCTCTTTGTTCATAGTGGAATCCAGCCAATAGGTTGTCAGTGCAGAAGAGTGGACGTAGGCTTGAAATAAGCCGAACCACTATAAACCGTGTGTTCAATTTTCTCTTCCCTTCTCTCAGTTTTTACTTTGATTATTGTTTGTCTCAAATCTATCAACTGTCTAGTATTGTGAAATTATCGAGAAAAATCTTTTATATACCTATTCACCCCCTCTAGGTACTTATTCTAGCTATATCAATTGGTATCAGAGCATTGGTTCTCACTATATTTGAAGTGTTTTACTTCAGAGTAAAAGATCCATGGCTAGTATGCTAGCACCAGGGCTGGTGGAAGGGCAAAGCAATACCAGACCACCCTACTTTGATGGAAATGATTACAACATCTGGAAGAACAAGATGAAAGCTTTCCTACGATCAAAGGATCCTCTGGAATGGGACGTTGTAGAAAAAGGAATTACTCCTACAGCTGCATCAGTCTCTGAAAGAGGGAAAGAAACAATTGAGACCAGCGGAATGACTTAAGAAGAGATAATGAAGAGACAAGCACTCGATGCAAAAGTAATTTATTCTTTATATTGTGCTTTGTCACCAACTGAATATAACCGAATATCTTCTTGTGTTACAGCAAAAGAAATTTGGGATAGATTGCATATCACCTATGAAGGAACGGATCGAGTGAAGGAGACCAGAATTAATATTCTCCTCGGTCAATATGAAGCCTTCAAAATGAAACCAGGAGAATCTATAACCGACATGTTTAGCGCTTTACAGATATTGTCAATGGTCTTGAGAATCAAGGACAAAAATTTCTGATCTTATGAAGGTAAACAAGCTACCGTGGACTCTCCAATGATTGGAATCACATAAAGACTTCAATAAGAGAGACGCAGAGAATTATGCCACTATCGTCGACGAGCGATTGGAACTCTTCAGTCTTATGAAGTGGAACGAATTAATGAAGACGAAGATCCAAAAGGTAAGAAATCCGTTGCATTAAAATCAAATGATGATTCTGATGTTACAGATTCTGAAGATGATATGGACGATGAGGAGCTTGCTCTCATGATAAGAAGATTCAGAAAACTGAATAGAAAATGAAGAAGGTTCAACTCAAGGAAACAAGTTTTCAAAGACAGTAGACCAAGTCCGTTGATGATGAGGAACCACACAAAGATGTAGTTTGCTTTGGATGTAAGAAAAGGGGACACATCAAACCCAACTGTCCTCTTCTGAAGAAAAAGAAAGGAAAAGCGGAAAAGTCTCGAAAGGCTCTCAAAGCTGAAACCTAGAGTGATACAGAGTGTGAAGAGAGTGATGATGAATATGCCAACTTATGTCTGATGGTGCAATCAGACTCAGACTCAAACTCTGAATCAGACTCAGACAGTGAATTTGAGGTAAGTAATTTTAAAATTCCTGTCAAAGTTTCTAAATATATTGATGAACTGTGTTCTAGTCTCAAGACTTCTCTCAAAAGGATTTCCGAACTTAAAAAGGAAAACTCTGCTTTAAAACAATAGGAAAATATTTTAAAAGAAAAAGTCAAATGTTTAGATAAGAATGTTTCCACTCTTAAAGAAAATGAAGATAATCTTTTGAAAGAAAATGCTCTTTTAAAAACTGACTTATCAAATATTTCAAAGAAATTTTCAATAGAGTCCGAGAAACTTGACAAAATTCTTTCGGTCTAAAGATCTTACTTCAATAAGTGCGGTCTAGGTATGACAGCCAGAAACTATTCCCTTGATTGATTTTCCTAAAGTAAAAGAAAGAATCAAGCAAAGACCCGAGAGAGGCTTACAAAAATCATTTCAATAAGGTTTTGTAAAGTCTCGTAGGTCGAAATGCCCTCAGGTGTTCAAAGTGTAACTTGATCTGGATCACTTTGAAAAAGAGTGTCTATGGTTTGGAAACTTGTTAAGAAAGTATGGGCTAATCTTGTTTATCTCACTAACACCAAAGGACCCAAGAAAATTTGGGTACCTAAGAAAGCTTGAGACTCTCTTTTAAATGCGAGTGTCTCCGTCAAGAAAAGGTAAAGTGGTATCTTGACATTGGATGCTCAAGACACATGACAGGAGATTCAAATTACTTCATAAAGCTTGTTCAAGTAAATGGTGGAAAAGTTTCATTTGGAGGAAACAACAAATGAAGTATTGTGGGATTTGAAACTGTGAAAATTGGAAATCTCACAATAAGTAATGTTTCCCTAGTGGAAGGACTCAATTACAATCTTCTCAGCATCAGTCAATTGTGTGATACTGGTTTTAAGATCTTCTTCCAAGAAGGAACATGTTCTGGAGTCAGTAAAGACTCTACTCAGTCTTTCATGGGTCGAAGGCATGGAAACATCTATCTCTTGGATGTAAAACCGGATGAATCGCAATGCTTAATCTCAATCCAAGATGAAGCAAGCTTATGGCATAGAAAACTTGGTCACATCAACATGAAGCAATTAGCCAAAATCTCTACAAAGCAACTTGTTCGAGGTCTACCCAAATTACCATACCAAAAATCTTATCCATGCACTCCATGTATTGCGGGAAAGCAAGTAAGAAATTCATTTAAGCCAATAAATCATGTTTCTACTAATCATGTCTTGTTGCTGCATATGGATCTCTTCGGACCAACTAGAACCCAGAGCATTGGAGGTAAGAAATATTGCCTAGTAATTGTGGACGATTACTCCCGATTTACTTAGGTATATTTCTTTGCAAGTAAGTCCGAAACCTTCTCATATTTTGAGAAATTTGCTAAAAATGTTCAAAATGAAAAAGGATGTGTTATCTCCAGTATAAGAACAGATCATGGAAGTGAATTTGAAAATCAAGATTTTACAAAGTTTTGTGATGAATCTGGCTTTAAGCATGTGTTCTCTTCTCCACACACTCCTTAGCAAAATGGAGTTGTGGAAAGGGAGAACAGATCTCTTCAAGAAATGGCTAGAACTCTTTTAATTGAAAGTAAGATTTCTTCACGTTTTTGGGTTGAAGCTGTTTCAACAGCATGCTATATCATCAATAGAGTCTTCTTAAGACCTATTCTAGAGAAAACCCCTTATGAGTTATTCAAAGGTAAGAAGCCTATTGTTTCGTACTTTCATGTGTTCGGTTGCAAATGCTTTATATTGAAAAATGCTAAAGATCGAATCGGTAAGTTTCAAGAAAGATCAGATGAAGGCATCTTTCTTGGATATTCTTCATCAAACAAAGCCTACAAAGTCTACAACAAGAAGAGTAGTCTGTGGAGGAATCAATGAATGTCAAATTTCAAGACTCTACGCAAGATGAATCCAGTCAGACTCATGAAGAATCTGAATCTGCTCCAAACCCTCTAAAGCTTTCAACTCAAGAAGCATCTCAGACTCTGGAAGACTAGCATCAAGCTGTTCGTGAAGATTCAAATAAAGAAAGAGATCATCAACTAGACAAATCAACCAACAACTGGAAGCATAAGTCCAGTCATTCCAAAAAACTCATTATCGGCGAAATTAATGAAGGAATTCGCACAAGATCTAAAAGGCGTGAAGAGTCTAGTGATGTGGCTCTCATTTCTGAAATTGAACCAAAGAGCATAGAAGAAGCTTTATCTGATGAAAGCTGGATTGAAGCTATGCAAGAAGAGCTCAGATGGTTCAACATTAATGATGTTTGGGAATTGACATCTAAACCAAAGGGTAAAACTGTTATTGGAGCTAAATGGGTATTCAGGAACAAGATGAATGAGAAAGGAAAAGTCATACGAAACAAAGCAAGACTCGTGGGCAAAGGATACACGCAAGAAGAAGGAATAGACTATGATGAGACTTACGCTCCAGTAGCAAGGTTAGAAGCTATTCGATTATTACTTGTGTTTGCTTGCTATAAAAATTTCAGGTTATTCCAAAGAGACGTCAAAACTGCCTTCCTAAATGGATTTATCCATAAGGAAGTCTATGTGGAACAACCACCAGGGTTTGAAGACCCAAAGAAGCCTGACTCAGTCTTTAGACTGAAAAAGGCCTTGTATGGTTTAAAGCAAGCACCTCGAGCTTGGTATGACAGGCTAAGTAAGTTCTTAATACATAATGGTTTTGTCAAAGGTAAAGTAGATACTACTCTATTTATCAAAAAGGAAAACAAAAGCTTTTTACTTGTTCAAATATATGTAGATGATATTATTTTTGGATCTCCTAATGAAAGTCTGTGCAAGAAATTTTCTAATTCTATGCAGGATGAGTTTGAAATGAGTATGATGGGAGAGTTAACATTCTTTCTTGGACTCCAAATAAAACAATTGAAGGAAGGAACTTTTATTCATCAAGAAAAATATGCTAATGATCTTGTCAAAAAGTTTGGACTGGAAAAGTGCAAAAAGACCGACATACCTATGTCAAGTTCTCTGAAGATAGACAAAGATGAAGAAGGGAAGAAAGTTGATCAAAAGCTGTACAGGAGCATCATTGGTTCATTTCTTTATCTTCTTGCTTCTAGACCTGACATTTTGTTGAGTGTTTGCATCGTGCTAGGTTTCAATCGGATCCTAGAGAATCCCATCTCGTCTTTAAACGTATTATTAAATACGTTGCTTCATCTTCAAGCATCGGTCTTTGGTATCCTAAGAAGGGAGACTTTAATCTTCTGAGATATTTAGACGCAGATTTGACCGGCTGCAGAGTTGACAGAAAGAGCACTTCGGAAACTTGCCAGTTGCTTGGAAACAGGACAATGTCCTGATTTTCAAGAAAACAGAGTACTGTGGCTCTCTCAACAATAGAAGCAAAGTATGTAGCTCTTGGAAGTTGCTGTTCGCAAATTCTATGGATAAAACAACAGCTACAAGACTTTGGAATTAAAGAAACATGCATAGAGATTAGATGTGACAACACCAGCGCAATCAATCTCACTAAAAATCCAATCCTTCACTCAAGAGCAAAGCATATAGAGATTCGACATCATTTCATCAGAAGTCATGTTCAAAATGGAGAAATCTCGATTCAATTTGTTGATTCAAAGAGCCAACTAGCGGATATATTCACAAAGCCTTTGGAGAAAAATTAATTCGATTTTATCCGTTTCAGACTCAACATTTTGAAGCTTGAGGAAGTTAAAGTCTAGAGACTATCCAACCCTCAAACTCAGACATTCATGGCTATAGACTGTAAGTTGTTATTATACTCAATCTCGAAAAGTTTTACTCGCTTAATCTTCAAAACCCTAAAAAGGCATTCTCCTCCCAATCCTGTCTCTACTTCGTGTTAATCTTCGAGAAAGTTGTCAACTTTTCTTGGGAAAGCAGGTGAAGGGAAATCGGATGGATTTGTTTAAATCGAAGGATCAGGAGAATCTGTTTTTCAGATTATTGAAAAGAGGGGTGATAAACCCTAGGAGTGTTGATTTTGACTTCTTGGATGCCATCAATGTGAACTTGCGGGATAAGTTCAATCTGCTTCAACTTAAGCAATTTTTCTCCGATACCACAGATGGTTATGCACAATTGACAGCATACTTCTATTCGAATCTCAGCTTTTTAGATGCGAATAGAATATCCTTCAGTGTTCGAAACCAAGACTATGTGATAGATGTGGACATGTTGGCAGATATAATTGGAGTTGAAAGAGGACGCTATCAACCGATCAAAGTTTCGATTGCTCGTACCACACTGGAGCTTGTCAAAGACAGGGATACAGAGAGAAGAATTACCTACTCAAGAATGAGTGCCATCAACATCGTGCTTCACAAAATTGTGATGAACTGTCTCAGGCCAAAGTCTACATCAAAGACTGACGTGTCTAACTTCGAGGCGAAATTGATGTACGCGATCAATTCAGGGAAGAAGTTCTCTCTCCCTCACACCATTCTCTTTCACATGTACAGAGCAATGGTGAAGGACAAGGGCCAATTGCCTTACGCAGGTCTTGTGACCAAGATCTTCAAACACTTGAACATTGAGCCTCCACATACTCTTTGTGTTCGACCATGCGACAAAATGGTGGTAGGTTTGAAAATGCTGATAAAAATGCGTCTGAAAGAGCTTAGCAAGGCAATGGAGAAGTTCAAAGTGAAGACTCCAGTATCTTCTGCATCAAAGAGAAAAGGGAAGGAGCCCATGGGTGCTCCACCCCAAAAAGAAAAGAACTCTTATCTTGGAGGATGAAGATGAAGAGGAAGATCTCTCTATTCCTGCATTGACAAGAACCAGACGTTCTGTACCAGAATCAACAGAACAGAGAGAAAAAGAGGGGCAAGCAAAGAACGAAGAAGCAGAGGAGCAACAAGAGAAAGAGAAAGAGGTTGAAGAAGAAGAAGAAGAAGAAGAAGAAGAAGAAGAAGCAGTGAAAGAAAAGTCTGTAGATAAAGCAGGAGAGAAAGGGAATCAAGGCGCTGAAGAGCATGACCATCACTCTTCCCCAATTGAGGTCCTAGAGACAGGGGGAGATGGCGAGCAAGGAAGGACCAGATTCTGTCAACACTGAAGGTGTGAGTCGCTCACCAACAAATCCAGAAGACTTTCAGGCTTCTCAAATGCCTGAAGAAGGACATGATACGTCAACACCAAATTTGCTCGATTTCACCGAAGATCCATCGCCTGCCTTCACTCCATCTGAGAGAGCAAATGTGGGCACACAGACGGACAATACAGCAGATTTTCGTCATATCCTTGATGTTCTTTTGGAAATGCGTGGCCAAATCTATGCTCTGGACTGTGAACTTCAAGTCCTGAAAAATGCTGGACAAGCATCTTCTGCTACCCTAGTGGATAAAATGAAAGACCTCGCTCTTCAAATTCAAACCAATGCCAAAGGAGAAGAGATGGCTCATCTACGGGAAGACTTGAAGAGGCTGGAAAGCATCGTACAGTCAATGGGAGAATTCCAAATCGTGTGCATTCCCAAGCAGAATTGACTCTTTTCTCACCTTTTTAATGATGACAAAAATGGGGAGAATTGCAATTTGAACTTTAAAACTTTGACTTTAAATCTCTTTTTGTGTGTTTGAATGTTTTTGAGTATGACTTGGGTGTTGAATTTGACTGACTTGGATATGGATTTTGATGATTGACTATTTGCATTTATATCAAGTATTGCCATATGGTTTTACTCATGAAAGACTAACCGATTTTCTGTGGATGCAGAGTCTGGTTGTTGATTTTATTAATCTTTATGAGATAGCCATATTGCTTGAGTAATATTTTGTAGGTCAAAGTTGTTCAAATCTACAGGAAAGTTTTGTCACCATCAAAAAGGGGGAGATTGTTGGAGAAATCTTTCCAAAATATTTTGAAGCTGACAAAACATTTTTATCAGTCTAGTCTGGTTAATTGCAAACCTTATGTTTAGAGTCTGAAGACTTTCAGATCACCAGACTTAGCACTCAAGACTCAAGACTATTCTCACTGACAGTTTTTCTAATCCAATGATGAAGGCAATCCAGAGTCGAAGTATTTGGTTGAGGATTTAGTCCTATCCTCTGGAGAAGATATATTGGCTGGATAATTATAACGGATTCTTTCATTCATA
This sequence comes from Eucalyptus dawsonii, assembly GCA_016097615.1. NCBI lineage: Eukaryota > Viridiplantae > Streptophyta > Magnoliopsida > Myrtales > Myrtaceae > Eucalyptus > Eucalyptus dawsonii. The sequence continues at coordinate 8,473,020 of CM027877.1, read as the reverse complement.
ATCAAGATCGTTTGAAGATCCGATGGTCGACGAAATATTCTTGGAAGGTTCTATTCTTGGAAACCAAGATCCTGATTGTATGGGCGAATAGGATTGATGGGCTATCGTCAGGTTCCTTTAATAGCTCGAATAATCTTCTTGATTGATTCCGTCCAACGGGTAGATTGGAGGAATTCCTTTGGTAAGTGCCAACGGATATGATGGCATAAAGGAGTATAAAAGGAAGACGTTCTAGTTATTTTAGTGTATGATCGATAGAGAAATTCCAGAATCTGAAGCACCTTGATTATTAGTCGATACATTCTGAGCGAAATTGTACACACAAAGAGTGTCTATACTTAGTGATACCTTGAGCAAGTGTGGTAGATCATCTACACCGAGAGATCAAGGGAGAACAACGCTGTAACATCTCTTTGTTCATAGTGGAATCCAGCCAATAGGCTGTCAGCGCAGAAGAGTGGACGTATGCTTGAAATAAGCCGAACCACTATAAACCGCGTGTTCAATTTTCTCTTCCCTTCTCTCAGTTTTTACTTTGATTATTGTTTGTCTCAAATCTATCAACTGTCTAGTATTGTGAAATTATCGAGAAAAATCTTTTATATACCTATTCACCCCTTTCTAGGTACTTATTCTAGCTATATCAATATCCAGCCAAGAGATCTTCTCCAGTCGATAAAGTCATATCCTTAATAAAACATCCAGTTTTGGATACCCTTTCTTCAACGGATTCAAAACTATCAATGATGATAGACTTTGAATCTTGAGTCTGGCTGTCCGGAGGTTTTCAGACTTTAAAACAGCAGAGTCTGCAAGTCTTCAGACCAGACTGATGGAAACGATTTTAACACTTCAAAATACTTCAAGAAGATTTCTCCAACACAATCGACATGTGAAAAGTAAAGACCCAAATCCACTGAATTATCCATTGAATTGTCCCATCTTTCTTTTACTTAGATGCTTCGTACGACAATTAACATGTGAAAATTAAAGACCCAAATCCACTGAATTGTCCCATCTTTCTTTTACTTAGATGCTCGGTACGACAATTGACATGTGAAAAGTACAGGAAAATATTTAGCCCCTTACATCAATTCTCGAGAAGATAGGCATTGCGTCTCTAATAGCACCCAGTTTATTTGACAAAATGTAATGAAGATAAGATCCACAAGAGTCGCGCTCAGTTTCCCCATCAATCTTAATATCTAAGCTGATTATGCTACGATCATCAAATCATAGATTCTTCCAACCTGATGACCCGAAATTTTATCGTTAAATTTCAGTTGGTCATGCCTCATCATTTAAATATGTGAACATTAATGGAAGTAGTTTCTCATTCCCAATATCTTAATTTTATTTCACATGAAAAAAAATATGAATAATTTGAGATTAAGGTTAGAATTTAAATAACTAATAGTTTATAGTATAGAAAAAATACTCACCAAACCTTCCCAAGAATTAAAGGTGAAAAAGGGAAGGGGGCCTCAGCACCCAAGTGTAGACCGTTAAGCTGCCAAAATCAACTTTGAATAAAATCAAGATGAAAAAATCAAGTTTGGCAACTTGCCCATTTTCAAAAGATAATAATATAAAATGTAAATTTATCATAAATATATCAATAAAAATTATTTATCTTCGATAATTATCTGATGTGTATAAAATGGAGGAAGTCCACATTTGATGGAGATTTGTTGGATGCTTCTAGGCACTCCATTAATATTTAAAAGACAACAATTTGTTAATGTGAACATGCATAAGGCTTTGAGCTACATACACAATTCCATTGAGAGAAATTGAAGGTCCGTGACAAGCACCTTTTCTTTTTTTTTTTTAATAGAAATTACAAATTATACTCATCATTTATTTCTCATAACCTCACTTTAATATTTTTAAAGAAAACCCGACGATTGCATTGATTGACACCTCGTTAATAATTCAATAACCCTCTTTCCGATTCTCTACAAACTTCAAATCCTTGCGTCTCTCTCCTTCCCTAACAAGTACCAACCCCACACGTCCACATCGTTCCTCCACTAATACGATTCCTCTAATGCCACTGCCGATCTCTCTCTCTCTCTCTCAAATGAAGAGGAGGAGGAGGAGGGAGAAAGACGGAACAAAGCGAGGTTAATAGTTTTTTTTTGGTCGATAGGTTAAGAGTTTAAACGGCTCAAAGTTAAGTTGCTTTTTTTGCCGTGGATCACGTTGCAATTATTGAAGGTTAGTGTTATGTCAGCCTCCTGATGCATATAGACACTAGGACTTTATACATTGTGGATAGTGTTGCAATTATTAAAGTTTCTTGCTTTTTTTTTTGGAAGATATGCTTGAAGATTCGGAAGATATGCTGGGAATCCAATTTGATTATAATCATACACTAAATCAATTAGGGACTAGATTGAGATATTAGATTGATTTGTAGAATATTTCATTGCCTTTTCTTCATGTATATCCATTATAATTACTAAGTTCTATACATTGAATACAACTGAAGAAACACAAAAGATTTCTCCCCAAACTTCTACGCTTCTTGCTTCTCTACGCATTCTTTCATTTTTCAACCTCGCATCGGGGGAACCCGACTCCACTATACTCTCCTCTCTCTCTCTCTCTCTCTCTCTCTCTCTCTCAACGTTGTCCCATCTAGCTTCCACTTAATATGTGTGTAGCCATATATGATTATATATTTGGTCCCAACTTTGTACAAATTGTTTTACAAATAACAACAATAAATATTCTGAAAAAAAGCAGCTTCTTAGTTCTGAAAAAAAAAAAACATATTCAGTTGATCACCCAAAACAAAAACTGCTTTAAACGATGGGAAAACATACTTAAAAATATGACCAAAAATTTTAAAAACCCGACATAATCAAATAATCATGATGCACGTTTAGTTGTTTTAGTGTCACAATTGGAGTTGTTATTCTATCAACTAGGGACCTAACAAAAATTTCTAGTTAAAAAGGTACATAATTCATATGTAGCCATGACATTCAATTTCAATATTTAAAAACAGATAATATAAGATAATTAATTGCAAGATATCAATCAACAGAAGAACTTAAAAGAACCTCTCGCTCCTCTGCAAAATATCTCTATGCACCATTGCTGAGGATGAAGACGTTGTCTTGTTCATCCACTTTTTCTTTGCTTAAACCATCCACATCTCATCTTTACTTCATTCTTAGCATAGCTTGATGGACCAGAAAAAAACGATAGGTTATAATGCCAAGTGCAAAACACTTTGGATAAATTAGAAGCTTACCAATGTTATTGACGTTTATTTTGAAAACGTCCACTCATGCAACTATAATAGTCAAGTCAATATATATTATTATTAACGATGATATCAACACTTGTGGGAGAATTTTACATTTCGAGTTTCTTATTCAAATGAAAGATGTTGTTTATGGACAATGAGCCACTCCAAATGTTTGCTACCATGATTTTTCTTTTGAGAGCAAGAACTGTTTATATAAATCCGAATGGAGCCATTCGGTAGAATGAAGCGGGTTTCAGGAATTGGGGGAAAAAGAAGCGAGGAAAATAAAGATTCAAGGAATACGAAGAGAACCGTTGAGAAAGATTTTCCTGTGGGGGGCCACAAGAAATTTTCCTCCGGAAAGTCGGGAGAAAGAGAGGGGAAATGCAAAATGAGTTATTTCCTTTAAAGACAAGTTCAGTGGGCCCAAAACATATTGCATTTTCCAGACTCTTGTTCGTTTCGAGATGGGACACGTGACTGATGTCTGAATTATCGTGAAGGATAGAAGACAGGGAGGACACGGATTGAAGGGCAGATGCGAATTGTGGATGGATGTCTCAAATAAGATTGGTCGAGGCTGCTAAAACCTCAACGAAGCTGTCACCATCAATTTTCGGTGAAGGATAGAAAGGACAGAGAGTGATTGCGAGATCCGAAATTTTACAGATGTCCGATGGGTTGACGTTCCGAAATATTCTGCGAGGCTGTCGGTAACACTTTCGGTGAAAGACAGGAGACAGTGAAGGAGTGATAAAGTGAATGCAAGATGGGAAATGTGATTTGATGTTCGAATGAGATGGAATGGAGCGCCAAAAATATCTATGAAGGTGTCAGCAACACTTATTTTCAGGGAAGGGTCCTTGACTATCAGAATAATGTTCTAATATCTGTATATGAGCCCAGATAGATTTTAGTTAGGATGGCCAATGGGCCATGCCACTTCGGACCCATGCTCTTGGGCCACATGTGCCCCAAAAAAGAACGGCGGGCCTCAAGCACTCTAGGCCCGATTGTTGGTGAGGTGAATGAATATCTCTACAAGGATGATGGGAACTACTTTTGAAAAATTCGAGGAAGACAATGTCGACCTTCTATGATGATGAAAGGCGAAAGTATTGTGTTTTCCTATTCTTTCCATGGTGGAACATTACATGCTCACTCCATCGGCGTGAACTGTATCATCAAAATCCACCTTCACTACCAACGGATGGATTATTAGAGATAGTAGACAAAAGGTTGAGTTACTAGATTGTGGATTGTTTGCATCTCTTGGCCCGTCCTCAATGTGCACAGGTTGTACAGTACATTATTTAATCATCTACAACATCCAAATAATCACTAAAAAAAACTAAATGCTTGCTTTGATTATGCTTGACCTCAAAGAATCCAAAATTATTTTTAAAAAAAAAATTCTCCCCAATCCTATGCTCCGTTAATTGAAAACAAGTGAGGCACTCCACCATTTCTTTGTACTAAAATTACCTTCGAGCCACACTACCTACAAAATATACGTTTTATTCAGTTATTTCACACCATCATCCTCTACATAAGCTAATTATCAACATTTAATTCATCGTTATGACTTGATTGTTGCAATTTCACATCAATTGTAACTTCATGTGCTGAAATACCAAATAAAGCTTACACTTATTCAAGACAAGAAAAATATAATTGGAAGCAAATGAAATTTCAAGGGTGCAAATGCTCAGTGCCAACTACTCCACCATATATTCGCCTCTTTTCTGGTATGGAGACAAAATTGTCTATTATTATTGTTATTGTTGAAAAAGGTTATTGTTAATTATGCTATTGCGCATGAAGGAAATTGTCTCGACATCATGGTGGAAGTGGAAATTCGTCGAAGTGGAGTCACAGCCCTTCATCGAGGGGCATCAATGGCGACTCAAATGTTTTTGCTGGACATTCTATTTGGATTTTCTCCAACCCACAATAATCTTTGGTCCCAAACGGGTGAATGTGTTCGCCACAAGATATTGTTCAAATTAATTCTGCCAACTTATTCGCATAATTATCCCAAAATGGATAATAGATTGGGAAATTAAACTTGCGACTTTTGACTTGCAAATCAAGTCTTGGGCCACTTGACTAGTCATCTGATTGGTTTTTCAACTGAAACTTTATAAACATTAGTTTTATTAAAATCTATGTTATTCTCAATATATTTATTCATTTCTTTTGCTTTTTCCTTGACTCTTTGCCATATTTAATCATTTCTCACTTTGAAAACTTCAGATAAATTGAAAAAGAATCCTAGAGCAGGAAAAACAAAACGCAAAAGAATCATCTTCCACTATAAAAAGCCATCTCTTTCTCTTCCCTAGTACCAATCTTTGTTTAATCTTCCATTCTAATTTGTAGGACTTCGACTCACCAAATGGGTGAGATTGGAATTAGGGTCCATATTAATCCAAGTCATAAATGAAGTCATTTGAGATGAGTCAATATTTCATCAACACATACTTGATTCTATTCGATGGGATTGTCATATATTTTTGGCTCGTTTCTTCCATTGATCAAGAAATTACGATAACCTTTAGTAAGTTAAGATTTGATGCAACGACACATACAATGTCTTGTAGTTTGTTCATGATAGCATGATATTTTTCTTTGAATATTAGGTAAATATTTTTGAAACAGTCGATACCTAATTTTCAGTAGACAAATTAAGAATACATTTTTGTAAAAAAAGAGCATAAAACAATGAATGGTAGTAAAAAGAACAAAAAAAGAGAATAATAAAAAGATGAAAATAAATAACAAATAAAAAAAGCCAATTGGCACGGCCCACAAGAGCAAACCCATTGATTTGATCCACGGCCTAAACCCATCAGCCCCATCACGGCAACATTTCAGCTTTTTCCCCTGGCCTGGCCTTCTCTTTTCCCCTCCTCCTCCGCCCTGTGAGGACGTCGCGGTTGATTTGACCAAAGAAAGGAGTGCTTGCTCTGCCTTGATGCTGAGCTTGGAGTAGACAAAGATTCCTAGTCACGTTCGTTGTCTCCAGCTAGCAATGTCTCTACCAGAAAGACCTTCGGGCGCACCAAATGCAGACCATCGCCATCGAGAATTCAAGCTCTAGTTGATGTCATTCCAATTGCTTCATTCTTATTGGGCCGTTTTAATATCCAGGCGAAACTACTTTTAGATGATCTTGCTAGTCTCAAAATGGCGCATCGATGATTACTATTACGTGCAATGTGTCAATGATTATCGTTCTAGATTGTGTTATTTTGTTCTTAATAGGTGGTGTCACAACCTAACCCCTTGGGGGAAAGAGAGTTATGTTTTGGGATATTGTCATACTTTCTATTGACTCGGATTCTAGCAAGCTCATATTTCGTACATGACATCAAACTAAATTTTAAATCAATTAAGCATATGCAAATTTTGACAAAGGAGTCGTCATTAGCCTTTTTCGGTCTACTAGAACCCAAGTAAAATACGGGAGGATATCTTATTTTTTATAACCAGATATTCTAGACTTGAGAATTTGATTATGTTAGCCTTAAGACTAACTCCCTTCTAGTACCTACTCGATTATGTGCTGACAAATGCCATAACAACTTATCCAAATGAAATTTAAGATTCGTCCTAACCATTCTAGAATAAGAAAGTAACACTCAAAATATTGAAATGCGTAATCAATTATAATTATAAAGGAAACTATATAAGTATCCTAATATTATCCCTAAAAATAAAATGGTTAATACCCTGAAAAATCCCACACTGGTACATTTGTGACAAATTTACCCAAAACTATTTTTTTAACCGTTAAAAACCCCAAATCGGTATACCTGTGACAAATTTACCCCGACTAACTATAAAAAACCATAAACTAGTACATTTATGACAAATTTACCCAAAACTAATTTATTCGACTACAAAAAACCCAAAAATGGTAAATTTGTGACAAATATACCATCTGCTAAATTGGATTAATACCACAAAAAAATCACAAAAATTGTAAACCGTGACAAACGGAGCGTAAAATCCTAAATTGGTATACCGATCAACTATCACGTGTCATTTAACTTAATAATTTGATAATAAAATTTACCAAAAAATAACATAAGGTAAATTTGTCATAAGTGTACCCATTTGGGGTAAATTTGTCAAAGGTATACTAGTTTGGGGTTTTTTGTGGTAAAAAAAATAGTTTGGGGTAAATTTGTCAAGGATATTAACCCAAAATAAAAAGACAATGCAAAACAATGAATCCTATTTTTTGTTTCACTTTTTTTTTATAGAAATTTTCCAATTTTTGAATTTTTTGGATTTTCTAGGATTTTCTGAATTTTTATGTTTTTTCTGATTATTATTATTATTATATTTGGGGAATGAGTTTGGACCGGTAAACTCGATCCAACCTGTCTACCTGGATCCGACCCGGTAGGAATTACAAAAAATATATTTTGAAATTTTTATTGATTTTTTTTTTTTTTTTTTTTTCCTCTTTTGTCTTTTTCCTTATTAAGTCCATTTCTACTACACTTCTTCTTCTTCCCCTCTTCTTCCCCGAAGCCATTTTTTTCCCTCCCAACCTTCATCTTCTTCTCCATTTTTTAAACCCACACAACTAGATGCCATCTACGGACACTGGTGCTCACACCATCACTTCTTTGGATCATCTTCTCAATCTTTTATGATAAAGTGTGAGATTTTGTGGTACCATTAACAACTATTCCACTAACATGACAAGGGAAGTGAGATAATAGGTAAATTTTAAACTGTGCATTCATCTAATAATAGAATATTTAAATGTTAAATATCACATTTTATGGGAGCATTGCCAACTATTTAAAAAATTTAAATTATTAGATGAATACGTGATTTATTATTTGAATATTTTAGCACTTCTCCTCATGCTTAGTTGGTCTTTTGCCTAGTACTAAGCGTGAAAAAATTTAATTAGGGAGGCAAATAAGACCTAGAAAGATTTAAACTTATGACTTTATGTTCTAATATCATGTGAGAATTTGTAGGACTACTATCAACTATTTTAAAATTTTAAGTTATTAGATGAATATATGGTCTAATATTCAAATATTCTATCACTCCACCTCATGCTAAGTTTAATTTAACATGCTAGGGGGAGTGAAAGACTAATTAACTATTAAACAGTGCCTTTATCTAATAATAAAATATTTAAATATTAAATCACACATTTATCTAATTGCTTAAGTTTTTAGAAGAGTTGGCAATGGTCAAACAAAATTTCACATGGTACTAGAGTAGGAAGTTCTAAATTCAAATGTTTCTAGAGTTCTTTCAATCGCTTAAACTTCAACAGATTTCTTCAAGCTCATGGCCATGGCATCTAGAATCTAGTTGTTTGATACTCTCTCGCTTTATCTCTCTATCTATTTTTCTGTATGCTTTTTTTTTTTTTTTTGCTTCTTCCTATTTCTCTAATTTTGATTTTAGATTTTTGCTTGCCAAATGAATCTGGATTTGCTTTCATGATTTCAAAACAAAAAAGGGTTGAGAAGATGAAATTTGGAGAAGTTACATTGAACCCCGAAGTTTTCCTCTTTCTTTTTACGATGATCTATTTTTTCCTTATTTCTCCTTCTTCTATTTAAATATTTTCAATTTTTTTCTAATGTTGCACTTGGTAGAGACAATGTGTTTTAAAAATGTTTAATAAAAAAATCATGTCGGTATTTTCCGTTAATTAAATTAAATGAAATGGAGAGTTTACATTATACCAATTTAATAAGTTTTAAAAATTTTATTGCATTTCTCAATTTTAAATGTGCACATGCATATTTTTGAAAAGAGAGAGAGAGAGAGAGAGAGAGATTTGGAATGACGAAACATGTTAACAAACTTATATAGGAACAATCCTTCAATTTGTAAATTTTTTCATTCTAGTGAGATAGTCATTATTGTACCAATGGGGCTTTTCGAAGAGAAAGAAAGAAAGAGTTGAACTGAAAATCTTTCGTCAAGCCGAAGCTGTGGGTTTGAGCCCTATTAGTCTATTATCGCAAGGCTACTGGAAAAATTGGCCTAGTTCATCTTATAATAATTACAACTGTAAAAAGGAATTTTGCGGCTTTATAAAATGTTTGACAAGTTTTCACGATTGCATCCATCTCAAGTAACTTTTAGAAAGTTGTCTCAACCAATTTTGAAGTGTAGCGAATTTAAAACATGTATTACCAAACACAAATTACAATACTCAGCATAATAACAATGCGACATAGCTACAGATACAACCATTGCTATATAAATCAGACACTTTGCCTGTAGATTATACACACGATATTGGTTTGATAGTCATACTACTAAATGAAAACAATCACGTATTGCAGCCAAATTACCAAATTTTGATGGGTCTCTTATCTAGTTTATGAGGTCAGTGGAGCTCTTCATAGATGGAGCTCTTGCTCCTTACATAACGTACTCCCTTATTAGTCGTCATTACAACCCCGACTCATCGTTGTGCACGTCCCTCATAGCATCATGCATCGACGCATCGGCCTGTGCCGTGCTGCCCTTGGTGCGTGGCTTCGCAAACCCTCCGAGGTGCAATCTGTTCATCGAGAGCCGCCACATGAGGGACGGCCAACGGCGGGGTTGGGAGCGTGCGTGACATTGCGGAGATCTTGGGATTGCTGGCCTTGATGAGTATGCGGAGATTGGAGGTCCTCGACGACGACGAGAATGAAGAAGAAAGGAAGGTCGTGACTTTGTCTTTGGGAGTCTTTATGTTTTGCAAATCCCCGAAGGAAACACTCGTGAAGCGGAACCCGCGAAAGCTTGATGAAAGAGTCACGGCTTCTTCGAATAAAGAGAAAATGAAGGAGAACATGCATGATGGTGATAAGAAGCGTTGATGATTTCATAATGATGGTGAATTGATGACCATATACGATTTTAAGAACAGTTCGCATGTAAGTGTGCTGATTGACGTTGCTAATTATATATGTGAATTGTTAGACGTTACATGTTAATTATGCATTTTACTTATCATTTTAAATGGATCACCCAAGTTTTTCTTCCTCTTTTTTAATTTTCTCTATGGATTGACAAGTTAATATATATATTACTCAAACTAGATACTTCTTTTAAACTTTCTCAAGAAAAATAAGAAATTGACGCCTCAACATATTGATGAAAGTTCAGTGAACGGTTGCTAGATAATGATACACGTTGATAATGATAAGAAGACAAGAAAGCGCTCTTAGTTCAGTTTAGTTGAAGGTGAGTCTCCAAATCCCGATGTCCTAGATTCAAATTGTACAAAGCATGATTCTATTCTCAATTCAGTTAGTCCGAAAATCACAATTAAATAATCAAATAATAATCTTTACTTGACCTCTTTTGGATCATAAAAAAGAGGAGAAGAGTTCAATTAAAATAATATTAATTAATTTAATCAAAGTCCAACTGATCACCACATCTACATTGTAAATATAGAGTTACAAATAATCTAACTAAAGTAATAGAAATTAAACCCAAGACAATTCCATAGAGAAAAATGACACCCGATTTTTTGTGGACGTCCGTCCATTTTGCAAAAATATAAAAATGAAAATGGTAAAACAATTAAAAAATATAGTATTAAAACGACAAAAAAAAATTGATAAAAATCAAGCGGGGCGGTTTGATTTGGCCCGTTCTTTTAGCAAAATTCTTGGCCCGCTACGTGTCTTTTAAGTAGGCTAGGGAACGGTTCCGTCCGTCGGCTCCTCGCTATCAAAAGCAAAAAACCGTCGCCGCTCAAGAAAAGCTCTCGCTTTCTCGTCACTCGCTGCGGTGATGCCCACGATTGAAACGGCCGGGCCGCCCGAGGCGGCGGCGGCCGTGACGGAGATCAGATCGATTCCGGCCGCCGCCACCATCATCACCCCCTCGACCCTCGCGGCCCCGCTGGGTCGTCATCGTCTGGACAAGGTACCGTCTCTGTTTGCACGGACGCTTTTTCTTGAATATGGGTGTCTCTGTCTTTGTCTTGTCCGTGCGTGAAAATTGAAAAGTTTGAGTTTTTCGGATTCTGGGTGGGATTGCCGTGGAGAAAAAGGCGAGGCCTTTGCAGTTTCTCATCGTTCGTCGTCAGTTGTGGGTGCTTTGGTCTCTGAAAGTCTAATCAGTTGGGTCCGGCTGAGTCGTTTAAACTGAGACTGAATCGGCTTTTTCTTCGATTCTTTTGGTGGCATATTCCTCATCGTTCGAGTCGGCCGTGAACGCCTCGCCGCCGGAGATGCCATTCTTTCAGCAGGAGAAGCCCGCGGTTAGAGGCCGCCATGGTTAGTTTCCTACCCACTCATTTGCGCGCACGTTCTGTTAGAATGGATGCCGTTTTGTATCACGTGTTTCGGTGACATTGACGTCGCCGGTGAGGTTCGGTTATGGCCTGCGAGGGACGACCGGTGACAGAGTGATGGCCGGTGGTGACTGGCGTTGTCGGGTTAGGCGATCGACACGGGGTCGTGGCTCGGCAGTGGCCTGAGCGCCGGCGAGGGCTCATGGGAAAATGGTGGGATTCGGTTGAAGGGGATATTCGCAGGGAAGAAGTCGTTCTCGGAAGAAGATGACGAACAGTGGAAGGGAAGAGAAAATAAAGAATAATGGAAAATAGAAAAAAAAAAAAAAAAAAAAAGGAGAGAGAAAAAAAAAGGGGAAAAATTAGATAAGAAAAGAGGATCGGTGTAAGTGGGTTTAGTTTAGTTTAATGAACTTCGGGATTAATTAGACTTGACGAATCTTGGGCCTAAGTGGTTCTAATAGATTCAGGCTGGTTTTACTCTTAGAGGTGCTTGGGCTGCGTTTTTTTTTTTTTTTAGCAGGTGGGCTTAGTGCCTTTTAATTTCAACAAATGGGCTTGGTGGTTTTCCATTCGAATGGGCTTGCTTTGAACAAGCCCATTTGTGCCCATGGCCCAGACCCACGAGACCGGAGCCAACCCGAAGTCCTTATCTGAATTAAAAATATAAAAAATTAATAATAATAATAATAAAACCTAAGAATCATTAAAAAATAAAAAATCCAGAATCATTAAAAAAATAAAAATCCATAAAATTCATAAAAAAAATTAAAAAATTCAGAAAAATCGGAAATCCTTGGAAATAAGCCTAAAATTTAGCTTTTAAATAGTTTTTGCTTAAAAAGTGGAAAATCCTTGAAAAAATTGAATCCTAATTGAACAAGCCGCTTCACCACAAGATTTTTTGGATGTCTTTTTAGAGACGATGCTAGGTTATTGCTTACATTGTTCATTTAAATTATATTTGATTGTGCCTCTTTATATATTGATTTTAATTTCTATTTTTAGAATGGTTAGAATGAATTTTAAAATCTTCAATAGGTTGTCCTTACACCTTGGTTAGCAAATAGTTAAGTTTACATTATGAATGGGGCATCAGTTTTATAATTAATGTAATCAAGCCTCCGTTTCCAAGATCTCTAGTTATTTCCCTCATATTTCACTTAATTTCTCATTGATCTCAATTGGCTAGTGGCAACTTCTTATGTAGAATTCACATGAGTTATGTCATGCGAGATTGGGTTTGGGAGAACCTGTGTCAAATCGAAAGCCGTTGACTCGAATTTAGCAATACCTCCTATATTCCCTTCTGGGAGGGGTAAGTCGCAACATTAAGGAACCTAGAATTGATGTTATATATGTTAGGATTCAATGAGATCTTGTTAGGTGGCATTATTGTATCTCTAGTTTGCTATGTTGACATCTTGCCCATGATCGAGTTTTAATGGTAAAGGTACCTAGCAATGGCATGGAGAATATTTCGCTTTCGCATTCGCATTATTTTCCTAGTCCAATGTTTAATTCTGTTTTTTTTTTTTCTTTTTGAATTTCACTTTCTACAAATCATAATTAGGAATTAAAATGGAGAAACTTCATGCATCTATTTTTTTTTTTTTTTTTTTGTGTCTCCAAGTTAAACTTATTTGGTATGTTAATATTTAATTTTTTGTGTCTGCCAATGTCAACTTATTTGGTATGTCAATATTCTCCACCAAATATTCTTCCACACTTACACATGTACACAATTTGATGAGATTGTTAAGTTAGGCTAGCCATTCATGATCAACAATCTAATAATTAACATGAGGAAAAAGCCACTACAATATGTGCATAGAGAGTATTAAGTTTAGCTATTCAAATCTAGCGAAAGTTTCCTAGCTAACATGTGATAATCATTTGGCATTAAATTGCTTTATCAAAGTCTTTACTCATGATATGCGAACATTATTGTGATCTATGTCATTATCATGGTAGCATTAGTGAATATGGTATATTTTAAAGAGACACCATATATAAGTAGTAAAATAATGTTAAGGGAAGTAATGAAGGAAATCGTGTTACAAGTGATATAAAATTCATAAGCCCGTTGATAATTAGATGCCCTAGCATGCCAGGTAGGGTGATTTTGCACCCAAGTTCTGCTAGACTCCACTTGGGGGAGACATTGCTTTTGGAATGTGATGGCAGCCAATGGCACAACTATGATCATGATTGCATTCTATATGATTTATCCCAGTTTTCATTTTTGAGTTCCTTTTCTTCAGGTGGAGCGATGGCCATGTTGTCGAGAGACTTTTTGTTTTGTTTTGTTTTGTTTTTTTTTTTTTTCCTTTTGAACGTTGTATTGGGAGTATCTTGGCTTTTCACATGAATCTTTGTTTTCTCAAGAGATTTCTTCATTAATTCTTGGTTGCATCTTTTATTTACTATTTCATCCCTTTTTTCATCATTTAATGTATAAGAATGAATTGTCATAAAATGCAAAAAAGAGTTTTTTATTAGAATAGACTCTCCAAGTGGAAGCTTCCGCATTGCAAAAAAATATTTTAGAAAGTTTTCGCCTCTCTCTCTCTTTGCCTTCACATGGATTGTCTATGGCAGGAGGAACCAACTAGACGGATGATGCCCTCAGAGAGAGAGAGAGAGAGAGAGAGCTTTTTGAAATATTTTTTCGCAATGCAGAAACTTTCGCCGTGGAGAGACTGTTTTGATATTTTTTTGAACTTCTTTTTGCATTTTATGACAATTTATTCTTATACATTAAATGATGAAAAAAAAAAGGAATGAAATACATAAAGGAAGCAACCAAGAATTGATTAAGAATCTCTTGAGAAAATATATATTAAAATAAAAAATAAAGAAGGATGTGAAAAGCAAGAGACTCCCAATACAACGTTCAAAAGGATAAAAAATGAAAGAAAAAAATCTCCCGACAACATGGCCACCACTCCACGTGAAGAAAGGGAACTCGAAAATGAAAATCGAGATAAGTCCATGTAGATGTAATAATGTCCATAGCTGATCCATTAGCTGCCATCGCATTTCAACGAGATAAGACCATGTAGATGTAATAATGAGCTGCCATCACATTTGATGTCTCCCCGAGCAAAGTCTGGTAGGACTTGACTACAAAACTACCCTAACGGCACACCATTAATGGGGTCTAATCATCAACAGGTTTATGAATTTTATATCTCTTGTAACATGACTTCATTTGTTACTTCCCTTAGCATTATTTTACTATTTATAAGTGGTGTCTATATAAAATATGCCATATTCACTAGAGTTACCATAATAACAACTTGGATCAAGATAATGTTCGCATATCACAAGTAAAGACTTTGGTAAAGCAATTTAATGCCAAATGATTATCAAGTGTTAGGAAAAATTTGTAGGTATGCATTGAACAACAGTGTTTACTTCTTAAGTTAGATGCTTGAATTTATTGAAATTGTTAGGTGTTTTGGAGACTTTTTTTTTTTTTTTTTGGTTAATTTCAAATTAGTATTGAATAAATATTTTTTTTCGCTTTTCTTTTGCGTGTTGGATAAAGTGCTTTGAATTTTGGAAGGGACATACACGTAGATGCAATTCCATGTTGATCACTAGGTTGATGTTGGAAGCCATAGCGGAAGGGATCTGTGACAAGTAGAAATACCACAGTGATCCTCTGTTGGATGAAACTATGGAATATTAAATTCTTATTTGTGAAGGAGTGGGGAGAGAAAGAGATCATAGGCGGATACTTAGTGAATTAGCAAAAGTGGTCATCTCATCACTGATGATTGAGTTCATTTGTTTCCTCTCAAGCATATATTGACATCTTTTGCTGATGCAAGTCTACTTAATGCAACCACCTAGGTCCGAAGTATGCCTTTAACAAGAAGCTCACCGACAAAATTGTTATCTTTTTCTTATTATTATTTTTTTAGGGTGGATTGGTAGAGCATGTCATTGGAAGAAATATCGTGGATCTTAATCAACCCAATGGCTAGTAGTGTTTGACAAAGTGAATATGAAATGAATGAATTTTCAATCTATTCTCAACTTGTCTAAGTTTCGGTTTTCAGGACCATGACTCTTCTTATATTTAACTAATATTCTCTATAGACAAGCTTATCATTTGAGTCCGCAATTCATGAACCGATTGACCCTCACTTGGGAGATCAATTTTTAGAGGAAAGGTTTCATGCATGTGCCATGCTGGCATTATTGTGTATTCGATAGGATCCTAAGTCAAGATCTTGCATATCACAAGGAAAGACTTTGATAAAGTAATTTAATGTCAAATGATTATCACGTGTTAATTAAAAAACATTTATAGGTATGCACTAAACAAAAGTGCCTATTGTTAAAGTTAAATACTAAAATTATATTAAAATTGTTAATTGTTTTAGAGACTATTTGTGTAGATAGTTTCAAATAGTATTGAATCGATATATTATATGTGTAATTTTTTTCTTTTCATTTACGTGTTGGAGAAAATGCTTTGAATCCCGGAAGGGGACATGCACGTAGACGCGAATTCCATGTCAATTAGCAGGCTGATGTTGGAAGTTATAGCGGAAGGATCGACAACGAGTAGAAATACCACAATGGTCCTCTGTTGGATGAAATTAGGCCAGTGTTCACTAAAAAATTCCCTCTTCAGACATTGAATTCTTATTCACAGAGGAGGGGGAGAGGGGGAGATCGTATGTGGATGCCTTTGAATTAGTTAAAGCGATCATCACATCACTAATGATTGAGTGCATTTGTTTCACCTCCGAGCATATATTCGTTGTGTCATCTTTTGCTGATATAATCTACTTAATGTAACTACTTGAGTTTGGCGAATGCCTTTGATGAGAAGCTCACTAAAAAAATTATTATGTATTCATTTGGGGTGGTCTTGGTAGAGCTGGTGACCAGAAGAAAAATAGGGGATCTTAATCGACCCAAGGATCAGTATTTTTTGCTTATTTGATTACTTAACGAAAATCTCAATTTTTTTTTTTTGGGATTATTTTTTGGCAATTTTTTTTTTTCATTTTTAGTTAGAGTAGGCCCAGGTTGTTAAGTGGCAACAGCAACTGGCAACAGCAACGGTTCAGCTAATAAAAGGCCCGGTGTAACCACTTCAGAAGCATTACCACAAGACAAAAAGAAAGGATTGACTACTACAACTTCTAAACACGACTTCTCCAGCTAAGGGTATGGATTTTCCGGCAAGAAGTTCGTCCATGGCCGACTCAATGATGTGTAAATGGCAACATAAAAAGAACAAAACGAGGCAACAACATCAGTATGAGCAAGCAATTCAATGAAAAGGGATCAAACTCACACTAAATAAAGTCAAAAGCGAATCACACACAATCTAATTCGAAATCTCACTTATGCATTTTATCGAACGCGTGACGTGCAACTTCAACAATGATTTTCCAATTTGATTTTCTAGCGACTCTCGGCCTAATCATGGTATACAGAGACTTAGATCAATGCCACAGCCAGTCGATCCCAGCTTATCATGATTTACTTATTAACTTGCCGATCGAGTTCGGGCTCTTGAAAGACAGGGCCAAGACAGAGCATGTTCGAGAAAGGGGAAGCTCACCTTACCTGGGCAAGACTGAGAACGAAGGATCAAGGCAACTGAGCTCCACAAGATCGTCGATTGGACGAACGGCTTTAGAAAGTATCTAGGTCGCTCGGCCGTAGAGAGATATGGCGACCGGCGACCAAAAGACTCGAAGCCATTTCCGGCCAAATTCAAAGAAACTCCGGCGAAGTACTCTGGATCGGACGAGTTTCGTGAGTTTTTTAATCTCTGTTTCTCACCTTTTTGGGCTCAAATTGTGGGCTGAAAAAAAATAAGGAAAATCGGGAAGTTGGACTGAAAATTTTACTAAAGAAACGGGCCTGGTATAAATGGCCCACCCAAGCTTTATTAGTGCTTTTATTATTTTTTTACTTTTCTTATATATTAATTTTTATCAAAAAAATTCTCTGCTCTCTTCTATTTATCCATGCTTAGTACTATAGCCCCCCCTTTTTTTTATTACTATATATTTTTTTTACCATTTTTTTATTTCTATGTAAAAAAAATAATAATGTGTCAATAGTCACATATTTCATCTAATGGGAATAAACATGGTTTATGGACCAACTTACTTAGATTTTGATTAGTCAATGATTTTTGCTCCCTAATGAAGTCATCAAAAAATAAATTGAACTCCCAGGACATTTTCTTTTCTAGATGATCCTCAATGGGGACAATTCAAATTGTTAGCAATCACAGAATTTTCACTTTTATTTTTTTTTTTTTTACTACATAATTTTTTTGGTCATTTTTACCTTTTTTTTTTTTTTTTTAATGTAACAAAAATAAGATGTCAACAATCACGTGTTTTGTCTAAGGGGAATGAACACGGTTCATGGATCAACTTGCTTAGATTTTGATTTGTCAATGATTTTTGCTCCCCATTGAAGTCATCAAAAAAGAAAATGAACTCCCAAGACATTTTCTTTTCTAGATGATCCTTGATGGGACAATTTAAATTGTCAACAATCGCAGTATTTTCGCCTTCCCTTTTTAAATTTTGTCGTTTTTACCATTTTCTTTTTATGTAATCATGTGTTTCATCTAATTGGAATAAACATAGTTCCCAAACCAACTTGCTTAATTTTCAATTTTAGTCAATGATTTTTGTTCCCCATTGAAGTCATCGAAAAAGAAAATGAACTCCCAAGACATTTTCTTTTCTAGATAATCCTCAATGGGGACAATTCAAATTGTTAGCAATCACGGTATTTTCGCTTTCCTTTTTTTTTTTTTATTACCATATAGCTTCTTTTTTTTTTGTCATTTTTACCTTTTATTTTTTTATTTTTTAAGTAACAAATATAATGTGTAAATAGTCTAGGAAGTATCAACACTCTCTAAAAATTTTGTGTCGTGTCGAACACTTCGACACATGTCAAATGCCCTCCACCACTTTTGGACACTTTTTGACACTCGGTCAATATGTGTTAAAAAATCCGACACTTAGTTAACTTTTGAAACTCTCTAACACTTGAGTTGAAATTCTAACATGCGAGTTTTTGACATGTGATTCGATATGTGAAATCAATTTTAAAAATTTTCAATAAATGATGGGTCAAAAATATATATGTAAAAAAATAAAAAATAAAAAAATAAATTGGAAAAGAAAAAAAAATCTAGTCTTATTTTATTTTTTGACTTTCATTTCTCGTGATACACAATTCACCACCAAGTTTTTTTCTCTCTTCTAACATATCTAGCACATGAGTCCAAATGTGAATTGCTTGTTTTTTTCATTTCAAATTTTATAAATTATTGGAATGGAGTTGAATTTGTCAAAATGATATTAATAAATAGCATATTAATGTTTTTAGTGTAAATTCATGCTAGAATTTTTTATATTATTTATTTATGGATTTGAATTAAATTAATTTGATTGAAATAATCATAAAAATGATAATTTATTATGTATACACACACACACAATGTGTCCCAACATATCGAAATTCTCTGATTTTTTAGAAATAATGTGTTGGTATGTCGTGTCACATATTGATGTTGATACTACTTAGTCAACAATCACGTGTTTTGTCTAATGAAAATGAACACGGTTTATGGACCAACTTGCTTAGATTTTGACTAGTCAATATTTTTTGCTTCACCATTTCAGTCATCAAAAAAGAAAACGAACTCCCAAGATATTTTCTGTCCCAAGATATTTTCTTTTCTAGATGGTCTCCGGTGGGACAATTCAAATTGTCACAATCAGAGTAGAAGACGATCACAAGATTTCCACGAAGGGATAGGACCAAATTGCAAGAGCCCGTTCTGCCCGGTCTCGAGATCCACAACTTAGACCCCTCTGAATTTTTACATGAACAGCTTCTCTCTTGCACTTTTACAGTCAATCTAGCGACAAGAAAGAAAGCGGAGGAAAGAAAGCTGAGGAGAGAAAGAAAATGGAGAAGAAGAAAGGAGGGGGCTATTGCGTTCCCAGCCTCCGTGCTTTGAGGCGCTACGCCGTGATGTTTGGACTCTGTCTTGGCCTTCCAAGCTCGGCTGCTTCTTCGTGCAAGAGGAAGCCCGTCATCTTCAACTTTGGTGACTCCAACTCGGACACCGGCGGCTGGTCGGCAGGGCTCAGGATCGACGTTGCGTTGCCTAATGGGCGCGACTTCTTTCATGAGGCCACCGGCCGGCTGTGCGACAGGCGGTTGACCATTGATTTCCTCTGCGAGTTCTCACTCTCTTTATCCTGTGATTTCCCGAGGCGTCCTCCCTAGGAAGGAGGGGCTTCAGCACATGATGAGCACTAGTTCGAACCCTTTCTTTCGATGTTCTTTGAAGAAAACACATGAAACAAAATACTTTTTTTGTAATTTTAATTTTAGGTCTAACAAAAAGTATTTGAGCTAGAAATAGGAATCATTACTCGATTACGCAAGATAAAACTTTAAGGATCAAATCGCATAAATCCAAAAAGGTTAGGTGACTTCATTGAATAAAAGTTAAGAGGACCAAATCATGTAAATGCCAAAATTTTTGGACTATATCTATTAAAATAGGATTGTCTTAAGTACACACTATGAGATTTTGTTGAGATTTGCATAAAATCCAAAATAGGTGAGAGCCTGAACACAAGCTTCTTGAGTCCATACTTGGAATCATTGGGCCCAAATTTCAGCAATGGCGCCAATTTCGCCGTGTCCCGCGCGGCCACCATCCCTCGCGACCAGCCCTTCAGCTTGGGCGTCCAACTCCACCAGTTCCTCCTTTCTGATCTCGCTCTCCGTTGCTTCTCTCGAGAGGTGATCTATCCTTTTAACTAGACAAATTAACCTCCACAAAGGCAAAATTAAGATATCTTGATTTGGTGTCCCGAATTTCAGGCCATGCGAATTTGGTCGGCAAGGATGGCTTCGCCGACGCTCTTTACACCATTGACATCTGCCAAAACGACCTCACAGCTCAGTTTACCAACCTTCCGTATTTGCAGGTCGTCAGGAACATCCCGATCTTCATCGAAGAAATCAGATTCGCCATATGGGTCAGTCAACAATTACCAAAAGATTAGACATAATCCCATCTATGTAAATTTAATTTATATAACTAATTTTTTGTAGAGTATATCTAATTTTTTTGTAGAGCATATACCAAAGCGGAGGGAAGAATTTCTGGGTGCACAACACCGGGCCATTGGGCTGTTTGCCTAACATATTGGTCACCACCACCCATGATGCGAGCGACATCGATGAGCTCGGATGCCTCCGATCTCGAAATGATGCTCTCGAGAATTCAATCGGCGATTGTAGTCCCTTTGCAAAGAACTGAGGAATCAGATGAAGAATGCCACGATCGTGTACGTCGACGTCTTTGCGATCAAATATGATCTCATCACCAATTATACTATACATGGTACGGATTCCATTGCCTCTAATATGAGTCCCCTCAAGTTCTGTTAGGGCCGATTGTCAAGTCGAAACTCAAGAGTTAGCGAGAGTATCTTGCTCATTTGTTTTGTGCCCTAGGAGTGGTTACAAACTTACAATGATAGTCGATTTACTTAAGTTTGTGTGTTTTTTGCATTCCAATATGAGTAGGATTTGAGAATCCATTAATGGCATGCTACAACAACGGCACCGTGTGCAAGGAGTCGTCGCGCCATGTGAGCTGGGATGGCATCCACTACACCGAGGCAGCGAATTCCTTTGTGGCCTCTCGAATACTCTCCGCTAATTACTCCACCCCTCCCGTTACTTTCAATTTCTTTTGTAACGTTTAATTTCACTTGAAGATTTCTGGAGTTTTTGTTGATTTTATGATTTTTGCTTATCTAGTTCCCTCCCATTACATGAGGGAAATAATAATAATTGCATGTGCTCGTGGTCATTGCCAATCAAATCTAGAACATCTGCTGGTGATGGCAAGAATTTTTTGTGCAAGTTTAATTTAATGAAAATATTTAATGTTGTCACTGAACTTAAATTAATAAAAAGATAGTATTAAATATCTTTGAACATATAAAAAATTCTAAAGATCATTTTAAATAAATTAAAATTTCAAGGACAATATTGCACATTTAGTTGAAGTTTAGGCCCGTTTGTTTGTATTTTTTTTTTTTTTTAAACAGTTTTTTTTTTTTTTTGTTCAGGAACAAAAAGGAACAGAAACGCGTTTGGAGTGCGTTTGTTCCTTTTTTATTCTTTTGTTAAGAGGAACAAAAAATAAACAAAAAACACAAATTTTGTGTTTTCTTGTTTCTGGAACACAAATCAGAAACAAAAAAGGAACAAAATTGTGTTCCTTTTTTATTTCTTGGATAGTGCTCGAACATCGCCTCTTCTCTCCCCCCCGCGACGAGCTTCTCCTCCTGCGACCTGCGACGAGCGACGAGCGACGAGCTTCTCCTCCGGCGAGCTGCGACAAGCTTCTCCTCCTGCGACCTGCGACGAGCGTCTCCTCCTGCGAGCAGAGAATTCCATCGTCTTCTCCGGCGCCGACAGCGGCCTCTGTCTCGACAGCCGCTGCTCCTTCACCAGGTAAACGTGGTCACTGCTCCTCCTTCACCGATTGTCTTCACTTCGGCGAGAGCCACCCCTCGCAGATCTGGGCGATGGCTGGTCGGAGCTCGAGCGTGAGGGCTCGCTCGAGCCAGCGCTTGCCCAGATCTGCGAGACGCTTGCTCGAGCGAGTCTCGCAGATCTGGGCGAGGCTCGAGATCTGGACGAGCAGACGCTGCCCGAGATCTGGACCAGCACGCTCGCCCAGATGAGCAGCTCGCTCGAGCGTTTGCTTGCAGTGAGCCCTGCTCCGCTCGCGGTACGAATCTCCAGTCTCCTGTATCCAATCTCCCTTTCTCATTCTCTCCCCACTTGCTCTAGCAGAGCGTGGCCGCCTTCGCCGGTTCTCTCGCCGCCACCGCCGCCGTTCCGCTCTCCTGCTCGGCCATCGAAGCAATTCGCCGCGCTCCGCCCATCACTCCGGGTACTATCTCCTCGATCCGTTTGATTCTTCAAGGGGCAAGTGCTCAACCGGTTCTATAGCTCCGGACATCGCTGCCCGAGTAACATCAGATTAGGGTTTCACACACTTCTGCGCGGAGAAATTCGACGGTACTTTTAAGCATGTCTGCGGCCGCGGGAGGTTCCACGGTCATGGAGGGGGAGGACGATTACGTCGAGATATGATAGGGATTGCATTCACGGGGTCGGGGAAGACTTTGGTTTTCGTGTTGCTGATGATCATGATTGCTCTTCAGGAGGAGATGATGATGCCCATTGCTCACGGTGAAGGACCGTTCGGATTGGTTGTCTGCCCTTCAAGAGAGCTCACGAGACAAACATTAAGCCAAAATTTAGAAATCATTTAAGTCATTATCCCAATAAAGTATTATCATTGTTTGACTTTAATTTGTTGGTTAACATTCACGGACGTTTCCAACTAAAAATTGCCAATAGTCACAAGGAAACCATTTTTTTTTTTTTTTTTTTTTTTGAACTCCTATGTCCTGTACTCCGCGGTAAAAGACAAAGAGGCCCACTCCACCATTTCTTTTGTACTAAAACTGCCTTTGGGCCCGACCGCCTATGTCCAAGGCACGACCAAGGTGAGTGATTATAAAAGCGAATGCTGCCCTCTAGCAGTTGAGGCCCCTTATTAATATATATCTGCTTTGACATGGGCAATTCACGATTTAATTCAATTTTGAATATCTAAGCAAAGCAATTATTAACCTTGGTGTTATGTCAACCTCATGATCATGATGGCGATACGTCTTCATAAACGTGAAAACTAATATGACGCCTCGGTGAATTGGTGGGGGACACAACTCCATTGTATTGTCCTATTTGTCATTCAAACTTCATACATATGAACGTTAATATTAACTTCATCATATTAAGTGGGCACAATATAATGATTATATATCGAGTTGCAAATTCTTACCAATTATTTGACAAATAAAAGCATCATATATTCTTTGAAAAAAAAAATACGATTACAACCTCCTTATTCGATTTGATCACCCATAACAAAAAATGTCAAACATACTTACCCTTATAATCCAAAATTTAAGTAGCCCGATACAATCAAATAGTCAACATGCACTTATAAAGAGTGTGGTGCCACAATGGAAGATGTTTTCTATTGACCACAAGCGTAAAAAATATTCTAGGTTAAAAGGTATATATATTCTATATGTAGCTGTGATATTCAAATGTTATACCAAAGACAGGTGGCATATGCATAAATTAGAAGATATTAATTAGTGAAATTAAATAGATAAATATTCTTACCCTTCACCCAAAAAAAAAAAAAAAAAAGATAAAAAAACCTCCTACCCCTATATAATACATCTCCATGCACCGTGCATGGGATAAAGATGTCTTGTTTGTCCATTTTGTTTGTCTATGCAAATCATTCACAACTCATTTCTACTTCTTCTTTCTTATTATAGATTGATGGGCCTAAGCGAATGATGAGCTATAATGTTAGTGAAAAACATAGTCTGAGCTGAGAAACTTAACCAATAGCATTGGTAGTACTATTGAGGTGAGTGACTTCATACACAAGTGAATATTTACTTCTAGTAGTTGAGACCCTTCATTAATATGTATTTGCTTTGATACCGGTAATTCACGATGTAATTCAATTTTCATAACTAGACATAGCGATTATCAAAAATTGCGTTATATCAACGTCACGCTCCAAATGGTAGTTCGACTTCATAAATGTGAAAGCTAACATGAGATTTCTTTACTGTCCTATGCGTCATTCAGACTTCTTCTATATGAACACTAATGTTAACTTCATCATGTTAATGTGGGCATCATATAATGATTATATATCTAGTCCCAAATTTATATCAATTATTTTACGAATAACAGTAACAAATATTCTTAAAAAAACTAGCAACCTATTAATTTGGTCGATCACCTAGAATAAAAAATTATTTTAATTGATGGTAAAATATGCCTACCCATATAATTCAAAATTTAAATAGCTTGACATAATCAAATAGTCAACATGCACCTATAAAATTGCCACAATGGAAGTTGTTCTTCCATTGACTTCGGACATAATAAAATTTCTAATTTAAGAGGTATATATTCGATATGAAGCTGCGACATTCAATTTACTATACCGAAAAATCTAATTTAATTTTGAATATTTGAATTTTGATGACACAAGGTAAAATTTCCCAATTCATCATTCAATACTTAAGCGGACACTTGCAAATTTGAATCAGTTAAGTTATTAACAACCCAACTAAGTTTTTAATGCGTTCATTTGCTTAGAAGATGATGCCTAAGACGAAAGAGTGGAGTCTATGACACCTAAAGATTAATTAAAATACTACAAGTTCTACCACAACCATATCACACATTACAGTCATTACAATTTGGTCTCTATCTTGGTCGATCTCAACGCATTGGGCAACACATTTCTAGAGATCTACAACCTTCAATTTCCAAGCACTTCAAAGACTTGAAGTTATTGAGGCCTTCCATGGCTCTTGGCTGAGGACAATCTTTCACTTCAACACACCTTAGATTCTTCAACTTGCGTGGCTTGTGTAATCTTTCAATTGAATTATAGTTTGTTTTCCGTTTTTAGTCTTTTTCCCAATTCTGTCCTTTTACCCTGCACCTTCTTCTGCTCCCTCGGATCACGCT
This sequence comes from Eucalyptus dawsonii, assembly GCA_016097615.1. Classification (NCBI taxonomy): domain Eukaryota; kingdom Viridiplantae; phylum Streptophyta; class Magnoliopsida; order Myrtales; family Myrtaceae; genus Eucalyptus; species Eucalyptus dawsonii. Next base: position 8,447,767 of record CM027877.1, on the reverse strand, counting down.
CTCTTCTTTCTTGAACGTTTTCTCTTTCCTCACAACAACCCATATTTCCTCTATACAGAACCACCATTGACGAACTCGATTGAACTACACTACACAAGTTCACGCCGGAATCCCTATCGGTCCAATGTCAATAACTGACGTCCAAATGTTCCCCCATCAACCACGACTCCGGCCAAGACCGAGCCACTCCGGCAAGGAAATTATGAGCTCCAAAATTGCACAAAACAGTATAAGAATTACACAGGAAGCATATACTAAAACAGCAAAGAATGCACTGACTTGGCAGCCTCGAGCAGCGGGCATCACCGGCGATGAGGTTGAGAATAGCAACTCCAAACTCGTGTCCATAGACGACCGGCACAAGGAATCGCAAGAGCATGACATAAACGAAAGGGAAAAACACAGATTCAGATTCAGTTCAACAACTAATGAAGTGGACATGAATCGACCATGAATCTAAACACCCTTGGGCAACCGATTATGCAAGAAATGGCGTGCGCTTTTGAATGCAAATTTCAGAAAGTTTAGTGTTCGTCAATGAACGAAAGCTGACGACGTCGATCAGCCGTGGCTCCCAGATTTTAGAAGGCGCCGGCTTCGCTCTCGTCACCGTTGGTCGCTCACAGCCCTGCTCCCGCGCACGCGCAGACACGCCCTCCTCCGTCACCCGCGCGTCACTCTTGCTTCTCTCTTCCTTGCGTCACCGACGCTCTTCGTCTCACGGGGGTGAGCGTGTGCAAGGAAAAGGAGAAGATGGGCTGGGCTTATTTTTAAGGCTCTGGTGGGCTTATGGGAACAAAGAAAAGATAAAAGAGATGGGCCAAGGAGAGTGAATTGCACGCATGGGCTGAAAGAAAATAACCGAACTAAAAGAAATGGGCTGAAAGAGAGGGGTTGGGAATTAAAAGGCCGAAAATTGCCAAGTGGGCTGGACAACACGAGTCCTCTCGATTTTATTTTTATATCGTTCTTTTTTTTTTCTCTTTTTTTTTTTTCAATTTTCCATTAAAATTTTGCTATCTCTCTCTTCTTTATATATATATATGGAAAAAATGGAGACTTGAATGGTTGGTAAAATTCAGGTGTCAACAGTGTATGACAAAATTACCTTTATTGTTATTTATGCGTTGTTGGCAAAATTCTAATATTAACAACCCTGAACTGCGAGAAGTCCCTATATTACTAGTGGTTTTGCGTTCATATGACGCACCTGGCCTTGAAGGCAGACTTCCACGTGAAGGACAACGATGAGCTCATTGGGGTCGTGGAGATACCGATGACCTAGATCATTTTTGTCAAAAAAGATTTTTTTTTAAATTATGATTCTGTTTGTGAAGAGAAATCTCTCAAAATCATCATGGAAATGGAAAATCGTCAAAGTACAATTACAGCCCGTCACTGAAGGGTATCGACGGCGACTCAAATGTTTTTGCTGGACATTCTATTTGGAGTTTCTCCAATCCGCAACAATCTTTGGCCACCAACGGGTGAATGCATTCACCACCAGATATTGTTCAAATTAATTCTGCCAAGTTATTTGCATAATTATTCCAAAATGGATAATAGATTGGGAAATCAAATTTGTGACCTTTAACTTGCAAATTGAGTTTTGGACCACTTGACCAATCATGGTTGGTTTTTTGGGTGAAATTTTATAAAAATTGGTTTTATTTAAACCTATGTTATTCTCAACATATTTATTCATTTCTTTTGCTTTTTCCTCTACTCTTTGCCATGTTTAATCATTTCTTCACTTTGAGAACTTTCAATAAATTGAAAAGAATCCTCAAACAAGAAAAATAAAACACGAAGGAATCGATTTTTACTAAAGAAAACCATCACTTTCTCTTGCCTTGTATTGATCTTTGTTTAATCTTCCATCGTGATATTCTAGGACTTCAACCTGCCAGATGGGCAAGATTGGAAATCAGGTCTATATGAATCCAAGTCATCAATTAAGTCATTTTCAATGAGTCGATATTTCATCAACACATATCCGATTCAATTCAATTGGGTTGTCCCATTTTTTTGGCCTATTTTTTTTTTTCCATCGATCAATAAACTACTCTAGCTTTTTGGGAAGTAAAGAATTGACGCAACAAAAACATACAATATCTTGTACTTTGTTCATGATGGCATGATATTCTTCTTTAAATATGAGGCTAAATATATTTGAAATTGTCGACATTTGAATTTTAGTCAAAAAATTAAGCACACGTTTTTCTAAAAAAATGAGCTTAAAACAATGAATGGAAGTAAAAAAGAACAAAAGAAAAAAGAGTAATAAAAAGATAAAAATAAAATAACAAATAGAAAAGGCCAAGCAATCCATTGATTTGATCCGCAGCCCAGACCCACCAGGCCCATTACTCCCACCTTTCAACCTTTTCCCCTAGCGCTCCTGGCCTGGCCTTCTCTGCCTCGACACTGAGCTTGGAGTAGACAGAAATTCCAAGCCACGTTCATTGTCTTTGGCTAGCAATGTCTCTACCAGAAGACCTTCAGGGGCGTCGGATGCAGATCATTGCCGCCACTGCTCGTTTCCATGAATTCAATGTTGGGGAGAACTCGAGTACAACAATTCACCACGTCCAAACGCAATCCATGATCAATTTCTCCCCCGAAGCAAAATCAACTAAGAATTTCTTAACCCCCAGCAACAACCAGTAATGTACAGCCTCACAAAATGCAAATATAACGCCGAAATAATAAGTAGACAAAGTAAATAACGACACCAAGGATTTAACATGGAAAACCCGATGCGGGAAAAACCACGGACCGCCCAAAAACATCCACTAATCACCAAGAATAGCAGGATACACAAAGTATTATTCTCTAGTCATAACTAGAGGCTCAACATCAACATTACAATCATCTTCTTCTCACCACATAGGTAGACAAACAAGTTTGGAGCAAGAAAATCTTAACCGCAACTGGAGAATTTGGAAACGGTTCTCGACGAACAAAAACCATCAACTCGTAGCCCTCGGTCTCACGAACAAAATACTGAAATTTGAGCCGATTCCGACAATATTTGGCCTTCGAATCAAAGCCGCAAAGTTGCAGCGCTCTTCTTCTCTTCTCTTTCTCCTTTGTGCAATTTTTTTTTCTCTCTCTCTCTTCGTCACTTTTCGGGCACACACACCACGTACGACAACTTCCACTTCTTTTTGTTCTTTTCTTTTCTTTTTCCTCTTTTTTTTTTATTTTAATGCTGACTGGGCCCCACATGAAGGTGGACCTAGCCAACAAATCTCCCCCTCCACCTCATGTGGGAAGATTTGTCATGCCCGCTTTTCTTCTACAAGCATCAAGCTTCATCACGGGCAAGGCTTTGGTCATCATGTCGGACTTATTGTTGTCGGTATGAACTTTCTCAAGTAGGAAGAGCTTCTCTTCTAGCTTTTCTCGGATCCAATGATACTTCACATCAACATGCTTCGATCTTGAATGAAACACCGGATTCTTGCTAAGATGGATGGCACTCATGCTATCGCAATATAGAACAAACTTCTCTTGCTTCAAGGTCAACTCTTGTAGGAATTTTTGCATCCACAAAAGTTCTTTACCTCCTTCAGTAATAGCAATATACTCCGCTTCAGTTGTAGACAAAGCGGTACATTTTTGCAATCTCGATTGCCATGAAACAACTCCCCCTGCAAAGATTATTATAAAACCCGATGTGGATTTTCGGGAATCAACATAACCGGCATAGTCCATATCTGAGAAGCCACTCAACTCAGGCTTTGCATTTTCATAGCACAAGCAAAGTGTAGAAGTGCCTCTAAGATATTTCAAAATCCATTTAACAGCAATCCAATGCTCCTTACCTGGATTAGAGAGAAATCTACTTACAACACCAACTGCATGAGCAATATCCGGTCTTGTACAAACCATGGCATAAATCAAACTACCCACGGCCGATGCATAAGGAATTTTCATCATCTCAACCTTCTCTTTCTCACTTGAAGGACACTCATTACTACTCAACTTGAAATGGCCTGCAAGTGGAGTACTCACCGGTTTACATGTGTTCATGTTGAATCTCTTAAGCACCTTCTCAATATACTTCTCTTGAGATAATCACAGTTTCTTATTCTTCCTATCATGAGTAATTCTCATGCCTAAGATTTGCTTAGCCGGGCCTAGGTCTTTCATTGCAAAAGCTTTACTCAACTCATTTTTCAAGCTCTTGATTTTCTTGGCATCATACCCAACAATCAACATATCATCCACATAAAGTAGGAGAATAAGAAAATCATTATCTGAGAATCTTTTCATAAAGACACAAGAATCGGAGTTTGTCTTACCATATCCTTGTTCTTCCATGAAGGACTCAAACTTCATATACCATTGCCTAGGCGCTTGCTTGAGACCATATAAGCTTTTCCTCAATCTACAAACAAGATGCTTCTTGCTTTCAACTTCAAAACCCTCCGGTTACTCCATATATATCTCCTCTTCTAGATCTCCATGAAGAAAAGCCGTCTTTACATCAAGTTGTTCAATTTCTAAATCCAAATTGGCGGCCAACCCAAGAACAACTCGAATAAAAGACATCTTTACAACCGGTGAAAAAATCTCTTCAAAGTCTATACCCTTCTTTTGACGAAAGCCCTTCACAACAAGTCTGGCCTTGTATCGTGGTTGTAAACTATTTTCTTCCGTCTTCAACTTGTACACCCACTTATTTGTGAGTGTTCTCTTACCCTGAGGCAACCTCACCAATTCAAATGTGTGGTTCTCATGCAAGGATTTAAGCTCCTCTTGCATGGCTTTATGCCACTCATTCTTTCGTTCACATGATATAGCCTCTTCATAAGTTTCTGGCTCCCCTGCATCAGTGAGTAACACATACTCATGCGGTAAATATTTTTGAGAAGGCCTATGCTCTCTTTCAGATCTTCTAACTTGAGGTAGGATAGATTGCTCTTGCTCAGCTATTTCACCTGTATTAGCTGAAGAATCAACATTATGTGAGGACTCACCATCTTCTTGACTTCCATGCACTTCTCCCCCATAATTTCTATCAACATTAGAAGGATTTGCGCTGAAACTAACTGAACGTTGAGCTGTATTCTTTGGTCTCTCCACCTTGTCAATGTCTTCAATAGTTTGATACTCACAAAACACCACATCTCGACTTCTAATGACTTTCTTTGCAACTGGATCCCATAACCTATAACCAAACTCTTCATGTCCATAACCCAAGAAGATACACTATTTAGACTTGTCATCAAGCTTGGATCTTTCATCTCTTGGAACATGCACAAATGCCCGACAACTGAACACTTTTAGATGGCTATAGGAAACATTTTTGCCACTCCAAACTCTTTGTGGAACATTCCCCCTTTGTGGAACATCCCCCTTAAGAGGAACAGATGGAGATAGATTTATCAAGTCCACTGCTGTTCTCATCGCTTCACCCCAAAATGACTTAGGCAACTTCGCATGAGAAAGCATACACCGAATCCGATCATTAATTGTCCGGTTCATTCTCTCTGCCACTCCATAATGCTGTGGTGTTTTTGGAACAGTCTTCTCAAACTTGATACCATAATCCCTGCAATAGTGTTCAAATGGGCCTCTATATTCACCACCATTGTCAGCTCGAACACATTTAAGCTTCTTCTCGGTTTCTCTTTCCACATTGACATGAAATTGCTTGAATGCCTCAAGTACCTGATCTTTAGATTTCAAAGCAATAGCCCACACTTTTCTAGAACAGTCATCAATAAATGTCACAATGTATAATGCACCTCCAATAGTTCTAGCATCCATGCAACAAACATCAGTGTGAACTAATTCAAGTACATCTGATTTCCTGTGTGGAGAGGAAGTATGAAATGAGAATCTATGTTGCTTACCAGTCAGACAATGAGTGCATTCCTTTAGATTTTTCTCCTTCAAGGTAAAATGTTCTTTCTAGCAAGAGTTTCAAGTCCTTTCTTGCTAAGATGACACAGCCTCATATGCCATAAATCAACCAAGGGATCCTCCACTGCATTTACCTCTTCTTTAATCAAGTCAGCTTGCATGGTGTAGAGAGAGCCTGTCTTCTTACCTTTTGCCACTACCATGGAACCTTTAGTCAACTTCCATTTGCCATCAAAGAATAAATTACGATAACCATCATCATCCAAGACACCCGTAGAGATCAAGTGAAGTCGAATATCCTGAACATGTCTTACATTTTTCAAAATCAAATTACATCCAACGTCAGTTTCCAAATAAACATCTCCCATGCCAATAACCTTGGAAACATCACTATTTCCCATCCTTATGCAACCAAAGTCGCCGCTACGATAAGAAGCAAAGTAATCACGCCGTGAGGTGACATGAAAAGAAGCCGCAGAATCAACAACCCACATAGAGTCTTGGCATGTAAAATTCACATATCCGTCATCACATACAAACACAATATCGCCATCGGATGCAACCGCCGTTGTAGCTTGTTTCTCTTCTTTCTTTTGATCTCCATTTCTATCATGGAATCTATCTCTCTTTGGCAACCAACACTCTTTTGCATAATGTCCCATTTTGCCGCAATTATAACACTTGACACTCCTCCTCGGTCTTGATTTCGACCTTCCTCTTGACTTTCCTCGGGTATCATTTCTTTGAAACATTCTTGATTGACTTCTCCCCCTGTTTTCTATAACAAGAGCATTCGATGTAGAAGCATAATTCAAGCATTTTCTTCTTGTTTCTTCATTGAACAAGCTTTCTTTAACCATGCTCATAGAAAGCACACCAAAAGGAGCCGAGTTATTTAATGCCACAACCAAGGTGTCCCAACTATCAGGAAGAGTACCAAGTAATAAGCATGACTGCAATTCATCACCAAGATCAATCTCAAGATTTGTCAATTGATTTACAACATCTTGAAATTCACTCAAGTGTTCCGCCATATTACTCCCCTCCTTGTATCTCAAATTCACAAGTCGCTTAACTAGAAGAGCTTTATTTTGTAGAGTTTTTCTCTTATAAAGATCTTGTAATTTCTTCCACAAAATGACCACCCTCGTTTCTTGAGCAACATGATGAAACACACTATCATCAATCCATTGTCGGATAAACCCAACTGTTTTCCGATTCATTCTATCCCATTCTTTATCTTCCTTATCTCCTTTGGCTTCATCACCCTCAATAGGATCAAATAAGTCTTTGCAATATAACATATCTTCCATCCGAGGCTTCCAAATAGAATAATTCGAGACATTTAACTTAAACATGGTGCTGCTAGTTTCTTCCATTTAACACTAAAATTCAACCGTGCTCTGATACCACTTGTTGGGGAGAACTCAGGTACAACAATTCACCACGTCCAAACGCAATCCATGATCAATTTCTCCCCCGAAGCAAAATAAACTAAGAATTTCTTAACCCCCAGCAACAACCAGCAATGTACAGCCTCACAAAATGCAAATATAACGCCGAAATAATAAGTAGACAAAGTAAATAACGACACCAAGGATTTAACGTGGAAAACCCGATGCGGGAAAAACCACGGACCGCCCAAAAACATCCACTAATCACCAAGAATAGCAGGATACACAAAGTATTATTCTCTACGGTCACAACTAGAGGCTCAACATCAACATTACAATCATCTTCTTCTCACCACATAGGTAGATAAATAAGTTTGGAGCAAGAAAACCTTAACCGCAACTGGAGAATTTGGAGACGGTTCTCGACGAACAAAAACCATCAACTCGTAGCCCTCGGTCTCACGAACAACATACTGAAATTTGAGCCGATTCTAACAATATTTGGCCTTCGAATCAAAGCCGCAAAGTTGCAGCGCTCTTCTTCTCTTCTCTTTCTCCTTTTGTGCAGTTTTTTGTTTTCTCTCTCTCTCTCTCTTCGTCACTTTTCGAGCGCACACACCACGTACGACAACTTCCACTTCTTTTTGTTCTTTTCTTTTCTTTTTCCTCTTTTTTATTTTTTATTTTAATGCTGACTGGGCCCCACATGAAGGTGGACCCAGCCAACATTCAAGCTCCAGAGTTGATGTCATTCCAGTTGCTTCCTTCTTATTGAGTCGGTTTGCTATCCAGGCAAAATTGCTTTTAGATGATGTTGCTAGTATCAAAATGGCACATCGATGATTACCGTTACGTGTGATGCATCAATGATTATTGTTCTTCGTGGAAGGTTTTAGTTGACTCGATCCCTCTGATGCAATGAGCCACACAAGCGGAATTATTGAAAGCAATCGCGACTGCATCTCCTTGGCTTCTGCCGTCGCAGTCCCGCTTCTGGCTTTTGGTGATGACGAGTGTCTTGGCGCGACGACGCAGCAAATGTCTGACGATGAAGCAGTCAAGCGAAAGGCGAGCCAAAAAAGAGAGAAAAAAAAAAAAAGAGGAACAGAACAGAGATCAAGAGAGGCCAGTCTAGAACAAATCGACACCAACAACAAAGCTTAATTGGAGAAGAGACGACCTGATGATTTGGTGGCGATGACGGCGTGAGCTCGAGATGACGACTCAGCGACTTTCAAGACGGCGAGCACAGCCTCACCATTATAGCATTGATTCTAATGGCCAGCAACGGGACAGAATAACGGATAGAGAATCTTTTGGTCATTTCGTCGAACACTTCCTGAGCAGTATCCGTACATTCATTCGACGCGAGGACGACTCTTCGGCTTGACTTAGACCAAGAAGTGGAAGAGCTCAATCGGTGGAGAGAAGATTCCAAAGTGATGGTTGGGAGTCAACTGAGCCGGGGCGTCCTTTTCCATGCGATTCGAACTTACCGCAAAGCTTCCACCGATCGCTGAAGCGAAAGAACGAACCGAAGGAGAGCCTCGCGGTCAGGACAGCACGCGATTGGAACTGCATCCAGACGACACTGGAACGCGGAATCGAAGTCATGAACACTGGAATCAACGTTGATTCACCTCTGGCGAAACTCGGATCAACGAAAATGAAGTTCGGATCCCAGGATTGACCTTTGTTTCTTCTGTCCGTGTAGTGTGTGCCTTCTTCATGCGTCTACCTGCCGTGGTTGGAGACGGAAGGCCGGCGGTGGCTTCCAGTGGAGCTGCGGGCCGGCGGAGAAGCTAGGGAGGACGGGAGGGAGAGGCTACGGACGCGGAGCAGAATCACAGTCAGAGTCGAGAACTTCCTCGTCAAGCGACGAAGGTCAAAAATTCCTTTTTATATTTCTCTCCTCAAATGACGAAAGTGCTACGATCTAAAATGACGAAAATGTCCTCCTGGTTGTTGCTCTCATAACCGATTTCCAGAGGGAAGGGAAAATCGGTGATGGGCCCAAGGGAATAAAAAAAATTCCATCGTACTTGCTGCTGCGTATGACAAATTTTTAGTACTAAAAATTGTTGAGAATATTAATATTAATATAAAAAAAAAAGGTTGAAGGTAAACATGCAAAGGTTGAGAATAGTAATATCTGCTTTAGTACTAAAATTTACATGCTATTTTTAGGAAGTTAGACGCGTCCAAACTAGAGAGGAAAGTTTGAAAATGAATAAGTGATAGATTTTTATTTTTTTGTTAAAACAGTAAGGATGAGGATCTTTTCTTAAAAAAAAGGATTTGAAATGTTAAATAAAAATAAATGCATTAAAAATAGCACAAGTAAGCCAAAATGAATCTGCCTGGGCATCCAAATTTTTAAGAGTACATTGTTGGCGACCCATTTTGCTCCGGATTTTGTGAACAACTGATTTGGTTGATGATACTATTTGTCTTTGATTATGTCCAAAACTCAGGTTCATTAAGTTCTCCTCCTGTATCACCATAACATGTATGAAGGTCACATAATTATATTTCGTGTGACTAATTCTTATTGATTAATTATATCAAAAAAATCTCTCTCTCAAAAAATAGTTCAAAAGGAGGTTTTTGATTGAGTACCTTTTTTCGAGACCAATAAATTGCCTCATTGTTAGGAGTGTTGAGTTTAAAAATGTACTTACTCAATTAACAACATACATTATAAAGAAAAATCTAAATACAGTTAAGGAACACAATGATGGATGGAACAACTATTCTTGTAAATAGTTATTGTTCTAGATAAGGACAAATATTCAAGAGGTTTATGATAATATCAAATGAAGAGGAGCATCAATGAATAATAAAGAGTTCCTTAGTCGATTCCTCACCTATTGTAATATTAGTACTTTCTACTTGATGTACTAAATTTCCAAGCTATTAAAATCATTAATCAATTGAATTCTTGAAAAACTCATTGGTAATATACAAAATCAATAGATTAGGATCAAGCAGTCAGGTAGACTTCTCCAATTAAATGATTAATTAATTGAAATATGCAAAAGTAGAGTAGAAACAAGTTGTAGATTGTGAAAATTTTGGAATGTGAAATTATGACCAGCCTAGATAAGACCGGCAAGGAGGTCAAATGCCAAACAGACAAGGGGGCCCCCAATATGGTTATCAAGGACCTATGCAGCGGGATGCTCCGCAAAAATTATCCTCCTCAGCAAAGTTATGGTCCCTCGGGGCAAGGTGAAAGAAGAAACCCCATGCCAATGGGCAATATGAATTATGCCCCTGGTGGAAGGGATCCATATCAAGGGTCATACCAGGGAAACTACAATCAACAGGGTCATAACAACAGTTACCATCAGCAACAGAGAGACCTGCCACAAGGAGATAGATGGAGCTCTGCACCTCCAATGCTGAATGATTATAGGAGCGACAATCGGAACTATGCACCTGCTCCTGGTGGAACATATGGGCAGGGTTCTGATGGATTTCAAGGGCAGGGTACTGGTAGTGCACATGACCAAGGAATGAATCCCAGTTATGGACAGAATTATATGGGATATGGCGAAGGACAAAGGTTCACACCACCAGGGCAAAAGAATGTGCAGGAAGACCAGTGGAGCACGCAGCAAGACCAGAGGAGCTACAGACCAGAAGGACAAGGGGGAATTGAGCAAGTAAGTTTTTATAGTCTATCGGAATAGATCCTTGAGTGGAGTAATATACAAAGAGTGTGGTAGTCATTACTTGTTAGCCATGTGTAAAATGATTATCATTGTATGAGATTTCAACTATGCCAAGTTTGGGTGATGCGTTGAGGCAAATGAGTACTTTGCTATACATCTGCCATAAGATTATGAAGAATTGGTTTTGATTGTTGCTATTTTACTCTTGAGAGAGGTGTTAAGTGGGATGCTTAGCGAGATTTCTTCACTGAACTTGGATAAGGGGGCGGTTGATCTATGTCGTGTGTAAACTTTAAGTAGTTTACAGTGGGCAGTTGCTTTTGTGAACAAGGGCCGCGAGGTTAGTCTTGCTGCTATTCCAAAGTAATGCACATTTTCTTGTTTTAAGATGGAGATACATGCTTTCACTGCCTCTGTCATGACATTGGCTTTAATGTTGGTTGCGGGCTGGACCTTGAAATTAGCCATTTTTTTCTGTGATTAAAATACAGATGAACTTGTCCTGTTGCATGATTTTTTGTGCATACTCATCCAAATCTCATTATATTTGTGTATTTTCTTTTCCTCTCGGGCGGAAGTATACTTCTGCATTGCAGTCTTTAACATGAGAATTTTGCTATCTGATGTGTTATTTTGTTTTCCATGGGGTTAGCTTTTCCAAGTTTATGGGCAAGGTAGGCTCGCAGGCATTCCCCGCAATTACTTTTCCATCAACCATCCAAAATTGAAAGGTGTACCTCATCGGGTCACATGAGAAAGGGAGTCACCAAGACGAGTCCTTGAGATAAAGATGGTTTACACATCATCATCTGAGGCTTCCCACCATCTTCGCTTTCGATTTTTCCTGTATTTTCTCTCTGTGGTGTTGTCTTTTGACCATTTCCCTCTGTTTTCTTTCTCTCCAACAAGCGAAAACCTTGCAAACCTCTTTTTCCATTGTCTGGTGTCTTTTCGTCTCCCCAATTCTGGGTCCTCCTTGCTTTTTCCAACACCAGGTAACTCTCCTTTTCACTCTTTTTCCTTCTCGTCAAGCTATTTCCCCAAGGCTTCAGATTTCCGGGCATACTGTTTTTACCTATCGATCAATTGTGATATGAAGATTGTCATTTCCTTGAATTACAAGATCTGTTTATCTTTGTTCTTTTTGGAAAAGTTATTAAAGATTTTCTTGTACCTCTTTTAATGAACTTACGAATGGGATCATTTTCTCTCATGCGCAAGAAAAATAATGTATCCTAATTCCGTGTGATTTTCAGCAAGGAGCACCTGTGGATCCTAATTCTGCAGAGACCGAATTCGTTGAGGGTTTCAGAAATTAAGTGAACAAATCGGTACTTTCCTTTAGAGCAACTGAGTTTCAATTTAGCAGACCGCATCAGCTTTTATTAGGTGCGAAAGTCTGCCCAAATTTGAGTTAAATTGAGGTGATCAAGAAGTGCTTGAGAAGATGGAAGGTTGGCACCTGGCGCAAAGAAGCGTGGGCAACGAGGATGAAATCCCAGGGAATGCAGACACTGAACCGGGAAAACTCAATGGGCTTAATGTCACAACAGGGCCAATCTTTTTGCACGGCGAATTGGACATGTACATAGTGGAGGCCGAATCCCTCCCAAACATGGACCTGGCCTCGGAGAGAATAAGGCAGTGCTGCTCCATGATCGGGCCACCCTGCGTGCCTGCGTTACACGGGCAGCGGCCCGTCCCTGCCCGCTCTTCAGGGAAGAGCTCAATGATCACGAGTGACCCCTACGTATCCGTCTGCCTGGCGGGAGCCACGGTTGCCCAGACCCGGGTGATCCAGAACTGCGAGAACCCCCTGTGGGACTAGCGGTTTTGCGTTCCCGTGGCGCATCCGGTTGTGAAAGTGGAGTTTCATGTGAAGGACAATGATGTGTTTGGGGCTGAGCTCATCGGGGTCGTGGAGATACTAGTGGCCAAGATTGTGACTGGCAACATGATCAATGATTGGTTCCCGATAATTGGCAACTTCGGGAGCCCTCTCAAGCCCTACCCGGAACTTCACATCTCAATCCAATTCAGGCCGGTCAGTGACAACCCCTTATACAAGGATGGTGTTGGGATTGGGCCAAACTATGTTGGTGTCCCAAACACATATTTTCCACTTAGGAAAGGTTGGGAGTGACACTGTACCAAGATGCTCATGTCCCAAAGGACAAGCTGCCTCAGATTTTGCTTGATGATGGGAAGATTTATGAGCAAGGCAGGTGCTGGGAGGACATATGCCATGCCAATTTGGAGGCCCACCACTTGATGTACATCATTGGTTGGTCCATTTATCATCCAGTGAGGCTTGTGAGAGAGCCCACAAGGGAATTGCCGAATGAAGGAGAGCTCTCTTTAGGGGAGCTCCTAAAGTACAAGTCCGAGGAAGGTGTCCAAGTGGTCGTGCTTGTTTGGGACGACAAGACTTCACACGACAAGTTCATCTTGAAGACGGTAATACTAAACCATGCTTACATGTAATTCATTGCTGAAACATGGAAATGTCTTTATGGTTTGCGAAATGATCGGAATACCGCTGGGTCGAGAAAAATTTGTCCGCCCATGGCCTCCAACACTATTGATTTGTTGGGCCGGTGCAGTAGAGTGGTTCAAGTTACGACTAATGCATCAATGATGATGAGAGCCGTATGCGAACACATTTTTTATTCTACCAGCATCGCATTTAAGGATCACCCTTTTATCAATGGTGCATAGTTAGTAAAGGATTATCTTACTTTTACTGTTGGCTTAATGAACATTTACAGAATAAGAAGTTTTCTGTTTTTTAACACAAAGCTAGAATAATCAAAATATTGACCTTTAATAATTCTTTCTTTCAGTTAGCTTTTACAAAATGCGAATGGAGAATATGTTATATCATGGCTCTTTCTTGGATAAGTATCCTTATTTATGGTGCAACCCACCGTTTGGCCAAATTTCAAATCCATGCTCTTTGTGACAGAAAATCTGTACGTTTATCAACTTAGGAAAAGATAGTTCTTTATTGAGATCTTTCATCATTGAGACTCGGCATGTGCCATGTTGTTAGTGCAGGATGGCGTGATGCAAACTCATGATGAAGAGACGAAGAAGTTTTTCCGACACTCTGGCGTCCGCTGTGTGCTTGCTCCTCGTTATGCAAGCACCAAACTCAGCATTTTCAAGCAACAGGTATGTATCCTTAGATGTTTAGGTCGATCCTTAATCAAAATCTCATTGTTTGATTGCATCAAAAGCATTGCTTTTGCTGTATATTACCTGATTATTCCATTCGGGTATAATTTCATAGGAAATGTTTTCTTTTCATTAGACCATCCACGGAAGTTATTGATCTGTCTCATGCTGTCCTAGATCATATCATGTGTTCTCTAACCTAATGACATGCATTTAGGATAGTTCTAATAGGGAATTTTACAGTGTTGCAGAGGTTGCCCATTCGATTGAAATCCAGCATAAATCTACGAAAATGTTTGGTTTAATTTGTTGGTGTATGGATCTTTTGTAGTCCAGGTGGTGGGGACCTTGTACACGCACCACCAAAAGTGTGTGGTTCTCGACACTCAAGCTTCGGGAAACAACCGCAAAATAACGGCTTTCATTGGTGGGTTGGACCTATGTGATGGCCGATACGACACTCCCGAGCATAGACTCTATAGCGATCTTGACACTGTCTTTAAGAATGACATTCACAACCCAACATTCATGGTATTTAAGCTAATGTTTACCTTCAGCACTGTAAAGACATGTAAATGTTATTTTCCGATCATTTGATCATTGCTTTTTTTTTTGTGACAACTGTAGTCCACTGTCAATGTCCCAAGGGAACCGTGGCATGATCTACATTGCAAAGTTGAGGGACAAGCTGCGTATGACATATTGAAGAATTTCGAACAGAGATGGAAAAAGGTGGCGAAGTGGCGCGAGTTCAAGCTGAAAAACGTCAGGCATTGGCATGAGAATACTCTCTTAAGGCTTGACAGGATTTCATGGATACTTTGTCCCTCGACAAGTCCCGATGGCGACAAAAAAGTACAAGTCAGGGATGAAGATGACCCGGAAAATTGGCACGTGCAGGTCGGGAAACTTTATGTAAAATTAATGACCATTTTTAAGTACTTCATTCGTAAACAAAACGAAGTGTAATGATCGTCTTTCATTTCTATTTTACGTTGGTATAGATCTTCAGATCGATTGATTCAGGATCTGTAAAGGGATTCCCAAAGAGCGTTGAAGAGGCTGCAAAGCAAGTAAGTTTTAGCTGCTAATACCATGCTAGTAGATAGGCAAGTGGCCGTTATATACGTAACTCGAAAAGTTTTCCTCACATTAGAAAGTCAATTTTCTTTCTTATGCACAATCCTTAGTGTTTTTGAATATAGATTGAAGTCCACAATGATAATGTTGCTTCTTTCAATCTCTTCATGGTTGCAGAATCTTATATGCGGAAAGAACTTGAAAGTTGACAAGAGCATTCACACGGCTTACGTGAAAGCGATTAGATCGGCGCAACACTTCATCTACATTGAAAACCAGTATTTTCTTGGCTCTTCCTACCATTGGCCATCATACAAAAATGCAGGTATAAGTTTCACATTTCTATTCATTCTGACTGACTTGAGTTTAGTGAGCAATAGCACCTCTAGTAAAGAGTATTCAGACTTTGCTTCCTCTGGGGATTGTGTATCAGCTCATAATAGCTAGAACTCACTGTGTAAGGCATTAAAATTGACTTATGTTTCAATATGTTATATTTCTGAGATCAAAACTTTTTAAATTTAGATTTTTCCCCCATTTTCTAGTTTTGTTTCGGCCTTTCTAATTTCTTGAGTTCAAGTTTTGATGGCAACCAATGCTTGATTTGGTTTTGACAAGCAGGTGCAAACAATCTAGTGCTGATGGAGCTGGCATTGAAGATCGCAAGTAAGATAAGTGAAAACGAGCGCTTCTGTGTGTATATAGTGATACCGATGTGGCCGGAGGGTGTCCCTACTAGTGCTGCGGTGCAGGAAATTCTCTTCTGGCGGGTCAGATCAATGATAAACTCTTTCATCTTGCAAAGAAATAGCGATGACACATGCCTCTCGATAACGGTATATCAATAAAAATAATGTCCTAGCAAATTGAAACTAAATGACACAATGAACAGAGTTAAGTAGAAAAGGAAGTGATCCAAGCAGAACAAACCTAGCTACTTAAAGGGGAAAATTTGAGACCCGACTTTGTTTAGGTCATCTTAGTATTTTTCTCCAAGCGATAAACATTCACTACTCTCATATTAGTGTATTGATAATGTGGACAGGGACAAACCATGACGATGATGTACAAAATTATAGCCCAGGCTCTTGAAAAAGCCGGATTGTCACACAAGTACCATCCGTCATATTACTTGAACTTCTATTGCCTTGGCAAGCGGGAGCCCTTGTCCTCTACACAGTCTTCATCCCAAGCAATGAATCAACAATCCGAAAATAATGCCTTGGTATATGTCTGTACTATTTTCATGGATTCTTCCTTTGACTTATCTGTTAAAAAAGCAAAACAAAAATAGTCATCAAGAGCTATGGTTTTTGAACGAGTGGTAGAAAGACTTTTGCTTTGAAAAATGTTGTCGTTTTTATCCATGCAGGCTTCGGTTCAAAAGTTTCGCAGGTTCATGATATATGTGCATGCCAAAGGGATGATAGTAGATGATGAGTATGTGATCATGGGATCGGCAAATATCAACCAAAGATCTCTAGATGGCTCAAGAGACACCGAAATCGCGATGGGGGCCTATCAGCCGCATCACACTTGGGCTGGGAAAAAGAGGCATCCGCATGGCCAGGTTAGTACATCGGATTATCCTCTTATCTAAATGGAGGTACAGGTAGACACCCTTGCGAGCGTAGCGACATATATCAAAACCTTAAGCTTGTGACTAATAATGTTAACTTATGCTGCGCAGGTTTATGGTTATAGGATGTCACTTTGGGCTGAGCACTTGGGAGATTTAGAGGACAGTTTTAGGGAACCTCAAAGCACTGAATGCTTGAAGAAGGTGAACAAAATAGCCGAATGGAATTGGAAAGCTTATGTGGATGAGGACCAACATGATCCCAAGGAAATGAGAGGCCACCTGATGCAGTATCCCATCCATGTGAGCAGAGCTGGTAAAGTTGGTCCTTTGGCCGGTTTCGAAACGTTTCCCGATGTGGGTGGCAAAATCCTCGGATCACCCACCACTCTTCCCGATGCTCTCACGACATGATCGACTATGTAAAATTAGTGGCATTCGATTCTGAGAGTGTGCAAATGCAATGATATATAACAAAATTTTCAAGTGATTTTGGGTTAAAATCGCAGTGTTTTGAGCAGCTGAAATTGAGAAATATGAGTAGAATGAGCATTCATGAGCAGGACAAAGTTGTGATTCAGATGGATACTCTCTACTAATTAAAGCAAGTTGTGGAAAGGACACACGATGTCATTGTCATATAAAATGCTTTGGATGAGTTGATGTTATCATGCAGACATTAACATAAATTCATATGGTACATCAAGTTCTTCTTGGCTAAGTGTTTTCCATTTGAGATTTATAGCATAAACTTCTTAGAGGGAAAATATTCAACTTTTTCAGATTAGGGGACCTCCAATAAGCAGGGTCATAAAAAATAATTACTATCATCAACAAAGAGACCTGCTGCAAGGAGATAGATGGAGCCCTGCACCTCCATTGTAGAATAGTTTATAGGAGAGACAATCAGAACTAGGGACCTACTCCTGGTGGAACATATGGGCAGGGTCCTATGGATTTCAAGGGCAGGTTACTGGTAGTGCTGTTGACATGCTTTTGTGAATTCTATGGGGGAGGGAGGAAAACAAAAACCGTATCTTTGAAACATCAGTATGAACAGTAGTGACCAGTGAACACTACGAGAAAAAGGACATCATGAATGAGTAGGTTGCAATGTGTACTAGTAGAGGGTTTGCCTTGGAATCGCAAGAATTATGGAATTATGCTTCAATTAACATTAGAGTCCTCTAAGTTATTTATCAGGCCAAGACTCTCATGGAAATATCAAGCACACATTTCATCAATTTAATCATGCACATGCATATCACTCATCCACGGGAAATAAAGAAGGCAACCAAACTAAGACAAAATCTATCTAATTCATGTGTATTCCACAAATTCCGGCACACGTTCAAAATTGTAACATAGCATAAAAACCACAAATCGTGATCTTTTGATGACTAATTGACATGAATTGAAGCCATATCTTCCTATAAGCGCATATGAGTCTGCTTGATCAAAATGAAATCAATCCAAGACCAAATTAGTGCCAAATTTAAACAAAACAATCATGATCAGCATGCAATACTTCACTCTAGCATATTCAAGTTCAGAGATGAACCCAATGCTCGCTAAATGGTTTGAGATTCACCCTTTTACTTTCCTAGCATGAACATATATGATCCCATAACCAAACTAGCCTCAAGTTGGTATAAAAAAACACACCCAATCAGGGATATCAATACAGGGTCAGCATACACAAATCAATTTCTAGTAGAATTTCATTCATTCATGACATAATTTCTTTTCCAAGTGAACATGAAATTCACCATAACACAAATCTTATATCACTGCACATGCTTACTTGAGTGGAAATCAAGTACCAATCGACATCAGCTCAGGGCCGCAACAGTGGCGAATCAGCAAGTATCAACAAGGTTCCAGCGGATTCCAAACAAGTTGGAAATTGAATACCTGTGGTTTTTCTATTTTTTAATGAAGAAACATAACTCAAATATGCTTATACGACCAGAATAGATCAACAATCTAGTAATCAAGGGAATTCTCAGTGAAGAACTGAATAAAAAATACACACTGACATAGTTCAGGAATTTAATCAAACAGGTTGCATACATTAATTTCGGCCGAGTAGCACTGCTTCAAATCATTAATACAACCCTTCAATCACAGTCGATTTGCACACAGACAGTAGCAATAGGAACGGAAAACAGAGCATATATGGTTTAGTTGAATAGAGAACGATTAGCTATAGGGATTGAGATCGGATATGAGTAAAGAAATAACAGAAGCAACATCAAGGGATGGAATCGTCGAAGTAGGCAGTCGTGACCGAAGTTCGAGCACTCCGACATTACAGAACTTCTTCGCAGCAGCGGAACAAGTGGTGATCGGGAAGTGGTGACGACAAGTAGCGAAGTGAGAGGAAAGGATTCAATTGAAATCACCGAGAGCCTTTGATCAATGCTCTTTGTTCTTTGTCTCTTCTCAGCATGCCATGTTGTGTGGTAGCCAGCGATGGACTCTCGGCGGCGGCTGTTGGTGGATGGGATAAAAGGGAATCGATAGATCGTTAGTTGAAGAGAGTAAGGAAGAGAGCTAGAGAGAGAGAGAGAGAGAAAGAGAGAGAAAGGAAGAGAGAGGGCCACGTGATGTAGAGTGCGTCTGGGTCCCACTGAGAATTGTGTCTTAGCTAAAACAAACCGATTTTCGATTCAAAGGAACAGAAAGCCAAACCAAAGCAATGAAATATTGAAGGAATACCGGATGTCTTATGAATGCTTACGAAGTCTTCATTCTGTTTGGGAGTCTTCTGTTTGGGAGTCTTCCCAGTAATCAAGGACTTGGTCCGGCTCTGCTCCACAGCTTTCTATACTCAAGACTTGCAAGGATGGGAAGTCCTCGGAGCACGGGAATTTCAGAGAGTATTTCTCAGGTAAGAAGCTTTTGAATTTTGGCAACTTAAGAAGTATAAGTTTAGTTAACTCAGAGAAGATGATTGCGGTGCCAGTCACTTCTTCCCATTTTTCATGGCCAGCAATTTGTTCCATATCTTCACATGACCCCACCACCAGCAATTCGATTTGCCCAAGAAATTTTGCAGTGAAGGTAGGGAAAAGCATTGCCAAACGGGGGCACCTCACTGTATGTACTAATCTCAAATTTGGGAATGGGATGTTTGGGAAACTGTCGGACTGCCAAATGCACCTCAAGTTTTTGAGATCATGCAAAACCAGCACTGTCAATTTACCACTCTCTGTATCCGTCGCATCACCTTCGTATATTATATCTATCGAATGGCATGAAATCACACCTAGTTCCTTGAGACAGCGCTGCAGCTTCTTCCACATATAAGGAGTGGCAATACATTGGAGATTGTCACAATTCTCCAATGCAAGAGATTCCAACTTCTGAAAGGAATTGGTGGGAATTTGATTGTTCCATAGCTCTTTGCACCGAAGACCCTTAACTTCCAGACATGTTATATTAGGAAATGTAACCTGCATGAGGGTAATGTGAGAAAGGAGGATAAGTAGAACAAATTTATTACATTCTTCATAATAAAACATGATAATGCGAGAATACAAATGATCACAGTAAATGATAGAATGAACAATCTCAATGAACAGTGGTTGTGCCGATTCATCATTTTCTTTGGCCGTCTCGCCTTGCTGCCACTTGACACTCATGGGACTCGGGATGAACGCTCCAAAGTTATTGAGCTCCTTAAGTGTTAATTCACTTAAGCAAGGGAAACTCATCACTACTGCCTTTGATTGAGCAGCTTCGTTCTCGAGAATCACTTCCTTCATCTGTTCGCAATTAGTAATTTCTAGCCACTTAAGTTTCTCCAAAGTTGTGGCCGTATATTTGGGAAAGAGATATCTCAGGTCAAAGCAATTCTCAACACTGACAATTTCAAGACTAGGAAAACCCAAAACCATTTGGGAGTGGCTCATGACCACGTGTCTAAGCTTTTTTGCTCCACTCACCCTCACTTTCTCCAATTTGGGGAACAATATAATTTTGTACTCCGCATTTGAATCAAGGGACCCACAATTAAACAACGATTCTAGGGAGGGACAACTTTCAAATACAGGGAGCACTACCGCGTTTTGTTCCGTATTTGAATCTAGGGACCCAAAACTAAACAACGATTTCAAGGATGGACAGTTTTTAACCTTGACATTGTTTGAAAGGAATCGATGGGAACAAACATTGGAATCGACGAGAACATGATTGTTCCACAGCTCTTTGTATGCAACGCCTTCAATGTTTAGATTTCTCATATTGGGAAATGTGACCCACACATGGATAACGTGAGAAAGGAGGATAAGTTGGACAAATTTATTACATTCTTCATTATAAAACATGATAATGCGAGAAAATGAAGGATCACAGTAAAGAATAGAACAAACCATCTCATTGAACAGCGGTTGTGATGATTCATCATTTTCTTCGGCTGTCTCGCCTAACTGCCTCTTGACACTTCCTGAACTGAAACTAATTAGGTTATCGAGCTCCTTAAGTGTTAATTCATCTAACCAAAGGAAACTCATCACTTCTGCTTGTGATCGAGTAGCTTCTTTCTCCATAATCACTTCCTTCATCTGCTCGCATTTAGTAATTTCTAGCCGCCGAAGTTTCTCCAAAGTTATGGCCATATATTTGGGGAAAAGATATCTCAGGTCAGAGCAATTCTCAACACTAACAATTTCAAGACTAGGAAAACCCAAAACTATTTGGGAGTGGCTCATGACCATGTGTCTTAGCTTTTTTGCTCCACTTACCCTCACTTCCTTCAATTTGGGGAGCAATATAATTTTGTGCTCCACATTTGAATAAAGGGACCCACAATTAAACAACGATTCCAGGGAGGGACAGTTTTCAACGTCGATACTTTCCAATTCATGGAGCAATACCGCGTTTTGTTCCGTATTTGAATCTAGGGACCCAAAACCAAACAACGATTTCAAGGATGGACAGTTTCTAACTTTGACATTATTTGAAAGGAATCGGTGGGAACAAACACTAGAATCGGCGAGAACATGATTGTTCCACAGCTCTTTGCATGCAACGCCATCAATGTTTAGACTTCCCATATTGGGAAATGTGAACTGCACAATGATAATGTGAAAAAGGAGGATAAGTTGGACAAATTTATTACATTCTTCATTTTAAAACATGATAATGCGAGAATACGAAAGATCGTAGTAAAGAATAGAACGAACCATATCATTGAACAGCGGTTGTGACGATTCATCATTTTCTTCGGCCGTCTCGCCTAGCTGCCTCTTGACACTTCCTGAACTAAAATTTATTAGGTTATCAAGCTCTATAAGTTTTAATTCACTTAGGCAAGGGAAACTCATCACTTCTGCCTCTGATCGAGCAGCTTCTTTATCGAGAATCACTTCCTTCATCTGTTCGCATTTAGTAATTTTTAGCCGCCAAAGTTTCTCCAAAGTTGTGGCCGTATTTTTGAGGAAGAGATATCTCAGGTCAGAGCAATTCTCAACATCGACAACTCCAAGACTAGGAAAACCGAAAACTATTTGGGAGTGACTCATGACCAAGTGTCTAAGCTTTTTTGCTCCACTCACCCATACTTGAGCCAAGTTGGGAAGCAATATAATTTTGTGCTCCGCATTTGAATCAAGAGCCTCACAATTAAACAACGATTCCAAGGAGGGACAGCTTTTAACTTCTATAATTGCCAATTTAGGGAGCAATACCACGTTTTGTTCCGTATTTGAATCTAGGGACCCAAAATCA
Source organism: Eucalyptus dawsonii (assembly GCA_016097615.1). Classification (NCBI taxonomy): domain Eukaryota; kingdom Viridiplantae; phylum Streptophyta; class Magnoliopsida; order Myrtales; family Myrtaceae; genus Eucalyptus; species Eucalyptus dawsonii. The sequence continues at coordinate 8,425,250 of CM027877.1, read as the reverse complement.
AACAACGATTTCAAGGATGGACAGTTTTCAATGTTGATTCTTTCCAATTCATGGAGCAATACCGCGTTTTGTTCCGTATTTGAATCTAGGGACCCAAAACAAAACAACGATTTCAAGGATGGACAGTTTTTAACTTTGACACTGTTTGAAAGGAATCGGTGGGAACAAACACTGGAATCGGCGAGAACATGATTGCTCCACAGCTCTTTGCATCCAACGCTTTCAATGTTTAGATTTTTCATATTGGGAAATGTGACCTGCACAAGGATAATGTGAGAAAGGAGGATAAGTTGGACAAATTTATTATATTCTTCATTATAAAACATGATAATGCGAGAAAAGGAAGGATCACAGTAAAGAATAGAACAAACCATCTCATTGAATAGCGATTGTGGCGATTCATCATTTTCTTCGGCTGTCTCGCCTAGCTGCCTCTTGACACTTCCTGAACTAAAACTAATTAGGCTGTCGAGCTCTTTAAGTGTTAATTCATCTAACCAAGGGAAACTCATCACTTCTGCTTGTGATCGAGCAGCTTCTTTCTCCAAAATCACTTCTTTCATCTGTTTGCATTTAGTAATTTCTAGCCATTTAAGTTTCTCCAAAGTTGTGGCCGTATATTTGGGGAAGAGATATCTCAAGTCGGAGCAATTCTCAACAATGATAGTTTCAAGACTAGGAAAACCAAAAACTATTTGGGAGTGGCTCATGACCACGTGTCTAAGCTTTTTTGCTTCACTCACCCTCACTTTCTCCAATTTGGGGATCAATATAATTTTGTGCTCCGCATTTGAATCAAGGGACCCACAATTAAACAATGATTCCAAGGAGGGACAGCTTTCAACGTCGATACTTTCCAATTTAGGGAGCAATACCGCGTTTTGTTCCATATTTGAATCTAGGGACCCAAAACCAAACGAAGATTCCAGGGATGGACAGTTTTTAACCTCGACATTGTTTGAAAGGAATTGGTCGGAGCAAACACTGGAATCGGCGAGAACATGAATGTTCCACAACTCTTTGCATGCAACACCTTCAATGTTTAGATTTCTCATATTGGGAAATGTGACCTGCACAAGGATAATGTGAGAAAGGAGGATAAGTTGGACAAATTTATTACCTTCTTCATTATAAAACATGATAATGCGAGCTTTACCAAAGAAAAAAAAACATGATAATGTGAGAATACAAAGGATCACAATAATAGAACAAACCATCTCATTGAACAATGGTTGTGGCGATTCATCATTTTCTTCAGCTGTCTCGCCTAGCTGCCTCTTGACACTTTCTGAACTGAAACTAATCAGGTTATCGAGCTCTTTAAGTGTTAATTCACTTAAGCAAGGGAAACTCATCACTACTGCCTCTGATCGAGCAACTTCTTTCTCGAGAATCACTTCCTTCATCTGTTCGCATTTAGTAATATTTAGCCACTTAAGTTTCTCCAAAGTTGCGGCCGTATATTTGGGGAAGAGATATCTCAAGTCAGAGCAATTCTCAACACTGACAATTTCAAGACTAGGAAAATCCAAAACTATTTGGGAGTGGCTCATGACCACGTGTCTAAGCTTTTTTGCTGCACTCACTCTCACTTTCTCTAATTTGGCGAGCAATATAATTTTGTGCTTTGCATTTGAATCAAGGGACCCACAATTAAACAACGATTCCAGGGAGGGACAGCTTTCAACGTCGATACTTTCCAATTGAGGGAGCAATACCGCGTTTTGTTCCGTATTTGAATCTAGGGACCCAAAATCAAACAACGATTCCAGGGAGGGACAGCTTTCAACGTCAATACTTTCCAATTTAGGGAGCAATACCGCGTTTTGTTCCGTATTTGAATCTAGGGACCCAAAACAAAACAACAATTTCAAGGATGGACAGTTTTTAACTTTGACATTGTTTGAAAGGAATCGGTGGGAACAAACACTGGAATCGGTGAGACCATGATTGCTCCACAGCTCTTTGCATCCAACGCTTTCAATGTTTAGATTTTTCATATTGGGAAATGTGACCTGCACAAGGATAATGTGAGAAAGGAGGATAAGTTGGACAAATTTATTATATTCTTCATTATAAAACATGATAATGCGAGAAAATGAAGGATTACAGTAAAGAATAGAACAAACCATCTCATTGAATAGCGATTGTGGTGATTCATCATTTTCTTCGGCTGTCTCGCCTAGCTTCCTCTTGACACTTCCTGAACTGAAACTAATTAGGTTATCGAGCTCTTTAAGTGTTAATTCATCTAACCAAGGGAAACTCATCACTTCTGCTTGTGATTGAGCAGCTTCTTTCTCCAAAATCACTTCCTTCATCTGTTTGCATTTAGTAATTTCTAGCCACTTGAGTTTCTCCAAAGTTGTGGCCGTATATTTGGGGAAGAGATATCTCAAGTCGGAGCAATTCTCAACAATGATAGTTTCAAGACTAGGAAAACCAAAAAATATTTGGGAGTGGCTCATGACCACGTGTCTCAACTTTTTTGCTCCACTCATCCTCACTTTCTTCAATTTGGGAAGCAATATAATTTTGTGCTCCGCATTTGAATCAATGGACCCACAATTAAACAACGATTCCAATGAGGGACAACTTTCAATGTCAAATCTTTCCAATTTAGGGAGCAATACCGTGTTTTGTTCCGTATTTGAATCTAGGGATCCAAAATCAAACAACGATTTCAAGGATGGACAGTTTTTAACCTTGACTAGTTTCAGGTTGTGCAATCTCCCTATGATTGTCGAAGGGAAGATGTGGAGTAGGTCAGAGCAATTCTCACAAGTAATGGTGTCTAATTTGCAAAAGGAACTTCTGGAAAGTTCATCTTGCCATATCCTTTTGAACGATCCCGCTGAGTCAAGCCATAAGTCCTCCAAGTTTTGTAAACTAGCCTGCTCATAAGGGTTATGCATCGGATTACAGTTGTAAAAAATTTGACAATTTGGCCTAATCCTAACTGCCAATCTAATGTGGTGAAAGAATTAATATTCATTGACAAATGTAGTTATGAACCGTGAACACATTTTAACAAATAAAACCAAATAAGAATCTTCAAAGAGATATTATTACCTACCCTAGCAAGCCAAGTATCAATGGCTATTCTCGATAAAATCTTAAGAGAATGGATGTTTACCTTTCTATCAAAGAAGGAATCTGAATAAGTATTTTGTAAATCTGAAGTAGTGGTTACTAACTCTGTCCCTTCATCTCCTCCTCCCTCATCCACAGCCCCCACCTGAATGAATATGAATGGACCCAAAGTGTATGAATGGGCTTATTGCTTTTAAAATCATCAAAAACTTAATCGATTAATATAAAATATTTAAAACTCAATTGAATGGAGAGCCAAAGCTTAAGATCTTCCGTCAAGCCTAAGAAAATGGAGAAGGAAAAATCGCCAAATTAGTTGACGTTGACACAATTATGATGGCATGATATGTTGGAATCAGTTCCAACTTGCATGAAGTTGGGACACGAATTATGTGGACTTTCTTTTCTATGTGACTCTTCGTTCACCTTCGGTTTATTTAATCTCCAGAGGTTGCTTTATTCATTTTGAAAATATTCAATTTCGTTCATTCATCGAAGGTTCATTCGTTCAATACACAATTCTTCCACTCATTAAAAATGTGACATGAGTAATAAATTAGTCATAGTAGAAACACTTGAGCTCAAATAATTAGTGCAATTATCTAAAATTGGGAAAAGAAATAAAATAAAATAAAGCAGTCGTAGAAAGAGGCTTCCCTCTATCTATTGTTGAATGAACTTTTACCCTCTCGATAAGACAAACTAACATTGGGAGAAAATGAAGAAGTTACCTGAATTGGAGTACCTTCTGAAGTCATCTCATCTCTTGAGCAAAAACTCCTCATATTTGGTAAGTCAGCCAAATACAGATAATATAAGTAAGGCAACTCAACTCTGCAATCGGCAGGAACTGTATCTTTTCTTGCAATGGCTCGCATTGAGTTACAATTACCTACAATAATCTTTTTTAACTGTACAAAATTTTGCATATGTGAAAGACTCCACAAGTATTCCAATCGGTTGCACTCTTCGACTATCACTTTTTTAGTTTGCTGAAGCACTCGCCGAGATGTGTCCATGGTATATATTCTCCAAATTGATAAGATTATTGAGGGACAAAGACTCTAAAATCGCAAAAGCGCTATTGGATGAACTAGCAATATACTTTATTGATGGGCTGTTCTGAATTTCAAGATGCTTCAATTGCAGAAATCCTTGAATGCACAACTCGTAATTGTTCTCGAACTCTCCCAATCCGTCCAAATGCAAGTATTGAGTTTTCTGGAGAGTTTTCTGGACCCATGTTTTTGAAAGAATACTATCGTGCCCTTCCAATTTGATATTCATAGTCCTCAAACATTTAAGTTCCCTTCCGTGAACATTTCCTATGTTGATCCAAAATCTAGTCAAGTTCTCAAATGGCAGGTCATCAACCTCCAAGAGTATGATGGGATCGCAAATCAATATTTCCAGAGAATTTAGTTTTGTCATGCTCCTCAACTCAGCAAGCCCAGCATTACACAATTCTGATGGTTTTTCATTTTTGCCCATCCATCGATCAAAGCTTCTCTTCATATGTAACTCTTCTAATTTGATTAAGCGTTTTAGGACACCAGGCTCGATTCTCTGAAGCTCTTCGCAATCGTTTAGATTCAACAATCTCAAATTTGTAAGTTCCCCCATTTCCTCAGGTAGCCTAGAAATTGTGGATCCTATGATGATGAGACTCTGCAATGCTTTGAGTTTGCCAATAATTGCCACATCCTCCACTTTGCAATTATATAAATATAATGACCGGAGGTTCTCGAGGAATTTGATTGAGGGAGGTAAATTGGTGATGTGCATGAAGTGAAGATATAGGACTCGAAGCTCCTTCATGTCCTTGAAATCTAGTAGTTTCGAGCGATCACCCACATCACATAAATATTCTGCATATTTTCTTCGCATAGACAGCATAAGTATCTTCAAGCTTGGAAACTGACACGGCATTAGTTCAGCAAGCCTATCTATACCAGCATCATCTAGGCATATTGCCCAACATTTCTCAAGTTCTTCCTTTGATGATGCGCCATAATTGTTGCTCATCATTAAGGAATTCTGGTCTTGAAATGGAGTTGAGACGACCACCTCACTATAGAGATCATGTATGGTCACATTGTCCTTGTCATCGCCACCCTCCAGCAACAAACAAGTGGAACGGAGTTCATCGAGCATATCATTCAATCTATCCCTTAAATCTGGAATCGTCTTATTAAATCTTTGAAACAGGCCCAACCCCATGGCTAGTACCAACAGAAGTTCGACTGGAATGGTGCCACCAATAAGACCACAGAGCAAGAATAAGTACTTCGCGTCCTCACTCTTCAAATGACCATAACTCAACTTCACTATCGTTTCTTTTTTTATTTTATTTGAGTCATCTAATTCTATCAGCGCGTTTCTCCATGCGGACTCATTGCTAGATTTCAAAGCGCTTGCAACAGAGTTAATCAAAAGAGGCAAACCTGCGAGCTTCTTGACCACTTGAGCTGCTATTGCTTTCAATTCCTCGTCTTTGAGCTTGTCGCCAACTATCTTTTCAAATAGCCTGAAAGCTTCGTCGTCCTCTAAACCTTGAAGAAGAAATGTTCGATCGGCGCCCATCTCTTTCTCCAGCACATCTTTATATCTCGATGTTAGCAGCAACTTGCATCCCCTACTCTCGTCTCCCAGAGGAATTCCGACTGCCTTCATATCAAGTTTATCCCACAGATCGTCCAATATTATGAGAATCTTCTCCCTCGGATCCTTCTCTAATCTCCGACACAGAATATCTCTTCTTCCTTCTTCACTTGGCTCGTCCTTCAATTTTAGACCGAAGAAGTAAGCAATATCATCTTGGATTTTATTCAAGTCCGGAGTCTGCGATACTTTCGCTTTGACGATCATGCGGAACGGTCTTCCCTCTTTCCTGAGTTTCTTCTCGACTTCTGCCAGCAGAGTAGTCTTCCCCACGCCGCCAGGCCCGTAGACCCCAATCACTTTTAGCTTCTCATCATCCAGAGCTTTCACTATGTCCTGAAAGATGGAAGCTCGCAAACCGGTGATAAAGTTGCCCCCATCACCGGCCGACGAATTCACACCAGAAGCACCGCCAACAAGCACCGTTGGAGGATTCTCAAATTGACCTCGCGCTATGAGTTCCTGGATAGTGTCGTCCCCATCCTCGCCAACACGGCACGGTGGAGGATTCTCGAATTGACCTCGCGCAATGAGTTCCTGGATAGTGTCGCCCCCATCACAGGCCGACGAATTCACGTTGGGAGCACCGCCAACAAGCCCCGGCGGAGCATTCTCGTAGTAGACCCTCTCGAATTTACCCTGTGGAATGAGTGCCTGGATGGCCTGGACTGTCTTCCTCGCGTCCCTGCCGAGACAATAACGCTCCTTCGGGTTGGGAAGCCACCCGCAGAAGCAAGTTTTCTTGGCTGTTTTATCGTTATCCAGCACGCTTTGCGCCTTGTTGGCAACGGTCTCTGCATTATTCTTCCATCTGTTAACTTCCCTTTTTATCTCCCAACTGTTGTTTTCAGCATGATCGACGGAACGCTGCACCGCAACTCTCACGTCATCGAGCTCCTCAAGGTCTTTGTCAAGTTGGCCAACGTAGCGGTCGGAGAATATCACATATTCGCATTGACGACGGACCCGAGCCAGCAGGGGCTTTGCCGCTTCGGCAGCCGCTTCGGCAGCCACAGCCGTAGCAATTTCCGCCATTTCCCCCCCTTTTCGGTTTGGACTTTTGTGGTTCTCTTGTAGGAGAAATGGAAGTTGAGAAATTATATATGCTGAGAAAGGCGGAACTGATGGAACCCAGCAATGAAACGGAAATGACCGGACTGGAAAGATTCAGTAGGATGAATCCGCAGCCACGAAAGATTGGGTGAAGAGAGACAGCTTTTAGCAATAGGCGTAAATGAAGATGGAAATCTAGAGGGAGGAAGTGATCATTTAGAGTTGCGACGATCAGAAAGAGCAGCACCTGGCTTTAATAGAGGCAGCTTTAGTATGTTACACACACATAAGCCCACCCCTGGGCCCACGTATAGCGGCATTAATTTTTAATTTCCCGAAGATGCCATCCCGCCCGCCAATGCGGGATGGATGTCCAGCTGTCACAATTGCTTTATGCTTAGAGGGGAGTGAGTTCATCCGCGGCTTTACACTGCAAAAAGTTCTTTTCAAGTATTGAAATTAATTTGTGCAAAAATAAAAATAAAAAGTAAAAATGTGTGAAATTTTACGGGACAAGGCATTAACCTCTAGTGATTGAGAGCCTTGGCAAATATACATATGTTTTGATTCCAATAGTCCATAATTTCATTCTATTTTGAATAGATGAACTATGATGAAACAATATAAGCATTGCCCTAAGATTAGCCTATTTTTAAGATCATAATTTCCCGATTAATCATGTAGTATTTGTCTCAAATCCAAATTGGTCAAGTTATTGGAGAGTCAACTGAGTTTTAAATAAATATATATGTTGTACACGAGGACATCTAAAGATTAGCACGCAAGTCTACTCCACCACAAATACAATACTTTTTACGGTATTTAGTTACCAGAGTAGCTAATATATTTGTTTGAAATTTGTAATAGGTTTTACATCACTCCTAAAACTTTTGGAAGAAAGCACTTTATGTGAGGCATCAAATGAAGCCTTTTGATTTCTTACCGTGGTATTTTGTTACAAGACATTGTTTGTATTTATGTAAGACACAAAAAGGATTTGTTTTCTATGATTAGATGCAATATCATTATCCACCCAGCGAAAGACAAACGATTTAGTCAAGCAATGCTTGCTTTTCCCCATTATCTAACTTTTTGGAACTTAGCACAACATTTCCTAGACTTCCTTAGGGGAATCACCCATGACTTTTTTAACATTTCCCCATTATCTACCACAGCAATTTATCTTCACAATAAAGGAAGGAACCAATGACCTCAAGAGTCAAAAGAAACTTTTCTAAAGTTGAAATGACATGTTCTGAGAGACAATAATAATCATCCAGAGGCGAGTCTCTTGTTACAAATCTGTCGAAAAGCTGGAGGGATTGATTAATGTACGTTTCCCCTACTTCATAGGAATAAAAGGGGTATAAACATGCCCTCAATGCCCAAATAGTAATACCTGATTACATAATTCATTACGTGGCTATCTTTTATCGCCCCTCAAAGTAAGCCAAGTTGATCAGCTAGTCTTCGTCAACATAAAAGCTAGGCTTCTTTTCTTGAGTTTTGTGATTTATTATATATTTGTTGACGGAGAAATCTAAAGCTTCGTGTGAACTGTTGAAAATAGAGAAATCGAAAGTGGACAAAGAAACACTGAAGGTTGGTGTGAGATTTTGAATGGAAGCTATGTATGTCTAAGTTGATCAGCTAGTCTTCGTCAACATAAAAGCTAGGCTTCGTTTCTTGAGTTTTGTACTTTACTACAATTTGTTGACGGAGAAATTTAAAGCTTTTAAAAGTTCGTGTGAACTCTTGAAAATAGAGTAATCGGAAGTGGACGAAGAAACGCCGAAGGTTGGTGTGAAATTTTGAATGCGAAGCTATGTATGTCCAGATAGTCGGTAGATAGAAGCATGCACAATTTTTTTCTCGCTTTTTTATTTTGAGAGTTTTCGTCAAATTAAAATATTTTCTTCAATTGGAAATGTTCACTGAAAAGTTGAGTTCTCCCTGCCTCCGCGATGCATTGTGATCAAAAGCACGATGAATTCACTATTAATAAATAACCATCAAATATTGACGCTAAAATAAAAAGTGAAATAGAAAAAGTTAAAAGTTAAAAGTAAAATTAAACAGCCGACGACTTCATTTTCTGTTAGGGTCAATCAAACATACTCCCAGAACGACTTCCGCCATTTCCCCCCTTTTTGAATTCTTTCTGGTTTTCTTCCCTTCTCTGTGGAGAAACGAGAGTTAAAAATGTATTTATGCCGAGGGAGGCGGAACGATATCCGCCATTCTCCCCAATCGAATTACTTCCACCGAAATACTTGAAGACAAAAGCCAACAACAGAAAAATCAGACCAGTGCCTGACTGTTCGTTTCAACGAAATACTTCCACATCGTCATCAATATTACTAAGCATTCGCTTTCTGCTAATCTCCCCGGTTTCGCGGAAACTTCCAACCATTCGTTTCGCCTCGGACTGAAACTCAGTGCTAGCCTAGACAAACCAACCTTCCAAAAATCACAACACCGGACACTCACGGGCAAAATTGCCGACTCGATAGCCAAGCTCGTCCAATCACCCACCAACAAAAGAAACTAAAACTAAAAAAAAAAAAGGCAAAAACAGCAAAAAGAAAAGAAAAGAAAAGAAGAGTACAAAAATTAGGGAAAGAATCAACTCACTGTTATGAGCTGCGAACGTAGAAGATCCGAAGCCGAACCGGAGAGAGCTGGAACTTCTTGTCGCTTGGAGTCTGCGACTTACAGCAAGAACATTCCGATCCGTCTTGCGCAGGGAAACCACACCGGAGCAGGGCGAGAAGGAACACGACGACGCAGGCCGAAGAAGCAACGAGCTTTGGGGCAGAGAGCGAAGATCACCCGGCGCCGGAGCAAGGGGGAGGAGCAACCTGCTTCGGGCCAGAGAGCGAATTCTCACGCAAAATTTTCACGTGAGAAGGAAAGAGAGGACGAGAGACATTGTTTCTTTTAATATGTGCAGGCCTACTCCATTAGAAAGGAGAGAGAAAAAAGCAGCAGCAGATTTGTAAATGACTGTAAATTTTTAGGCAGAAAAGGGAAAATAATTTATTTTGTGCAGAAAAACCAGAGGAACCACCCCGCATCGTGGAGCCACGCGTCACTTCCTCATTGGTAGGCGTACACGCTGGCTTGGCAGTCGAGACCCCAAAATCATATTGCAGTGCTTACGTGATTGTATTGTCATAGCATGTAGAGGTCTGTAATGCCCTAGTTATACAAGGCTAATTTTGAAAAGAGGTCACCACAAATTTTCATCTACGCTTATTTAAGTATCATAAATTTATCTTTTCTGATCATTTAAATATTTTAAAACCTCTAAAAAATATTCACTTAAGCATTATAACCTTTTTTGAGACAATTGCCCGAAAGTGGTAACATCATGACACTTGCAATGGGAGTTGCAGTATTTAAATGAACAATTGAAAGCCATGACACTTAAATGAATTTTTTTTTAAAGTCATGGCACCCACTTAATTGACAAAAAATTATGATACTCAAGTAATTGTTGTATGAAAGAAATAAGTTTAGACCGTTAAGTTGCCAAAACCAACATTGGAATAGAAACTAAGATGATAAAATCAAGTGGGGCAACTTGCCATTTTCAAAAGACTGTAATATAAAAGAGAAATTTATCACCAATATATTAATAAAAACTGTTTGTCTTAAGTAATCCGATGTGTATAAAATTGAGGACTGCCGCATTTGATGGAGATTCATGAGATCTTTCAAAGAGACCTACGCACTCCATTAATATCTAAGAAACGCCAATCTATTAATCTTGTGAACATGCATAGGCTTTGAGCTACATACATAACTCCATTCAGAGAAATTGAAGGTCCATGAAAGTCGCCTTTTCATTTTTCTTTTGTATAGAAATTGCTAATTATGCTCATCATTTATTTCTCAAAACCTCACTTTAATAGTTCTAAAGAAAACCTAATTCCATTGATTTATTATACCTCGTTAGCAATTTAATGACCCTCTTTCCAGTTCTCTGCAAAATCCAAATCCTCGAGTGTCTCTCCTTCCCTAACTTGTACCGACCACAAACGTCCACGATCATTGCTCTGATGCTGCTCTCCCTCCCTCCCTCTCTAAAACACAGGGGAGGAGGAGGAGGAGGAAAAAACAAAGTGAGGTTAAGAGTTTAACTGGGGTGGAGTTAAGCTCCTCTTTGGCCATCGTGGATCACGTTGCAATTATTGAGGGTTCGTGTTTTGTCAACCTCGTGAGGGATACGGTCAGCATGACTTTACACATTGTGGAATTGTGTAGCAATTATTAAAGCTTCTTGCCTTTTCAACCTCACACCGAGGGACCCCACTCCACTGTACCGTCCTCTCTCTTTATCTATCTAAACGTTGTCCTAGCTAGCTTCGATTTAATATGTGCAAAGCCGTATATGATTATACGTTTGGTCCCAAAATCATACAAATTGTTCTATGAATAAGAGCAACAAATATTCTAAAAAAACCAACCTCTTAATTCGGTCAATCATTCTAACCAAAAAAGAAAAAATGCTTTAAATGAAAAAAATTGCTTTAAACGATGGGAAAACATATTTATAAATATGACCAAAAAACTTAAATAACCCGATATAATCAAATAATTATCATGCATGTAAAGCTATTTTAGTCTCGCAATAGGATTTGTTATTCTATGAACCTAATTAAATTTCTAGTTAAAAAGGTATATATTCCCTATGTAGTCATGTTATGCAATTTCTATATGGAAAAACAGATGATATAAGATAAAAAAAATTACTAGATATTGATCAATGAAAGAAATTAAAAGAACTTCTGTCTCCTATGTAAATCATCTACATGCACCATTGCTGAGGATAAATACGCCGCCTTGTTCATCCACTTTTTTTCTTTGTGCAAACCATCTACACCTTATCTTTACTTCATTTTTTAATGCAGAGCGCAAAACATAATCTGAGTTGAGGAGCTTGCTGATATTATTGACATTTTGTTGAGTAACATCTACTAATGCAACTACAGCCAAGTCTATACATATTATTATTAACGAGGACATGACACTTGTGGGAGAAGTCTTACATTTTGAGTTTCCCATCAAACAAAGATTTTTAAGGACAAGGAGCCGCTCCAAATGTTTGCTGCCTTGATTTTGATTTTTCTTTTGAGAGCAAGACCCGTATGCAAATCCGAATGGAACCATTCCGTAGAATGAAGCGGCTTTTAGGAATTGGGTGAAAAGAAGTGAGGAAAGTAGAAGATGCAAGGAATACGGAGAGAACCGTAGAGAAAGATATTTCCTGTGGGGGCCCACAGGATATTTTCCTTCGGAAAGTGGGGAGAAAATAGCGGGAAACGCAAAATGGAACTCTTTCTTCCTGGACTCTTGCTCATTTGGAGATGCGACAGGGGACAGATGTCTGAATTACGGTGGAGGATAGAAGACAGTGAGGACAGGGATTGAATCGAGCTATGGGAAATGTGGATAGATGTCTGAATAAATATTGGTCGAGGCTCCTAAAACGTCAACAAAGCTGTCCTCAACAATTTTCGATGAAGGATGAAAGGACACAGAGTGATTGCGAGATGGGAAATTTTACAGATGTCCGAATTGATGGGCTGCGGTTCCGAAATTATCTGCGAAGCTGTCGGCAACACCTTCGGTGAAAGACAGAAGATAGTGATGGATGGACATAACGTGAATGCGAGATGGGAAATGTGATTTGATGTTGGATTGAGATGGGTTGAATATCTATGGAGCTGTCGGCAACACTTTTTTATGGCCAATGGGCCGTGCTAGTTCGGACCCCCCCCCCCCCCCCTCTCTCTCTCTCTCTCTCTCTAAAACGCAGAGGAGGAAGATTGAACATAGCGATGTAAAGAGTTAAATCAGCGTGGAGACTACGTTGCTGGTTGGCCAGCATCGGTCGCTTGGCAATTATTAAAGTTTCGTGTTTTGTCAATCTAATGGTGCGCATGGGCAATACGACACGCGTGAAGGCTATCAATCAATCACCGGGGGACCCAACTCCATCGAATTTTCCCATCTTTCTTTTACTTAGATGCTCTGCACTACAATTGACATATGAAAAATACAGGAAAATATTGAGCCCCCTACAATCGTCTGAAGATAGGTATTGCATCTCTAATAGTGCCCAGTTCATTTCACAAAACATAAAGAAGATAAGATCCACAAGAGTCACGCTCAGTTTCCCCATCAATCTTAATATTTAAGCTAATCATACCTCGACTATCAACCACAAATTCTAAGCTAGTGACCCAAAATTTTTATCGTTGGATTACAATTAATCATGGCTCATCATTGTAATATATAAACTTTAACGGAAGTAGTTTCTCATTCCCAACTTCTTAATTCTATTTTCACATGAAAAAACATGTATAATGTGAGATTAATGTTAGAATTTAAATAATTAATAGTCTCTAGTATAGAATAAATGCTCAACAAACCTTCCCCAGAATTAAAGGGGAAAAAAAGGGAAGGGAGGCTCAACTCCCAAGTTTAGACTGATAAGCTACCAAAATCAACTTCAAATAGAAATTGAGATACAAAAATATCAAGTGTGGCAACTTGCCCAATTTCAAAAAAAATACAATATAAACGGTAAATTTATCATAGGTGTTTCAATAAAAATTGTTTGTCTTCAATATGTGTATGAAATAGAGGGACCACCGCATTTGATAGAGGTTCGTTGGATGCTTAGAGAGTCGTAGGCACTCCATTAATGCCTAAGAGACACCAATTTATTAATCCTGTGAAAATGCATAGGCTTTGAGCTGCATATGCAACTCCATAGAGAGAAATTGAAGGTCGGAAAAGACATTTTTTTTTATAGAAATTACTAATTATACTCATTGCTTATTTCTGAAAACCTCTAGTTTTAAAGAAAACCGGATGATTGCAGTGATTGCCTATGTCTCGTTAAAAATTTAATGACCCTCTTTTCTCTTTCTGATTCTCTACAAACTCCAAATACTTGTGTCTCTCTCCTTCCCCGATAAGTGCCGACCACACACGTCCACAACCGTTCCTCTTGTGCTATTGCTGCTCTCTCCATCTCTCTCTCTCTCTCTCTCGCTCTAAAATGATGATGATGATGATGAGGAGGAGGAGGAGGAGGAGGAGGAGACAAAACAAAGTGAGGGTAAGAGTTTAACCGGGATTTTGCTTTTTTGACATCATGGATCACGTTGCAATTATTGAAGCTTCGTGTTAATGCCAACCTCATGATGCATACGGGCTGTATGACTCTACGGACTGTGGATCATGTCGCAATTATTGAAGCTTCTTGCTTTTTTCAACCTCACGCCGAGGGACCCAACTCCACCGTACCATCCTCTCTCTCTCTCTCTCTATCTATCAATCTAAACATTGTCCTGTCTAGCTTCGACTTAACATGTGAATAGCCGTATATGATATCATATTTGGTCGTAACTTCCCTCTCACATTTGTGAAAATCCCAACACTGTTATCGAGCATCCCGTGATCTTTGGTCAATGTGATGTTATCTTTCATCAGAAGCTTGGCAACTCTTACCTTACCGGTATTTTTTTGCATGGACCCTACGAACCTTGGCTTCATTTCGTACTTTTGTTGATGGATGAAAGCTGCCTGCACTTAAATGTATCGCCTAAGGCTTAATATACCAGAAGATAGGCGATCGTTAACTAATAATACAACTGTAAAGGATAATATACGTGTGTATTTGTAAATAAATAAAAAAAACCAAGAACCATGTACATATCAATTGCTTGAATATCCTAATAAATGAATAACTTGATTCTAGTTATATCTTTTTTACGTTGTATTTCTCTGATGTATTCATATTCGTATTTCAGCGTATGGTCCTATCATCTTTACGCAACATCAACAGAATTTCCAAAAGAGCAAATGCCTCCATGTGAACAAGCTTCATTGAAAACAAGAGGGCCCACTTCTTTTGTACTGAAAATGACTTCAGGCCCTGCCAGCTAAAAATTACGAGAGCAATGCTTGGCCCTAGCAAATCAGCAGCAGCCAAAGTCCAAATTTCCATTCAGAAGAATGCACTCCAATCTCAGTCACTTCACGAGCTCTATAAGCATCAGCTTTAACAAAGTCGGACAATAATAGAGTCCACTTATGCTTTCTTCTGTTGTACCATATGGCCCCAAGATGCTTTTCTTATCAAGAGATTGTATTATTTTCCTTGTAAGAGCATCTTGCATGCAATAAGTTTGCAATGGCCTAAGGCTAACTTCGGAAAAATGTCATCACAAGTTCCTCTTATTTATTTCTTAATCTAATTTAATTAATGGAATATGCATAGGTTTTGACATACATGCACAACTCCATCGAGAGATACTGAGGGTTCATGGAAGATGATTTTTTTTCATTTTTTTTTTTGTGCGTAGAAATTAAAAATCATAATCATCATTTACTTCTCAAAACCACACTTCAATAGTTTTAAAAAATCCCAGTTTTATTTGATTGATTACACTTCGCCAACCGATCCAGTGTATATGAAGTGTATTTCTATGTAATTACGTGTTTATGTTACGGCGATCATTAACTCCACATCAGTGTTGCATGCACTCGATAATGTCAGCCTGTTTCATGGATTATATGGATCTTTCTCTATCTAATCTCTCTTTGCTAGTACCCTCCACGTAATGACACCCTAAGTAACGTAACAATTCACAAAGCCTTTGCTCAAAAAAAAAAAAAAAAAAAAAAAACAATTCACAAAGCCGACGCTTCCCATTGCCAAACTCCAAGTCCTCACATGTCTTGCCCTCCCTGACACGTCCGCCATCGTTGCTTTGATGCTGCTCTCTCTCTCTCTCTCTCTCTCTCTCTCTAAGACGCAGAGGAGGAGGATGAAGACAGAATATAATGAGGTTAATAGTTAGCTGGGGTGGAGTTAAGTTTTGATTTTTGGCCATCGTTGGTCACTTGACAATTATTAAAACTTCGTGTTATGTCAATCTCATTCATGCTGCCAATGGAAGTACGACTTTTGATGCATCATGGTCACGTTGCAAAGATATTTTCCTCCAAAAAGTGGGAGGAAATGGAGGGAAATGCATAATGAGTTCCTTCTTCTCGATTGAAATGCAAAATACGTGCTCTTTCTGGCTGTTCCCCACAAATGCTACATATCATGGCACTTGTGATGGAAATTATAGAATCTAAATGGTCAATTGAAAATTATAGTACTTAAGTGAAAAAAATTTAGAAGTTAAGTCATTCGAGTGAATATTTTTTTAGAAAGTCATGATACTTAATTAATAAAAAAATCATGACACTCAAATAATTGTTGTACAAAAATTACATCATTTGTCATATTCTCATCTTGGCTAACTTCTATCAGAAGTTGCATAAGAATTGGAAAGTGTATGAATCAAGATATGCACACTTCAGTGCTAACTACACTCCTCAAGTTGAGCAGATAACTGGCTAAAGATAACACTGGCAAATTCATCTTACCACCGCCACCAAACCTGTAAATTACAACAAAACGTGCTCCTTCAGATTCGGCATCTAATAAGTTTCACTATGCCTTCTTCTTGATCATTCAATACGACCCCATGCTCGGTAATGAACCTACGTTTGACCCTGCAGCTTAACCCAAAGCCCTTGAACGATCAATTTGATGAGTTCCGCGTGTCCGCCGAGAAGAATTGCCAAGACAAGTCCAATGGAGAACTCAAAAAAAAAAAAAAAAACATTTTAAGACGACTTTCAAGAAAATATACTATTTAAACTTGACTTGAACTGTGGAAAGTCAAAGTGCAATAATATCTCCTGTACAGGCAGTGCAGTGCAATTTTCCACGATGCTTCGAGTGTTCGGGTCGGGTGTATTAAGCTCTACCCATCCTTAGGAGAATCTGATTTCTTTCTTTGTTTAAAAATTTTCTCTAACTTTTTTCGGTTATGGAACACAACTTTGTCGTAGCTCCTACACAAATGGTCATACCATACAAATGATTATCACTGAAAATTTCTAAGTGTTTATATGGGACGATACTTTACGCAAAAATAATAGCACCGTATTTGGGCTCGACAAGGGATGACATGAGATTGGTTCCTCAAGTAATCATAGAAAGCTGGATAGAAATGTGTAATAAGTTGTTTGGTGATGGACTTATTGTCGTACCTAAAGTTCTATACAATAACTTTGTCATGAACTAAAAATTTCTTAAATTTTGAAAAATGTCTTAAATGTCTTAACCGTATTACGTAAAAACCAGAATTAAGGGAGCAATTATCTCATTGTCTCAAATTGTGTTGGCCCACCGGATCGATGCATAGGGGATCTTTGAGAGATAAGAGTGAAGAGGAAGATGTGGAGGAAAGGACTGACGATGCTAAGGGGGTGGAGGATTTACTGTATCTGAAGAGGTATACCTCGTCAAGAACTTTGCCACAATCTAAAATGTCAATATATGTTCTGGATCTTGTTGTCTTAGACATACCGTCTTTGCCCACCAGATCAGCGCCGAGGAAAATCGGAAATAGAAGTGGAGACTGAAGAGACCGCCATTTTCGCAAACTAAGGTGAAGGCCAGCCAGCAATCATCGTATATAACTCTTCAACTTCCCTTTGACATTTGATAAAATCCGGGTACTTGTTTTCAAGGATCCCGTGATCCTTTATCAATATGCTATTATATTTCATCAAAAGCTTGATAACTCTTTAACTTACCTGTATATACATACATACATACATACATACATACATACATACATACATACATACATATATGTATATATATTGCAGTGATTTTGCAAACCTTGGCTCCATTTTGTACTTTTGCCGATGCATGCAATCTCCCCACGCTTACATATATCGCGTAAGGCTTCATCTACTAAAAGACGGGCATGGCCTCCGAAGTTGTTCTAAGTAGGAAAAGCTGAGATTCAAGTACAAAATCGATCAGGTTTAGATACGTGATCATTAACCAGTAACACAACTGCAAAGGATGTCGTTAGTGATAATATATGCGTGTTAGTAAATGAAAATAAAATAAAATCGAGAGCCATATATATGTCTGATAACATGAATATCCAATTAAATGAATAATTTGATTCTAATTATATCTTTTTTAGGTTGTATTTCTCTAATGTATTCGCATTCGTGTTTCAGCGAGTCATTTGATCATCTTTACGCGGCATCTACAGAATCTCCGAAAGGGCAAGTGCCTCCATCTGACTACGCTTGATTGAAAAACAAGTGGATCCATTCCACCATTTCTTTTGTACTGAAATTGACTTCGGTCCCCACCGGCTAAAAATCAGGAGAGCTATGCTTGGCTCCAGCAATCAGCAGCAGCTGGAGTCCAGATTCTGACTGGGATAATGCACTCGAATCCCAGTCACCTCACGAGTTCTTGACGTATCAGCTCTACGAAAGTGGGGCAATAATGGAGTCCCACTTAGTGCAATAATGCTTTCTCTTGTTGTACTATAGGGTCGCAACCTATTTTGGCCAAAATGCTTTTCTCATCAAGAGTTCGAATGATTTTCCTTGTAAAAACATCTCGCGAGTAACAGGTCTGCAATGGGCCTAGCAACATAAGGCTAACTTCAAGAAAAATGTCATCACAAGTACCTCTTTTATTTTTTAATCTTATTTAATATTTGGAATATGCTAGGTTTTGAGCTACATGCGCTACTCCGTCAAGAGAAATTGAAGGCTCATGGAAGATCTTTCCTTTTTTGTATATAAGTTACCAATTATAAACATCATTTCTCTCTCAAAACCATTCTTCAATAGTTCTAAAAAATCCAATTTCATATGATTGATTACACCTCATGAATGGATCTAGTGAATATGAACTGTATTTGTATGAAATGATGTTTCTGTTAAGGAATCATTAACCCCATATTAGTGTTGCATGCACTTGATAATGTTAGCTTATTTTATGGATTATACGAATCTCTCTCTATCTAATCTCTCTTTTCTAATACCCTCCACATAATGGCACTCTTTCAGATTCTCTGCAAATATAAGTATCGTGACAATTCAAAAAGTCGACGCTTCTCATTGCCAAACTCCAAGTCCTTTTTGGCCACCATCGTTGCTTTGATGCCGCTCTCTCTCTTTCTCTCAAAAACGCAGAGGAGGATGAAGACGGAACAAAATGAGATTAAGAGTTAACTAGGCTGGAGACTAGAGTTAAATTTTGCTTTTTGGCCATCGTCGGTCACTTGACAATTATTAGAGCTTCATGTTATGTCAAACTCATTCCTGCTGCAAATGGGCAGCACGACTTTGATGCGTCATGGGTCACGTTGCAAAGATATTTTCCTCCGGCAAGTGGGAGAAAAGAGAGGGGAAATGCAAAATGAGTTCCTTCTTCCCATAAACGATGAGTTCAATGGGCCCACAATATATTTATATTTTCTGGACTGCGTCATTTCGAGATGGACACGTGACAGATGTTTGAATGAGATGGGTTATGTCAATCTCATTCATGCTACGACAAATGGGGAGTACGAGTTTGATGCATCGTGGGCCACATTGCAAAGATATTTTCCTCCAGAAAAATGGGAGGAAAGAGAGGGGAAATGCAAAATGAGAACTTATTCCCTTAAAGGACGCTTTCAATGGGCCCATAATATATTTACAATCTCTGGACTCTGTCATTTCGAGATGGGACATGTGATAGATATTTGACTGAGATGAGTTATGTCAATCTCATTTATGCTGCAACAGATGGGTTATGTCAAAATCTCATTTAAGTTGTAGCGGATGGACGGTACGACTTTGATGCATCGTGGGTCACATTGCAAAGATATTTTCCTCCAAAAAGTGGGAGGAAAGAGAGGGGAAATGCAAAATGAGTTCCTTCTTCCCTTAAACGACGAGTTCAATGGGCCCATAATATATTCGCATCTTCTGGACTCTGCCATTTCGAGATGGGACATGTGAAATATACTTGAATGAGATGGGTTGTAGCTACAGAAATATCTACAAAGGTGTTGGCAACGCTTTCAGTGAAGGATTCTCGACTCTCCGAAAATATTATAAGGTTCTTCCTGGTTAGATTTTATTTGGGATGGCCAATGGGCTAGGTCAGTTCGGACCCGTGCTCTCGGGCCACATGCGCCCCCCAATTATAATGGGCAGGCCTCGAGTACATCGATGTCGGCTGCTAGTGAGGCAAATGGACATCTCAACAAGGATGACGAGTACCATGTTTGGAAAGTTCAAGGAAGACAACAGTGACCGTTTGCGGTGGTGGAAGGCCAAAGCATCTTGTTTTCATTTTCTTTCCATGGTGGATCAGGACATGCTCACTCCATTCGTATCGTATGCATCGTTAGAGTACACCTTCAGTACTAACAAACGGGCACAGGTTGTACAATGCATCATCTAATCATCTATAACATCTACGTGATCACTAAAAAAATAAATGCATCCATTTGATTATGCTTGACCTTAAAGAACCCAAAATTATTTTTTGAAAATAAAGAAGTCCCCAAAATCCTATGCTCCGCTGATTTAAAACAAAAAGGGTCATTCCACCATTTCTCTATACTAAAATTACCTTTGGGCCTCACTGCCTGCAAAATATGAGTTATGTCCAGTTGTCCCACACTCTACACTATCATTCTCTATAGGAGCTTATCATCCACCTTTAATTCACCAGTTATGACTTGATAGTACAATTTCGCATGGATTGGAACTTCATGTGCTAGAATACCAAACGAAGTTTATACTTATTCGAGACAGGAAAAAGGACTATAATCGGAAGTGATGTCATTGTACACCCAGCGAGAGCCAAACGACACAATCAAAAAATCATTGTTTTTCCTCATAATCTAGCTTCTTGGAACTTATAATCAATGTTTATTGGACTTCCTTGGGGCAATTACCCGCACCTTCTTCAACGTGTCTATTGACACGGATTTTTATTGACAAGAAAGAAATGGACCGATGATCGTCGAGATGACATGTTCCAAGAGGCTGTTATGTTATAACCATTTGGAGGCGAGTCTCTTGCGAAGGCACGTCTCCTCAAAAGCTGGAGGGCTTGATCAAAGTACATTAACTCTACCTCATAAGCCAGAACCTCCTTTGTTGTTTCACGATGTCCTGGTCTAATATTTCCTGCTTGATCATCACGAAGCTTTTGTCCGGGATCGTAATTATTATCTTACTTCCAAAATAATCCTAGTTCCTGGCTAGTTTCTTGAACTGCTTCTTCATGCCATGTGCAAAACACTAGAAGAATAATGCACTACCATGCTTTTAGTCTCGTCGAGCAAATTTTCTTTTTAAGCATTTGAAGGAACCTTAAAAAAAATAAAATAAAAATAAAAGTAGAGAACATTATATTCTCCTAAACAAACAAAAGGAACAAATGAAATTTGAAGGATCAAATGCTCAGTGCGAACTACTCAACCATAGATTTGCCTTTTTTTTTTCGTATGGAGACAAAATTGTCTATCAGCATCATTATTGTCAAAAAAGATTTTTTTAAATTATGATTCTATGTGCGAAGGGAAGTCTCTCGAGATCATCATGGAAATGGAAACTCGTCAAAGTACAGTCACAGCCCATCATTGAAGGGCATCAACAGCAACTCAAATGTTTTTGCTGGACATTCTATTTGGAGTTTCTCCAACCCACAAAAATCTTTGGCCACCAATGGGTGAATGCGTTCTCCACCATATATTGTTCAAATTAATTCTGCCAAGTTATTCGCATAATTATCCCAAAATGGATAATAGATTGGGAAATCAAATTTGTGACCTTCGGCTTGCAAATCAAGTCTTGGACCACTTGACTAATCATGTCCAGTTTTTTGGGTGAAATTTTATAAAATTTGATTTTATTTAAACCTATTTTATTCTCAACATATTTATTCATTTCTTTTGCTTTTTCCTCGACTCTTTGCCATGTTTAATCATTTCTTCACTTTGAGAACTTTCAATAAATTGAAAAGAATCCTCAAACAGGAAAAATAAAACATGAAGGAATCAATTTTTACTAAAGAGAACCATCTCTTTCTCTTGCCTTGTACTAATCTTTGTTTAATTTTCCATCGTGATATTCTAAGACTTCAACCTGCCAAATGAGCAAGATTGGAAATCGGGTCTATATGAATCCAAGTCATCAATTAAGTCATTTTAAATGAGTTGATATTTCATCAACACATATTTGATTCAATTCAATTGGGTTGTCCCGTTTTTTTGGCCTATTTTTTCCATTGATCAATAAACTACTCTAGCTTTTTGGGAAGTAAAGAATTGACGCAACAAAAACATACAATGTCTTGCACTTTGTTCACGATAGCATGACATTCTTCTTTAAATATTAGGGTAAATATATTCGAAACTGTCGACATCTCAATTTTAGTCAAAAAATTAAGCATACGTTTTTCTAAAAAAAAAAATGAGCATAAAACAATGAACGGAAGTAAAAAAGAACAAAAGATAAAAAGTAATAAAAAGATAAAAATAAATAACAAATAGAAAAGGCCAAGTTGGTCCAACTGGCATGGCCTACAAGAGCAACCCATTGATTTGATCCGCAGCCCAGTCCCACCATCCCCATGGGCCATGACTCCCACCTTTCAACCTTTTCCCCTAGCCTGGCCTGGCCTTCTCTGCCTCGACGCTGAGCTTGGAGTAGACAGAAATTCCAAGTCACGTTCGTTGTCTTCGGCTAGCAATGTCTCCACCAGAAGACCTTCAGGGGTGTCGGATGCAAATCATTGCCGCCGCTGCTCGTTTCCATGAATTTAAGCTCCTGCTGATGTTATTCTAGTTGCTTCCTTCTTATTCGGTCGGTTTGCTGTCTAGGCGAAACTGCTTTTAGATGATGTTGCTAGTATCAAAATGGCACATCAATGATTACCGTTACATGCGACGCATCAATGATTATTGTTCTTTGTGGAAGGTTTTAGTTGACTCGATCCCTCTGACATAGTGAACTACGCAAGCGGAATTATCGAAAGCAATCGCGACCGCATCTCCTTGGCTTCCACCGTCGCAGTCCCGCTTCTGGCTTTTGGTGATGAGGAGTGTCTCGGCACGACGACGCAGCAAATGTTTGATGACGAAGCAGTCAAGTGAAAGGCAAGGAAAAAAAAAAAACCAGAACAGACCTGATGATTTGGTGGCGAGGACGGCGCGAGCTCGAGATGACGACTCGGCGACTTTCCAGACAGCGAGCACAGCCTCTCACTATTATAGCATTGATTCTAACAGCCACCAACAGGATAGAATAACGAATGGATTCCTTCAGTCATTTCATCGAACACTTCTTGAGCAGTATCCGTACATTCATTCGACGCAAGGATGACTCTTGGGCTTGGACTAGAGCAAGAAGTTGAAGAGCTCAATCGGTGGAGAGAAGATTCGTAAGCGATGGTTGGAGTCAACTGAGACGGGGTGTCCTTTTCCATGCGATTCGAATCTACCGCAAACTTCCACCGATCACTGAAGCGAAAGAATGAATCGCAGGAACGCATCGTGGTCAGAACAGCACGCGATCGGAACTGCAACCAGATGACATCGGAACCGCAATCGAAGTCATGAACAGTGGAATAGACGTCGATTAACCTCCGGCGAACCTTGAATCAACGACAATGAACTTTGGATTGCAGGATCAAGCTTCGTTTCTTGTGCGTGTGTTGTGTGCCTTCCTTCGTGCATCTGTCGTGACCGGAGACGGAAGGCCGACGGTGGCTTCCGGTGGACCCGACAGCGGCCAACGGTGAAGCTACAGAGGATAGTAAAGGCTACGGACGCGAAGCAGAATCGAGAACTTCCTCGTCAAATGACGAAAGTGCCCTGATTTAAAACGACGAAAATGTCCCTTTAGTTGTTGCTGTCATAACCAAATTCAAGAGAGGAGGGAAAATCAGCTGTAGCGTATGGCAAAATTTTTATGATTATTGTTATTCTTCTTTGTATTGTTTCATTGTAGGTACAATTCAAGTGTCAATAATCCCGAACTATAAGAACCCCTTGCAAGATGAGCACTTCTGTGTGAAGGACCACAATGCGTTCGGCCTGAGCTGATCCTTTTGAAGACAGTAATACTAGACTATACTCACATGTAATTAAGCATTGCTAAAACATGGAAATGCTTTTATGGTTTTTGGGATGATCGAAGTACTACCAAGTTGAAAAAATTTGCCCACATGTGGCTTCCATCACTGTTGATTTGTTGGGCCAATGCAATAGAGTAAAGATCATCCTTTTATCAATAGTGCGTAGTCAGTGAAGGATTTTTCTACTTTTACTGTCGGCTTAATGAATGTTTACAGTATAAGAAGTTTTCTATTTTTTTTTTACACAAATTCTTCACCTCTAATAGTTCTTTCTTTCGCCTTGCCTTTATACGATGCAATTGGAGAATATGTTATATAATGGCTCTTTCTTGAATAAGTATCCTCATTTATGGTGCAATGCACCGTTTGGCCAAAAAATTCCAAATCCATGACTTAAGAAAGGATAGTTCTTTATTGAGATCTCTCATCATTGAGACTTGGCACTTGCCATGTTATGGTGCAGGATGGCATGATGCAACCTCATGACGAAAAGACGAAGAAGTTTGTTCAACATTCTAGTTGTCACGCCCCGATCCTCGAGCACGCATACATCCTTCTCTTTTGGTCGATTTTATAATGCGATATCCCAGGACAATATATCGCCGACCCTTTCATTTATTAAGCACATGCGGAAGCAGTTAAAATCTCTAGACAATAAAACGAAGGGAATAGAAAAGCAGGGCCATAACCAAACTTTTATACAAAACACAAATTAGAACACTTCACAACTTTTTATTCTAAACTCTATTCACATCAAAATGGAGATATCAAAGAAGATAGAATCTCACCATCCGCCGTACTCAAGGCCCTCTCAGGATTATCTTCTTCTCCCAAAAATCCTTCTCCGACTCTTCCTCCTCAGCTCCTTAGCGGGGTCCTGAAATGATTTCCCCAAACTGGGATGAGACTACGTTTCAGCGAGTTCTACCCCACTAAGCCCGATTAGCAAACCATTATACTATAGGCTGCCTAAACACGCACAGGATAGAGGACTTACCTTGGCCTCAGATCCTACCTGTAAGTCAGTACAATTCATAATAGGTACCCAAACAGTCATATCACCGATAGAAGCATCGAACAAATCGACATAGTCGATTACATGCTAACAAGACCACTCACGGTCATTTCCATTCAGTCAATCAATTCACAACATCAAATCAAAGCAATGATCAATCGATCTAGTCGATTATATGTCAGACGGACCATTCTAGGTCAATACTCTCGGGCGCCAAGTTCGCCAAAGTGATTTATCCACTAGACAATTGCGTGCGTTCTTTAAGGCGCCGTTTTCACCAGTGACATCCTTAGTCACCGAACCACGCATGCCTATAACCATGTACTGAAATAGACAATTGTGTGCGTTCTTTAGGCGCCGTTTCGCCAATGATATCCCAAATCACCGAACCACACATGCCTATAACAATGTATTTAATAGACAAGTGTATGCGTTCTTTAAGACGCCGTTTTTCGCCCGGTGATGTCCTTAATCACCGAACCATACATGCCTATAACAATACGAGTACTAGACCGATACGTGCGTTCTTTAAAGGCGCCGTTTTTAAATGATATCCCAATCACCGAACCACGTATGTCCACAATAATGTATGTACTAGACCAATACGCGTTCGTTTTAAGGCGTATTTTTCGCCAAATGATGTCACGTCACCAACGTAGTCCATACACTCCATTTGTGTCACGATTGGTTCAATTCCAGAGTATTTCCAATTCTCTCATAACTCCATCCACTTTACAACTCAATCAAAGCATTATAAATGCTAAACAAACATACTCAGCCATCTACCAATCAATCATTCAATCTCAATCAATTCCAAATCAATTTAGGGTAAATCCCTAAAATATCACAATTTATTCAATTTCATACAACGTAGAGCTCAAATAAATAAACGAACTGCGCCACGACGATCAGCACGAGATTTCGGTCGTCGGCCATCAAAATCTTAATTTCTGAAAAATAAATAAATAATTAATTAATTAATTTCGAAAATTAATTAATAAATATTAAAAATTCAATTTAGCACAAACTAAAACTCAATTAAACAAACGGATTTCACCATGGTCATCAGCATAATTTTTCGGTTCCGGACCATTTAGTTGAATTTTCGGAAAATAAATAATTATTTAATTTAATTCCGAAAATTAATATTTAAATACTAAAAAAATTCCACTTAGGCCCGAAAAGCCTAATTGGAGCCCACTAAGGGCGGGAAAAATCCCAAGGCACTTCCAATAATTAGTAGACCATGTCTACTTGCTAATTATACATTCAATTTATCTAATTCGCATCACAATTGGCTAATAATTGCTAATTTATTCTAATCTAACAACCTAAACATAATTAATTAAATCTAAACCAACCTTAAGCATAAATAGCCAACTAATCCTGGATTAGTGAGATTACTCACCAAATCGCGCGCAAATCGGATCAATCCGACGGCGGCGATGCGAGGAATGATTCTTCCCAAAGCATGGCTCGGGTTCGGGGCTCGGAAACAGCCCAAAACGGGCCACGAACGGGTTGGATACCCACTCGGCAACTTGTTGAGTTGGGCTGGCCGAAGCTGCTCCAGTGGCCAAGACGGTGAGGGGAAGCTGGCGGAAGACGAGGGGACGCCGGGGAGGTCGGGGCGGCGGCGAGCGGTGGCTAGAGGCGGTCGGATCGCGGCGGAATAGGGCTGGACAGAGGCGAACGGTGGTGGGTCGCGCGAGGAACGGGCTGGCGGCACACGGCGGACGCGGGGGCGTGCGGACGGCAGAACGGCGGCGAGCGATGGGCGTCTGGGCGGCGGTGCGGGCGGTGACGGCTCCGTCGAGCTGCAGCCATGTGGCTTCTTCTTCCTCGTTTCTGGTTTTCACGAGCGAGAAATGAGGGGAAGGGGGGGCCTTCGGTCACGTGGGGGGAAAGTGGGAGAGAAGAGAGAGGAGAGAGAGGGAAGAGATAAGGGAGAGAAGAGATAAGAGAGAGTTTTGACTGGTCAAAAGGAGAGAGAAAAGTGAGTCGGTGGGTGGGGGCATCCGCACGAAAGGGAGGGGAGAGAAGAGAGAAAAGAGAAAGGGAGAAAAAGAAAAGAGAAGGAGAGAGAGAGAGAAAAAGAAAAATAAACAATAATACTTTTTTCTTATTTTATTTTCTTTTCTCTTTCCCTTTCTAATTTCTTTTTGATCTTCAATTTTCCTCCGATAATTTCTTTATTGAAATTTCGGACTCGTCGATAATTTGACGGACGATGAGACGGTCCTAAAAATGAATTGTGTATTTCGGATATTCGATTCCCAAAACCAAATCAAATTCCATGATTAAAATCGACCGGACGTGATTTAGTCCAATCCAACTAATTATGTAGCTTTTAGGGATTTTACCGCGAATATATCCCTTAATGGCTTCACCCAATAAGTTATTTAACTCGTGAGTGATCAGCTCAGAGAAAAAGGACCATAGGCACGCCAACGATATGCACATTTCATTTTATCGAAATGGGATCGAATTTCGGGATGTCACAACTCTTCCCCTCTTATAAAAATTTTGTCCTCGAAATTTAAACCATTACACTTTGCTCAAAAAGGTGGGGGTACAATTCTCTCATCGACGCTTCAGTCTCCCAAGTCGCTCCTTTAGTACCGTGGTGTTGCCAAACCACTTTAACCAACGGGATGATCTTTATACGCAGAACCTGCTCTTTACGATCGACAATCTGAACCGGGCTTTCAACGTATAACACACAGTCATCCACGTCCAATTCCTCGAAATTGAGCACGTGGGTCGGGTCAGGCTCGTACTTCCTTAACATCGACACGTGAAAGACGTCATGCACTTGCGCCAATCTTGGCGGCAACGCAAGATGATACACTAGGTTTCCGATTCTTTCAAGAATCTCAAACGGACCTACGTACCTCGGACTCAGCTTGCCTTTCTTACCAAAGCGCAAAGTTCCCCTTATTGGTGACACTTTTAGAAAAACGCGATCACCAACTTGGAATTCCAAAGACCTTCGGCGCTTATCTGCATAACTTTTCTGCCTGCTCTGCTCTGTCTTTAATCTGTCTCTGATCACTACCACGGCATCTACCGATTGCTGAACCAACTCTGGGCCTGTTATCTTCCTTTCTCCGACTTCATCCCAACACACTAGAGTTCTGCATGTTCTGCCATACAACGCTTCAAATGGAGCCATCTTGATGCTCTGCTGATAACTATTGTTGTAGGCGAATTCCACCAGATGAAGCTGATCTTCCCAGCTTCCTTTGAAGTCTATTACACACGCTCTCAGCATGTCTTCAAGAGTCTGAATCGTCCTTTCCGATTGGCCATCCGTCTGAGGATGATATGCCATACTGTACTGAAGCTTTGTACCCAAAGCACTCTGCAAGCTCTTCCAAAAAGCAGTAGTAAATCTCGGGTCTCTATCCGATGTTATCGTAACCGGCACTCCATGCATTCGAACCACCTGACGCACATACAGGTCTGCGTGCCTATCAAGACTGAGGTCCTTTCAAACTACAATGAAGTGAGCCGACTTTGTCAGCCTGTCGACTACTACCCAAATCGAATTATTTCCTCTTTGACTCCTTGGTAGTCCAGTCACGAAATCCATCGTGATATGCTCCCATTTCCATTCTGGGATCGCCAAAGGTTGCAGAAATCCTCCCGGCTTGCAATGCTGGGCTTTTACTTACTGACAAGTCAAACACTTGGCGACATGCTTGGCAATATCCGCATTCATACCTGACCACCAGTAATGTTGACGCAGGTTCTGATACATCTTAGTGCTTCCATGATGAATACTATAGCTGCTACGATGTGCTTCTGATAAAATTTCTTCTCTAAGCTCGACATCGTCAGGTACAACCAAACGTCCTTGAAACCTTAGAGTCCCGTCATCAGCAATCTGAAAATCAGCTTTCCTTTTATCTGCGTCTTCCTGAAGAATTCTCTGTACATCTGGATCTGTCGGTTGGAGTTGCTTGATTCTGACTTGAATATCCGGCTCAATTCTGAGGATGGCCATAAGACTCGAGAGGTGGCCTACCTCAAATTTGAATTCCGAATCCCGAGCTCTCTCGATTAAGTTCCACTCCTTAACCAAGATTTGTGCCACTGAAGACTTCCGACTCAATGCATCGGCGACCTTGTTCGCCTTTCCCGGGTGATATAGAATGTCACAGTCGTAGTCTTTCAGCAATTTCATCCATCGCCGCTGTCTCATGTTCAACTCTTTATGAGAGAACAAATACTTGAGACTCTGATGGTCCGTGAAGATCTGAAACTTTTCCCCACACAAGTAGTGCCTCCAAATCTTCAACGCAAATATGATGGCTACGAGTTCTAAGTCACGCGTCGGATAATTCAATTCATGAGGTCTCAACTGCCAGGAAGCGTATGCAACTACTCTGCCATGTTGCATCAACACGCAACCCAATCCCCTAAATGACGCATCACTATAGATCTCGAACCCTCCAGGACCAGTTGGAATCGTCAGCATAGGTGCGGTAGTCAGCTTTTCCTTCAGCTCTTGGAAACTACGCTCGCACTTGTCTGACCATACGAACTTCTCATTTTTCTTCGTGAGCTTTGTCAGAGGCGACGCTATCGATGAAAACCTTCCACAAACCATCTGTAATAACCTGCTAACCCCAGAAAACTTCTGATCTCTGTCACTGATGTCGGTCTCGGCCACTTGATTACGGCTTCTATCTTGCTCGGGTCGACAGAGATTCCTTCTCCGGAAATCACATGACCTAAGAACGCAACACGAGTCAACCAAAACTCGCATTTGCTAAACTTAGCATATAGCTGATGAGTTCTTAAGGTCTGAAGCACTAATCTCATATGATTTTCGTGCTCTTCATCACTTCTGGAATAGACCAAGATATCATCTATGAACACGATCACAAATTGATCCAGATATTCCTTGAACACTTTGTTAATCAAATCCATAAAGGCAGCTGGAGCATTCGTCAATCCAAACGGCATCACTGTGAACTCGTAATGCCCGTACCGGGTACGAAATGCTGACTTAGGAATATCCTCTTTCCGAATCCTCAGCTGATGGTATCCTGTCCTCAAGTCGATCTTCGAGAATATTGACGCTCCTTGCAGTTGATCAAACAAGTCATCTATCCTCGGCAATGGATACTTGTTCTTGATCGTTACCTGATTGAGCTATCGATAGTCAATGCACAAACGCAACGAACCATATTTCTTCTTAACAAACAGAACTGGTGCTCCCCAATGTGATGCACTAGGACGAATAAATCCCTTATCCAGTAATTCTTGCATCTGCACTTTCAGTTCCTTCAACTCAGATAACGCCATTTGGTAAGGTGCCTTTGAGATCGGTTCTTTCCCTGGTGCTAGCTCAATTACAAATTCAATCTCTCTTTCTGGAGGTAACCCTGGCAATTCCTTTGGAAAGACATCTGGAAACTCCTGTACCACTGCAATATCTTCCATTTTCAACTCTTCAACTATCGTATCCATGACAGTCGCTAAGTACCCTCGGCAACCCTCGTCTAACAAACGAGCTGCTACTGGCGACGAGATTAAGGAAATCGAAGGTCCTCCTCGATTCCCGACAAACTCGAAGCTCTTACCCTCTAACGGGTCAAACCGAATCGCTTTGCGATAACAGTCCATTTTAGCTCGTTGATTGGTGAGCCAGTCCATGCCAATTATCAAATCAAAATCATACATGGCTAGGACTAACAAGTCAATTTTCCCCACTCGCTCACCAATCTCTAACTTGCACCCCGAACATCCCAAAGCAGCAATAACTTTATCTTTCAAGGGTGTAGATATGCAAATTGCCGACTCCAACAAAATAGGACTCAACCCTAGCATCTTAACATATTGCTCGGTAATGAAAGAATGGGTTGCTCCCGAATTAAACAAAGCATAAGCAGATTGGTCGTTGAGCGAGACCATACCTGTGACAACGCCAGGCGCAGCTTCTGCCTGACCTTGGGTAATCGCGTACAAGGTGCCCTGAGCTGGAGGTCTCTGCTGTCCTCCTTGCGGTGCATTCTAAGGGGCATACCCTCCTATCTGTCTCAGCGGTGGCGGCGGCGGCAATTGAGGTTGTCCTCTTTGCTTCTTTGGACAATATCTGGCTATGTGGCCTTGTTAGCCACATTCGAAGCATGCACCCGTCCTAGCTGGGCACGGTGTTGTCCCGTGTCTTCTCCCACAAAAACGACATACACCAACACTATTTGGTACTGGCCTATTAAATCCACTTTTCTTACTGGGCAGGCCTTGGAATTTATTTCCAAACATCGGCCTCTTTCCTTGGCAGATGTTGTCTCTATGAGAGTTAAACCTCGATCCCGATGAGGCGGCTCTATCGTTTTGGTCTCTCTCAATCATTTGAGCCCTCTCATAAAGGTCATTATAATTTCTCAGATTCAGCAAAATCAATGGGCTTCTCAACTCTGGCTTGAGTCCATCTCTTAATCTTCTCCCTCGGTTTATTGGATTCTCCACTAATTCAGGGGCATATTGCGAAAGTTCAGCAAACTTCGCCTCATATTGATCCACAGTCATAGAGCCTTGGCGAAGGCGCTGAAACTCAACCATCTTTATCTCTTTAGCAGTCTCTGAAAAGTATTTCCCGTTGAAGGCCTCAACAAAGGCGTTCCATTCTGGGGCTACACCTTCGGGAAATATCACTCCTTGAGTGGTTCTCCACCAAGTACTCGCAACTCCTTCTAATTGGTAGACTGCGAGGACCACTTTCTCAGTCTCAGAGCACATCAATAGTGCAAATGCTTTCTCCAGTCCTTGGATCCACATAGCAGCAGCTTCGGGGTCTCCTGCCCCAGTAAACTTCGGTGGCTTCAATTTCAAAAACTGTTCCACTAAACTAGGCATCGGCCTCACAGGCGGGACTTCAGCAGGTACGGCGGCAGGTGCGGCTGCAGCAACAGCATTGGCAGCAACAGTAGTAGCGGCTGTAACGGCGGCAGTAAAGGCAGCTGCTTGCTCCCGGACCTATTGCCCCATCATCTCACGCATAGCATCCAACGCTTGCATGATCCCAACTGTTCCCTGATCAACTGGGGCTGCTACCCCGGCACCAACGGGATGTGGTGCTGCTCCACTCGCGCTAGCCTCAGCTTGCGCTCTACCTCGGCCACCTCAGGCACCAACTCTTGTCGGTGTCCTAGTCCGAGTCACTGAGGACAAAGTCCTCTGCCTAGGAGTTCTTGGTTCCTGGTGCCCCGATCCTCGAGCACGCATACATCCTTCTCTTTTGGTCGATTTTATAATGCAATATCCCAGGACAATGTATCGCCGACCCTTTCATTTATTAAGCACATGCGGAAGCAGTTAAAATCCCCAGACAATAAAATGATGGAATAGAAAAGCAGGGCCATATTTTTCATGTTGAAATTTATAACCAAACTTTTATACAAAACACAAACCAGAACACTTCACAACTTTTTATTCTAAACTCTATTCACATCAAAATGGAGATATCAACGAAGATAGAATCTCCATGTAGGCCGTACTCAAGGCCCTCTCAGATTATCTTCTTCTCCCAAAAATCCTTCTCCGACTCTTACTCCTCAGCTCCTTAGCGGGGTCCTGAAATGATTTCCCCAAACTGGGATGAGACTACGTTTCAGCGAGTTCTACCCCACTAAGCCCGATTAGCAAACCATTATACTATAGGCTGCCTAAACACGCACAGGATAGAGGACTTACTTTGGCCTCAGATCCTACCTGTAAGTCAGTACAATTCATAATAGGCACCCAAACAGTCATATCACTGATAGAAGCATTGAACAAATCGACATAGTCGATTACATGCCAACAAGACCACTCACGGTCATTTCCATTCAGTCAATCAATTCACAACATCAAATCAAAGCAATAATCAATCGATCTAGTCGATTATATGTCAGACGGACCATTCTAGGTCAATACTCTCGGGCGCCAAGTTCGCCAAAGTGATTTATCCACTAGACAATTGCGTGCGTTCTTTAAGGTGCCGTTTTCGCTAGTGACATGACATCCTTAGTCACGAACCACGACGCCTATAACCATGTACTCAAATAGACAATTGTGTGTGCGTTCTTTAAAGGCGTCGTTTTTGCGCCAGTGATATTCCAAATCACCGAACCACACATGCCTATAACAATGTATTTAATAGACAAGTGTATGCGTTCTTTAAGACGCCGTTTTCGTAGGTGATGTCTTAATCACCGAACCATACATGCCTATAACAATACGAGTACTAGACCGATACGTGCGTTCTTTAAGGCGCCATTTTCGCTAAATGATATCAATCACCAACCACGTATGTCCACAATAATGTATGTACTAGACTGATACGTGCGTTCTTTAAGCGCCATTTTCGGTGATGTCCCAATCACCTAACCACGTAGGTCCCATACACTGTCGATTGGTTCAATTCGAGTATTTCCAATTCTCTCATAACTCCATCCACTTTACAACTCAATCAAAGCATTATAAATGCTAAACAAACATACTTCGCCATCTACCAATCAATCATTTAATCTCAATCAATTCCAAATCAATTTAGGTAAATCCCTAAAATATCACAATTTATTCAATTTCATACAACGTAGAGATCAAATAAATAAACGAATTGCCCTACGACGATCAGCACGAGATTTCGGTCGTCGACCATCAAAATCTTAATTTCCGAAAAATAAATAAATAAATAAATAATTTCGAAAATTAATTAATAAATATTAAAAATTCGATTTAGCACAAACAAAAACTCAATTAAACAAACGGACTTCACCACGGTCATCAAGATAATTTTCCGGTTCCGGACCATCTTAGTTGAATTTTCGGAAAATAAATAATTATTTAATTTAATTCCGAAAATTAATATTTAAATACTAAAAAATTCCACTTAGGCCCGAAAGGCCTAATTGGAGCCCACTAAGGGTCGGGAAAAATCCCAAGGCACTTCCAATAATTAGTAGACCATGTCTACTTGCTAATTACACATTCAATTTATCTAATTCGCATCACAATTGGCTAATAATTGCTAATTTATTCTAATCTAACAACCTAAACATAATTAATTAAATCTAAACCAACCTTAAGCATAAATAGCCAACTAATCCTGGATTAGTGAGATTACTCACCAAATCGCGCGCAAATCGGATCAATCCGACGGCGGCGATGCAAGGAACGATTCTTCCCAAAGCACGGCTCGAGTTCGGAGCCCGGAAACGGCCCAAAACGGCCCACGAACGGGCTGGATACCCACTCGGCAACTTGCTGAGTTGGGCTTGCCGGAGCTGCTCCAATGGCCAAGACGACGAGGGGATGCCGACGGAAGACGAGGGGACACCGGGGAGATTGGGGCGGCGGCGAGCGGCGGCTAGAGGCGGTCAGATCGCGGCGGAATAGGGCTGGACAGAGGCGAACGGCGGTGGGTCACGCGAGGAACGGGCTGGCGGCACACGGCGGACGCGGGGGCGTGCGGACGGCGGAACGGCGGCGAGCGATGGGCGTCCGGGCGGCAGTGCGGGCGGTGACGGCTCCGTCGAGCTGCAGCCGTGTGGCTTCTTCTTCCTCGTTTCTAGTTTTCACGAGCGAGAAACGAGGGGAAGGGGGGCCTTCGGTCACGTGGGGGGAAAGTGGGAGAGAAGAGAGAGGAGAGAGAGGGAAGAGATAAGGGAGAGAAGAGATAAGAGAGAGTTTTGACTGGTCAAAATGAGAGAGAAAAGTGAGTCGGTGGGTGGGGGCGTCCGCACGAAAAGGAGGGGAGAGAAGAGAGAAAAGAAAGGAGAAAAGAAAAGAGAAGGGAGAGAGAGAGAAAAAAAGAAAAATAAACAATAATACTTTTCTTATTTTATTTTATTTTCTCTTTCCTTTCTAATTTCTTTTTGATCTTGATCTTTTCCTCCAATAATTTCTTTATTGAAATTTCGGACTCGTCGATAATTTGACGGACAATGAGACGGTCCTAAAATTGAATTGTGACACGCTCGGATATTCAATTCCCGAAACCAAATTAAATTCCATGATTAAAATTGACCGGACGTGATTTAGTCCAATCCAACCAATTAGGTAGCTTTTAGGGGTTTTACCGCGGATATATCCCTTAATGGCTTCACCCAATAGGTTAGTTAACTCGTGAGTGATCAGCTCAGAGAAAAAGGACCATAGGCGCGCCGACGATATGCACATTTCATTTTATCGAAATGGGATCGAATTTCAGGACGTCACACTAGCGTCAACTATGTGCTTGCTCCTTGTTGTGCAAGTACCAAACTCAACATTTTCAAGCAATAGGTACGTATCCTTAAATGTTTAGGTTGAGAAAATTTGCCTGCCTGTGGCTTCTATCACTGTTGATTTGTTGGGCCAGTGTAGTAGAGTAAGGATCATCCTTTTATCAATGGTGCGTAGTCAGTGAAAGATTTTCCTACTTTTACTATCAGCTTAATGAACATTTACAATATAAGAAGTTTTCTGTTTTTTCTTTTTTTTTACACAAATTCTTGACCTCTAATGGTTCTTTCTTTTGGCTTGCCTTTGCAAGATGCAATTGGAGAATATGTTTTAGCTGCGAAGCAAGTAAGTTTAGCTGCTAATACCATGTTGGTAGATTTGCAATTGGCTGTTATATGTTTATAACTTGGAAAGTGTTCTTACATTAGAAAGTCACG
This sequence comes from Eucalyptus dawsonii, assembly GCA_016097615.1. NCBI lineage: Eukaryota > Viridiplantae > Streptophyta > Magnoliopsida > Myrtales > Myrtaceae > Eucalyptus > Eucalyptus dawsonii. The sequence continues at coordinate 8,389,726 of CM027877.1, read as the reverse complement.
CTTCTTTTTTATGCAGAGTCTTTAGTGTTTTTGAGTAGAGATTGAATTCCACATTGATAATGTTGCTTCTTCTAATCTCTTCATGGTTGCAGAATCTTATCCTGTGGAAAGAACTTGAAAGTGGACAAGAGTATTCACATGGCGTATGTGAAAGCAATTAGATCGGCACAACACTTAATTTACATTGAAAACCAATATTTGCTCGGCCACCATACAAAAATGCAGGTATAAGATGCCCATTTCTATTCATTTTGACTGACTGAATTGAGCGAGCAATAACGCCTCCAGTAAAGAGTGTACATATTTGGCTCCTCCTGGGGATTGTGTATCAGCTAATAATCGCTAGAACTCACTGTACAAGACATTAAGAGTTCATTCTGATTCAATATGTTATATTTTTGAGACCGACTCTCCGAACTTTTTAAGAATAAGTAATTTCATGTAATAACGGGAGCATATTTGAGAAATCCGTAGCAGGAAATAGCCACACCTGCCAATGGCTCCAATGGCGCACCTGACAAAGAGAGTAGCAATAAGGGTGAGTATAAGTTTGTCCAGTTTTCTCTCTAATGTACTCCTCTTGGAAGGAACATTCGCAGCATTCATCATAACCTGCAAGCGCCAAAAAGAGATGGACCTAATAAAATCAATGTTCTCAAGAGAGGTGGAGAATGCCTGTCACAATTCAGGGCATATTTGTATTACAAAGATACCATTTTCACATCAGCAGAATTAAATCTGTTTCATCTAATCAGAGATCTCCACTAGTAAGGAAAGTAACAACGGACCAAAACAGAGATTTCTGGAAGCATACCTTAGTCTCATGACCAGTAAAATTGACAGCACCAACAATATGTTCAGTATTCCTAAGACTGCATCCCTGAGAACAAGTTATGCCACGGTGCCACAGTTTAGTGAATGAAGAGTCCACATCAACATAAATAACATTTAGAAGCAGAAGAACAGATTAAATCCACATTACTTGAATGATCAAACGTATTTCTAAAGCACATATTTACAAGAGATGCAGAGAACTTGAGTAAGAGGTTCATGCGTCAAAAAACTTTACAGCAACCCAATGAATAAAAAAATGAAGACCTACAAAATAAATAAAGGACAATAAACAAGCAGAAAAGCAACCATACCCACGACGGAATTTGATTTGGGGGAGAGGTAAAGTTTGCTTTTGATGTGTAAGATTGCCAGTGAACGTGTACAGCGAATTGTTTGGTTGTTCACAATGCACTTCGCCAAAGAATTTCATGATTTTTTTTTTCATTTTCTGTTGGAAGGTAAATCTGTGAGCTCTGTAAGGCAGATACGGAGAACATGATGATTGTTTAGTGCATGCTAGGAAGCCATTGTTTATGCTTGTGGTACAAGTGCGTAAACAGAGCGCATGTTAATTTTAGTTCACAGAAGCAGAGAAGACAATAGCTACTTAGACCTCACAAAAAGCCAACTGGCGGGCAAATGCTTGTGGTTTAATCTACTCCACAGCAAGCAAAAGAATGCTTCATCACAAATATTCCGAAACTGGTCATAAAATCTATAATTTGATCCATCGGCATTCCAGTATTGGCGCTCCTATGCATCGGGATGCTCCACAAAATTATCCTCCTCAGCAAAGTTATGGTCCCCCGGGGCAAGGTGAAAGAAGAAATCCCATGCCAATCGGCAATATGAATTATGCCCCTGGTGGAAGGGATTCATATCAAGGTCTGAGGAGGGATCCAGTACCTTCATACCAGGGAAACTATAATCAACAGGGTCATAACAACAGTTACCATCAGCAGCAGAGAGACCCGCCACAAGGAGATAGATGGAGCTCTGCACCTCCAGTGCAGAATGATTATAGGAGCGACAATCGGCACTATGCACCTGCTCCTGGTGGAACATATGGGCAGGGTTCTGATGGATTTCAAGGGCAGGGTACTGGTAGTGCACATGGCCAAGGAATGAATCCCAGTTATGGACAGAATTATATGGGATATGGCGAAGGTCAAAGGTTCACACCACCAGGGCAAAAGAATGTGCAGGAGGACCAGTGGAGCACACAGCAAGACCAGAGGAGCTACAGACCAGAAGGACAAGGGGGAATTGAGCAAGTAAGTTTTTATAGTCTATTGAAATAGATCCTTGAGTGGAGTAATATATAAAGAGTAGGGTAGTCATTACTTGTTAGCCATGTGTAAAATGATTATCATTGTATGGGATTTCAACTATGCCAAGTTTGGGTGATGCGTTGAGGCAAATGAGTACTTTGCTATGCATCTGCCATAAGATTATGAAGAATTGGTTTTGATTGTTGCTATTTTACTCTTGAGAGAGGTGTTAAGTGGGATGCTTAGCGAGATTTCTTCACTGAACTTGGATAAGGGGACGGTTGATCTATGTCGTGTGTAAACTTAAGTAGTTTACAGTGGGCAGTTGCTTTTGTGAACAAGGGCCGTGAAGTTAGTCATGCTGCTCTTCCAAAGTAATGCGCATTTTCTTGTTTTAAGATGGAGATACATGCTTGCACTGCATCTGTCATGACATTGGCTTTAATGTTGGTTGCGGGCTGGACCTTGAAATTAGCCATTTTTTTCTGTGATTAAAATACAGATGAACATGTCCTGTCGCATGACTTTTTGTGCATACTCATCCAAATCTCATTATATTTGTGTATTTTCTTTTCCTCTTGGGCGGAAGCATACTTCTGCATTGTAGTCTTTAACATGAGAATTTTGCTATCTGATGTGTTATTTTGTTTTCCATGGGGTTAGCTTTTCCAAGTTTATGGGCAAGGTAGGCTCACAGGCATTCTTTACCTCTTGCTCTGCCCCGGAAATATGATAGAAAAGAGAGAAATTATTTTAGTGTTGTCCAGTATTGCATTTGCTTTTCTTCTCGTCAATTCATTGCTTCATTTGGGGATATCTTAACTTGTTACATTGTAGCTGTTAAGTGTGAGCTTTTCTTGTCTTGCTGCCTCTGACATACCTCAACACCGCTGTCTTCTGCAGAGGAGATATTAGAAAGCTCAAATGGGGTCCTTGGGATGGCAAGCCTTGCAAAGATGGTGATTTACATGACTTATCTCGAGAGGATTTGATATGGTTCCTGCAGGAGTCGGATAGTAGGTTGAGAACTAAGTCCTTTTTTTAGATCATGTCATTTTTCACATACGCTGGCTGTTCTCTCTATAAATGATTGTGAGGTGTGAGATGGATTCCCGTGTGTGGGTATTTGTGCATGCATGCAAGTCCAAGTTCAGCAAACATGCATGGAAACAATAATAATCACTACAAAATGCATATCCCATCTCCCTCACCAAAATTAATGCGATTGTGAGCTGGATTATGCATTTGTTTTCTTCCAGAAAATTTGGATTTCTTGCGTCAGATTTAACTTTCGTCGCCAAGTCTGTGTACTTATTCAAAATATACCTCGTTGGATCGTCACTTTCTTGCACCACTGGTGAATAAGCTGCTTTACTAAATGCCTGGATATGGTTCAACGAAACTTGTTGCCTTTTTCCTCTAGATCTCACACATGCATGTGTGATTTTTTCTCCTTTTCAGTGGACTATGGTAAAGTCAATTAATTTAATTTTTGCTAATGACTAGAGAGGATGAATCGAATGACATTCGATCGACCCCCTAATTCCCCGCAATTACTTTCCCATCAAACATCTAAAATTGAAAGGTGTACCTCATCGGGTCACAGAAGAAAGGGAGTCAACAAGACGAGTCCTTGAGATAAAGATGGTTTACACATCATCATCTGAGGCTTCCCACCATCTTCGCTTTCGATTTTTCCTGTATTTTCTCTCTGTGGTGTTGTCTTTTGACCATTTCCCTCTGTTTTCTCTCTCCAACGAGCGAAAACCTTGCAAAGCTCTTTTTCCATTGTCTGGTGTCTTTTCGTCTTCCCAATTCTGGGTCCTCCTTGCTTTTTCCAACACCAGGTAACTCTCCTTTTCACTCTTTTTCCTTCTCGTCAAGCTATTTCCCGAAGGCTTCAGATTTCCGGGCATACTGTTTTTACCTATCGATCAATTGTGATGTGAGGATTGCCATTTCCTTGAATTACAAGATTTGTTAGCCCTGTTTGGTAACAATCCAAACATTGCCAAATTCTAATTCTTTGTTCTTAGGAGTAATTTGGAAATAGAATCGCGTTTGGTAAAATTTTTGTTCTCGGAATGTTCCGAGAACAAATTTGAGAATCAAAACCAACTCTTCTTCTTCTTCCCTTCCGCCATCCCGCAACCGCCATCCACCACCGCCATTGCGTCGTCACGGCTGCCTCGCGCCCCCGCTTCACCGGGTCGCCCGGGTTCGACAACCGGCCACAAGAAGAAGAAGAAGAAGAAGAAGAAGAATAGGAGAAAAAGGGAAAAAAAGTAAAAAAATTATTTAAAAATTAAAAGAAATTGATTTGGAACATAATCAATGAGCATGGTACCAAACGCAATTCTATTCCAGAATCAAAAATTTTGGACAATTACCAAACGCGTTATTTTACTCAGAATCAGTTCCCGGGAACAAAATAAAAAATAATTATTTCTTATCAGAATCTACTCCCGGGAACAGAATCGTTATCAAATGTATCCTTAATCTTTGTTCTTTTTGGAAAAGTTATTAAAGATTTTCTTGTACCTCTTTCAATGAACTTACGAATGGGAACATTTTCTCTCATGCGCAAGAAAAATAATGTACCCTAATTCCGTGTGATTTTCAGCAAGGAGGACCTGCGGATCCTAATTTTGCAGAGACCGAATTCGTTGGGTGTTTCAGAAATTAAGCGAAACAGATCGGTACTTTCCGTTAGAGCAACTGAGTTTCAATTTAGCAGACCGCATCAGCTTTTATTAGGTGCGAAAGTCTGCCCAAATATGGGTTAAATTGAGGTGATCAAGAAGTGCTTGAGAAGATGGAAGATTTGCACCCGGCGCAAAGAAGCGTGGGCAACGAGGATGAAATCCCAGGGAACGCAGACACTGAACCGGGAAAACTCAATGGGCTTAACATCACAACGGGGCCAATCTTCTTCACGGCGAATTGGACATGTACATAGTGGAGGCCAAATCCCTCCCAAACATGGACCTGGCATCGGAGAGAATAGGGCAGTGCTGCTCCATGCTCGGGCCACCCTGCGTGCCTGCGTTACACGGGCAGCGGCCCGTCCCTGCCCGCTCCTCAGGGAAGAACTCAACGATCACGAGTGACCCCTACGTATCCGTCTGCCTGGTGGGAGCCACGGTTGCCCAGACCCGGGTGATCCAGAACTACGAGAACCCCCTGTGGGACGAGCGGTTTTGCGTTCCCGTGGCGCATCCGGTTGTGAAAGTGGAGTTTCATGTGAAGGACAACGATGTGTTTGGGGCTGAGCTCATCGGGGTAGTGGAGATACCAGTGGCCAAGATCGTATCCGGCAACATGATTAATGACTGGTTCCCGATAATCGGCAACTTCGGGAGCCCTCTCAAGCCCTACCCGGTGTCACACCCCAAAACCTACAAGAATTGGGGATGACACGGCCGTCCTTCCACTCAAAGGACGCAGCCTTAAAGCTCCCAAAAACCAACTCTTAAAAGTCCCCACATCCATATCGCTATCGTATCTACTCATCGTTAATCAAGGGACCTGAAAAACATTGGAAAATAGAGGGGTGAGCAACCATGGCTCAGTGAGTAGTGCATCTCTTCTAGGCGGATCGAGCACCCACTATGCATATTTATAAAATCAAACCGCAACTCTTTTAACCCAAATCTAGGATATAACAAACATACAGTAAAAAGAATAAGTTACATACGCTTCAACATAGTTATATTTATAGCAAAAATAATCATTTCATAATAACATCGAAACAAACATCAATGGTCTAATCCACTGATTAATCTCATTTATTCACACGCCAATGGTCCATTCCATTGGTTAATTCCATTGTCCCACTAGAGTGGTAGTTGTACCACTCGGGATGCTAAGAGAGAACCCATTGAATGTTTGCTTATTGGGCTTGGTTACGTGATTGAAACAAACATCCGCCAACTCAATATCTCATTGAATTCATCTAGTTTCTTTCCCTTAGTGTCAAAAGAATCGATCTTCGGCTTCCCACGGATGGTCTCAGGCATCTTCTATACAGTAGCTCAACCAATAGCAAATGCACTAATGCATGAAGAAGCCTGCCCGAGAGACATGGAACCAATCAATGTTGTCATGATCACATCAGTCACTACGTTCGTGTTATATCTCTTGTCTAACATCAGCTTCGTGTTGTACCATATTGCCAAAGCAAAAACACTAAAAAAAAATGATAAGCATGACTCCTCCAAGATTTAGTAGGCTTCGGTGGACACTTCGTTTGTATGCATTCACAAGGAATTTGCTATAATCTGCGATTGCTCGCTTCTCTCTGGTAAATGATGTAACCGTCTTAGTTGAACCACTTGTTTGTTCAACAAAATTTGCTGCCTTTACATAAGCCTTTGCCCACGGAATACCATCTTGAGATGACGAGGGACATGACTCTAGTCACAGTCACTAGTAGAGGAATCATGAAAAACATAACCCGAGTCAATAGCCACCCCTTGATAAATGCCATCACAAAGCCTCCAACAAATGTCAACCTGAGCTATATGAACTTTCCCATGCTTTCACCCAAGCGTCCGAGATGAGAACTGTGTCGCCCAACATTCTCCTGGCCAACTCTCCGGTGTTAGTTTATTTGTCAAAGAATGCGACATCTTGTCTCAATATAATTTGCAAATAAAGACCTCTTATTCTTGCAGCGGGTTGCTTGCCGGTGACCATCTAGCAAGACACTTAAAGAAATGCTGCCGCACCACACCTAAGCACCAGATAAACTTAAGAGGAATTTGAAGATTTCACAATCTCAACATAAGAACTTCCTTTTCGAGAAATGAGTTTCTCTGTAACAATCCATAAAGTCCATATTTGCAAAGGTTTACCTTAGACACAAGAGCAACAATATCATTATTAGCCTAGCTCTAGCCAACCGTATTGATCAGTTGTCCAAACAAGGTGATCATAAGTGGTAGAGAAAGGCCATTCCCCATTGCGCCTATTAACCCAAACAACTATTAATAGCATATCAGTAGAATCTGCAATTGAGAATAGCTTGAGGAATGAAATAGAGTTCCCTTTCTCATCTCTTTTGCTCTTGTTGGAATCCTGTTCATTCTCATTCACAGCAGGGCTCTTTGCCATTGCAGCCGCCACCTCGAGACTCTTTGATATGGCAATTTCATTGTTTCCTGAATCTTTGGTTGCTTCATTTTCGATAGCCATGCCACTGTACCCAGGACATAAATCTATTATACAACTTCATTATTTGTATATATATAGAATTGCTTGGGGAGTTTCAAAATAAGTTAGCTTGCAAGTGCTGTCTTCAAGGATCCCGATTATATACGATCCTGATTTGAAGTTTTCACCACCAACTCTTCTATTATATACACACTCAAAAAAATTGATCGTCTAACAAGCAAAGCATGGTACCACGAGTCACTTTCTCTCGATTGAAGACTCGTAACTCAACATTTCTTATTCTTAAACTCAACACTTCTGCCACAATAACGTCCTCCTTTATCACACTCGGCACATCAAGGCTTTACTCAATCTCTACATTATGACCCTTCAAGTCACAGTGATCTTCATAGTATCCGCAGGGTGTTCCACAACTTTAAACATTGTTGCACGAGTTTCGACCCCAAAAAAGAAAAGACCTACATCCTAATACGTAACAAAGACTAACTCGCTAAAACTAACACACCCTCACAACGTCCCATAAAATTTACACCCCAAAAGATCATAACCTAAGCTCTGATACCACAAGATGTCACACCCTAAAACCAACAAGAATGGGGGATGACACGGCCGTCCTTCCACTCAAAGGATGTAGCCTTAAAGCTCCCAAAAACCAACTCTTAAAAGTCCCCACATCCATATCGCTCTCGTATCTACTCATCGTTAATCAAGGGACCTGAAAAACATCGGAAAATAGAGGGGTGAGCAACCACGGTTCAGTGAGTAGTGCATCTCTTCTAGGCGGATCGAGCACCCACTATGCATATTTATAAAATCAAACCGCAACTCTTTTAACCAAAATCTAGGATATAACAAACATACAGTAAAAAGAATAAGTTACATACGCTTCAACATAGCTATATTTATAGCAAAAATGATCATTTCATAATAACATCGAAATAAACATCAATGGTCTAATCCACTGATTAATCTCATTTATTCACACACCAATGGTCCATTCCATTGGTTAATCTCATACCACACAAAGCCCAGAAATTTAACAAACCTTCAAGGCCAAAATATAACATTTCTTACTTTAACACAATGTGTTCAAAGCAAAAATATTCAAGATTATAATAGGCAAATTTCAATGGTCTAACCCATTGGTCAATCTCATAAAACATGAATCAATGGTCTATTCCATTGATTAATCTCATCAAACCACACATTGATAATCAAATGAAATTACACGTCGATGGTCTATTCCATCGACTAATCTCAGATTACACATTGATGGTCAATTCCATCAACTAATCTCAAATTACACGTCGATGGTCCATTCCATCGACCCATCTCATATCACATGTCAATGGTCTACTCCATTGACCAATCCGTTGCTCAATATTAAACCATGGTCACTATATAATGCCTAGTGACGAGGCGACCAAGATTCCCCCCTTGGCAAGGTCTCCACCTATTATTAGCCGGTGGCTTGGCCCACAAGGATATCTTAGAATAGTATGCGCATACCCACAAGCCCCTCGCTGGGCTCACAGCGATATTGAGCATCCACATCAATCCAAAACAACACCATCCATAATTCTCAAACAAAATCCATAAATCATTTCATATATTCCCAAAAGATTCGTAACTCAACTTATCTGCCAGAAATACTTTTCATAAAACATTTTCAAATAATTTCAAGACCCGTCTCATAAATCAATTTCAAATCAAATACATTTCAAAAAGCTTATTAAAAATCAATAACTATATAACCTTCCATAAATCATCTCAAAGTAGAGCTTTTTGTGAAATGGTTTCACAAATCCAAAATATGTAATATTTCTCAACTTCGTTGATCAACAGAACATATATTTCCACCAAAAATTCTCACACTATTCTTAAATATCAAAACGCAGTAAATGCCCAATCCAGATTTTATGCAATAAATATGATTATTCATAACTCATAAAGTATTAATCATTTATCATTTTGAAGACATGAGCTTGTAAATTCTTAGAAGAGATAGCACCACTCACCTGGGAAAGTCGGAAATCAACTAAGATGCTCACTCGAACCAACGCACTCGGATCCCTAATAATTAACGGAAAAACATTATCAAAAGGTCGAGTAAAAATGATATTCGCATAATGACTCGTCTATATTAAGCCTATTTGTCGATAAAACGACACCTATGCACACGAAAACTCGCATTTATCGAAAACCCATCAATTTCCCGCAAGGCGCAACCCATGCGCCAACTTTGTCGCGCCATAACTTCCTCCACAAAATTCCGTTTCAAGCCGTCTTACAGTCTTTAGAAAGCTCTCTTAACGTGCAACAACAACCCCAACTCAGCCACCCCAAAACAGTTCCGAAAACAGCAAAAAAACAAGCTCGAAGCTTACTGTTCGCTACAGTACCAGCATGCGCCCCCGACTTCAAAATTCCGTTCCGGACAAACCGCATGCTCAAATCACGATCCGTAAGATGCTATAGCTTCACAACATCCCAAAGTACCATTTCTATAAAAATATGCAGCTTAACGACTCAAAAATCATACTTTGCCGCTCGATTTTCCCAAAATTCCGAATTTCAAGCCCTAGGTCCGAAATTACTCCAATTGAACGAATGGGCGGCACGAGCACTTACCGGGCATTGTGTTACGTAGTTAACGTGGCTTGGCGAGGCTCTCATGATGAAAACGCGCGAAGCCCCTCTTTTTCTTTTCTCTTCTTCTTCTTCTTCTTCTTTCTCTCTTTCTTCTTCTCTGAGTTCGAGCTCTCTGCCGTCCCTCTCTCCCCTTCTTTCCTTCTCTCTTTCCCTTTTATCTCCTCCTTTTTCTTTTCTTTTTCCTCTTTTTTTTTCTGTCTTTTCTTCCTCTCTCTCTCTCTCTCTCTCTCTCTCTCTCTCTCTCTCTTCTCTTTTCCCTCTCCCGAAAACTCTCGATTCCTCTCTCCTTCTTTCTCCTTTTTATTTTATTTTATTTTTTTGATTGGGTCAAAACCCATATTTTACACCTGGAACTTCACATCTCAATCCAATTCAGGCCAATCAGTGACAACCCCTTATACAAGGATAGTGTTGGGGTTGGGCCAAACTATGTTGGTGTCCCAAACACATATTTTCCACTTAGGAAAGGTGGGGATGTGACACTGTACCAAGATGCTCATGTCCCAAAGGGCAAGCTGCCTCAAATTTTGCTTGATGATGGGAAGATTTATGAGCAAGGCAGGTGCTGGGAGGACATATGCCATGCCATTTTGGAGGCCCACCACTTGATCTACATTATTGGTTGGTCAATTTATCATCCTGTGAGGCTTGTGAGAGAGCCCACAAGGGAATTGCCGAATGGAGGAGAGCTCTCTTTAGGGGAGCTCCTACAGTACAAGTCCGAGGAAGGTGTCCGAGTGGTCATGCTTGTTTGGGACGACAAGACTTCACACGACAAGTTCCTCTTGAAGATGGTAATACTAAACCATGCTTACATGTAATACATTGCTGAAACATGGAAATATCTTTATGGTTTGCGAAATGATCGGAATATTGCTGGGTCGAGAAAAATTTGTCCGCCCACGGCTTCCAACACTATTGATTTGTTGGGCCGGTGCAGTAGAGTGGTTCAAGTTATGACTAATGCATCAATGGTGATGACAGCCGTATGCGAACACATTTTTTTATTCTACCAGCATTGCATTTAAGGATCACCCTTTTATCAATGGTGCATAGTTAGTAAAGGATTTTCTTACTTTTAGTGTTGGCTTAATGAATATAATAAGAAGTTTTCTGTTTTTTAACACAAAGGCTGGAATGATCAAAATCTTGACCTTTAATAGTTCTTTCTTTCAGTTAGCCTTTACAAAATGCGAATGAAGAATATGTTATATCATGTCTCTTTCTTGGATAAGTATCCTTATTTATGGTGCAACCCACCATTTGGCCAAATTTCAAATCCATGCTCTTTGTGACAGAAAATCTGTACGTTTATCAACTTAGGAAAAGATAATTCTTTATTGAGATCTCTCATCATTGAGACTCGGCATGTGCCATGTTGTTAGTGCAGGATGGCGTGATGCAAACTCATGATGAAGAGACGAAGAAGTTTTTCCGACACTCTGGCGTCCGCTGTGTGCTTGCTCCTCGTTATGCAAGCACCAAACTCAGCATTTTCAAGCAACAGGTATGTATCCTTAGATGTTTAGGTCGATCCTTAATCAAAATCTCATTGTTTGATTGCATCAAAAGCATTGCTTTTGCTGTATATTACCTGATTATTCCATTCGGGTATAATTTCATAGGAAAGGTTTTCTTTTCATTAGACAATCCACGGAAGTTATTGATCTGTCTCATGCTGTCCTAGATCATATCATGTGTTCTCTAACCTAATGACATGCATTTAGGATAGTTCTAATAGGGAATTTTACAGTGTTGCAGAGGCTGCCCATTCGATTGAAATCCAGCATAAATCTACGAAAATGTTTGGTTTAATTTGTTGGTGTATGGATCTTTTGTAGTCCAGGTGGTGGGGACCTTGTACACGCACCACCAAAAGTGTGTGGTTCTCGACACTCAAGCCTCGGGAAACAACCGCAAAATAACGGCTTTCATTGGTGGGTTGGACCTATGTGATGGCCGATACAACACTCCCGAGCATAGACTCTATAGCGATCTTGACACTGTCTTTAAGAATGACATTCACAACCCAACATTCATGGTAATTAAGCTAATGTTTACCTTCAGCACTGTAAAGACATGTAAATGTTATTTTCCGATCATTTGATCATTGCTTTTTCTTTTTTCTTTTTTGTGACAACTGTAGTCCACTGTCAATGTCCCAAGGGAACCGTGGCATGATCTACATTGCAAAGTTGAGGGACAAGCTGCGTATGACATATTGAAGAATTTCGAATAGAGATGGGAAAAGGTGGCAAAGTGGCGCGAGTTCAAGCTGAAAAACGTCAGGCATTGGCATGAGAATGCTCTCTTAAGGCTTGACAGGATTTCATGGATACTTTGTCCCTCGACAAGTCCCGATGGTGACAAAAAAGTACAAGTTAGGGACGAAGATGACCCGGAAAATTGGCACGTGCAGGTTGGGCAACTTTATGTAAAATTAATGACCATTTTTGAGGACTTCATTCGTAAACAAAACAAAGTGTAATGATCGTCTTTCATTTCTATTTTACGTTGGTATAGATCTTCAGATCGATTGATTCGGGATCTGTAAAGGGATTCCCAAAGAGCGTTGAAGAGGTTGCAAAGCAAGTAAGTTTTAGCTGCTAATACCATGCTAGTAGATAGGCAAGTGGCCGTTATATACGTAACTCGAAAAGTTTTCCTTACATTAGAAAGTGACTTTTCTTTCTTATGCACAATCCTTAGTGTTTTTGAATATAGATTGAAGTCCACAATGATAATGTTGCTTCTTTCAATCTCTTCATGGTTGCAGAATCTTATATGCGGAAAGAACTTGAAAGTTGACAAGAGCATTCACACGGCTTACATGAAAGCGATTAGATCGGCGCAACACTTCATCTACATTGAAAACCAGTATTTTCTTGGCTCTTCCTACCATTGGCCATCATACAAAAATGCAGGTATAAGTTTCACATTTCTATTCATTCTGATGACTTGAGTTTAGTGAGCAATAGCACCTCTAGTAAAGAGTATTCAGACTTTGCTTCCTCTGGGGATTGTGTATCAGCTCATAATAGCTAGAACTCACTGTGTAAGGCATTAAAATTGACTTCTGTTTCAATATGTTATATTTCTGAGATCAAAACTTTTTAAATTTAGATTTTTTCCCCCATTTCTAGCTTTGTTTCGGCCTTTCTAATTTCTTGAGTTCAAGTTTTGATGGCAACCAACGCTTGATTTGGTTTTGACAAGCAGGTGCAAACAATCTAGTGCCGATGGAGCTGGCATTGAAGATCGCAAGTAAGATAAGTGAAAACGAGCGCTTCTGTGTGTATATAGTGATACCGATGTGGCCGGAGGGTGTCCCTACTAGTGCTGCAGTGCAGGAAATTCTCTTCTGGCAGGTCAGATCAATGATAAACTCTTTCATCTTGCAAAGAAATAGCGATGACACATGCCTCTCGATAACGGTATATCAATAAAAATAATGTCCTAGCAAATCGAAACTAAATGACACAATGAACAGAGTTAAGTAGAAAAGGAAGTGATCCAAGCAGAACAAACCTAGCTACTTAAAGGGGAAAATTTGAGACCCGACCTTGTTTAGGTCATCTTAGTATTTTTCTCCAAGCGATAAACATTCACTACTCTCATATTAGTGTATTGATAATGTGGACAGGGACAAACCATGACGATGATGTACAAAATTATAGCCCAGGCTCTTGAAAAAGTCGGGTTGTCACACAAGTACCATCCGTCATATTACTTGAACTTCTATTGCCTTGGCAAGCGGGAGCCCTTGTCCTCTACACAGTCTTCATCCCAAGCAATGAATCAACAATCCGAAAATAATGCCTTGGTATATGTCTGTACTATTTTCATGGATTCTTCCTTTGACTTATCTGTTAAAAAAGCAAAACAAAAATATTCATCAAGAGCTATGGTTTTTGAACGAGTGGTAGAAAGACTTCTGCTTTGAAAAATGTTGTCGTTTTTATCCATGCAGGCTTCGGTTCAAAAGTTTCGCAGGTTCATGATATATGTGCATGCCAAAGGGATGATAGTAGATGATGAGTATGTGATCATGGGATCGGCAAATATCAACCAAAGATCTCTAGACGGCTCAAGAGACACCGAAATCGCGATGGGGGCCTATCAGCCGCATCACACTTGGGCTGGGAAAAAGAGGCATCCGCATGGCCAGGTTAGTACATCGGATTATCCTCTTATCTAAATGGAGGTACTAGGTAGACACCCTTGCGAGGGTAGCGACATATATCAAAACCTTAAGCTTGTGACTAATAATGTTAACTTATGCTGCGCAGGTTTATGGTTATAGGATGTCGCTTTGGGCTGAGCACTTGGGAGATTTAGAGGACAGTTTTAGGGAACCTCAAAGCACTGAATGCGTGAAGAAGGTGAACAAAATAGCCGAATGGAATTGGAAAGCTTATGTGGATGAGGACCAACATGATCCCAAGGAAATGAGAGGCCACCTGATGCAGTATCCCATCCATGTGAGCAGAGACGGTAAAGTTGGTCCTTTGGCTGGTTTCGAAACGTTTCCCGATGTGGGTGGCAAAATCCTCGGATCACCCACCACTCTTCCCAATGCTCTCACGACATGATCGACTATGTAAAATTAGTGGCATTCGATTATGAGAGTGTGCAAATGCAATGATATATAACAAAATTTTCAAGTGATTCTGGGTTAAAATCGCAGTGTTTTGAGCAGCTGAAATTGAGAAATATGAGTAGAATGAGCATTCATGAGCAGGATAAAGTTTTGATTCAGATGGATACTCTCTACTAATTAAAGCAAGTTGTGGAAAGGACACACGATGTCATTGTCATATAAAATGCTTTGGATGAGTTGATGTTATCGTGCGGACATTAACATAAATTCATATGGTTCATCAAGTTCTTCTTGGCTAAGTGTTTTCCATTTGAGATTTATAGCATAAACTTCTTAGAGGGAAAAGATTCAACTTTTTCAGATTAGGGGACCTCCAATAAGCAGGGTCATAAAAAATAATTACTATCATCAACAGAGAGACCTGCTGCAAGGAGATAGATGGAGCCCTGCACCTCCATTGCATAATAGTTTATAGGAGAGACAATCAGAACTAGGGACCTACTCCTGGTGGAACATATGGGCAGGGTCCTATGGATTTCAAGGGCAGGTTACTGGTAGTGCTGTTGACACGCTTTTGTGAATTCTATGGGGGAGGGAGGAAAACAAAAACCGTATCTTTGAAACATCAGTATGAACAGTAGTGACTAGTGAACACTTCGAGAAAAAGGACATCATGAATGAGTAGGTTGCAATGTGTACTAGTAGAGGGTTTGCCTTGGAATCGCAAGAATTATGGAATTATGCTTCAATTAACATTAGAGTCCTCTAAGTTATTTATCAAGCCAAGACTCTCATGGAAATATCAAGCACACATCTCATCAATTTAATCATGCACATGCATATCACTCATCCACGGGAAATAAAGAAGGCAACCAAACTAAGAAAAATCTATCTAATTCATGCGTATTCCACAAATTCCGGCACACATTCAAAATTGTAACAGAGCATAAAAACCACAAATCGTGATCTTTTGATGACTAATTGACATGAATTGAAGCCATATCTTCCTATAAGCGCATATGAGTCTACTTGATCGAAATGAAATCAATCCAAGACCAAATTAGTGCCAAATTTAAACAAAACAATCATGATCAGCATGCAATACTTCACTCTAGCATATTCAAGTTCAGAGATGAACCCAATGCTCGCTAAATGGTTTGAGATTCACCCTTTTACTTTCCTAGCATGAACATATATGATCCCATAACCAAACTAGCCTCAAGCTGGTATAAAAAAACACACCCAATCAGGGATATCAATACAGGATCAGCATACACGGATCAATTTCTAGTAGAATTTCATTCATTCATGACATATTTTCTTTTCCAAGTGAACATGAAATTCACCATAACACAAATCTTATATCACTGCACATGCTTACTTGAGTGGAAATCAAGTACCAATCGACATCAGCTCAGGGCCGCAACAGTGGCGAATCAGCAAGTATCAACAAGGTTCCAGCGGATTCCAAACAAGTTGGAAATTGAATACCTGTGGTTTTTCTATTTTTTAATGAAGAAACATAACTCAAATAGGCTTATACGACCAGAATAGATCAATAATCTAGTAATCAAGGGAATTCTTAGTGAAGAACTGAATAAAAAATACACACTGACATAGTTCAGGAATTTCATCAAACAGGTTGCATACATTAATTTCGGCCGAGGAGCACTGCTTCAAATCATTAATACAACCCTTCAATCACAGTCGATTTGCACACAGACAGTAGCAATAGGAACGGAAAACAAAGCATATATGGTTTAGTTGAATAGAGAACGATTAGCTATAGCGATTGAGATCGGATATGAGTAAAGAAATAACAGAAGCAACATCAAGGGATGGAATCGTCAAAGTAGGCAATCGTGACCGAAGTTCGAGCACTCCGACATTACAGAACTTCTTCGCAGCAGCGGAACAAGTGGTGATCGGGAAGTGGTGACGACAAGTAGCGAAGTGAGAGGAAAGGATTCAATTGAAATCACCGAGAGCCTTTGATCAATGCTCTTTGTTCTTTGTCTCTTCTCAGCATGCCATGTCGTGTGGTGGCCAGCGATGGACTCTCGGCGGCGGCTGTTGGTGGATGGGATAAAAGGGAATCGATAGATCGTTAGTTGAAGAGATTAAGGAAGAGAGCTAGAGAGAGAGAGAAAGAGAGAGAAAGGAAGAGAGAGGGCCACGTGATGTAGAGTGCGTCTGGGTCCCACTGAGAATTGTGTCTTAGCTAATACAAACTGATTTTCGATTCAAAGGAACAAAGAGCCAAACCAAAGCAATGAAATATTGAAGGAATACCTTATGTCTTATGAATGCTTACGAAGTCTTCATTCTGTTTGGGAGTCTTCTATTTGGGAGTCTTCTGTTTGGGAGTCTTCCCGGTAATTAAGGACTTGGTCCGGCTCTGCTCCACAGCTTTCTATTCTCAAGACTTGCAAGGATGGGAAGTCCTCAGAGCACGGGAATTTCAGAGAGTATTTCTCAGGTAAGAAGCTTTTGAATTTTGGCAACTTAAGAAGTATAAGTTTAGTTAACTTAGAGAAGATGATTGCGCTGCCAGTCACTTCTTCCCATTTTTCATGGCCAGCAATTTGTTCCATATCTTCACATGACACCGCCACTAGCAATTCGATTTGCCCAAGAAATTTTGCAGTGAAGGTAGGGAAAAGCATTGCCAAACGAGGGCACCTCACGGTTTGTACTAATGTCAAATTTGGGAATGGGATGTTTGGGAAACTATCGGACTGCCAAATGCACCTCAAGTTTTTGAGATCATGCAAAACCAGCCCTGTCAATTTACCACTCTCTGTATCCGTCACATCACCTTCGTATATGATCTCTATCAAATGGCATGAAATCACACCTAGTTCCTTGAGACAGCGCTGCAGCTTCTTCCACATATAAGGAGTGGCAATACATTGGAGATTGTCACAATTCTCCAATACAAGAGATTCCAACTTCTGAAAGGAATTGGTGGGAATTTGATTGTTCCATAGCTCTTTGCACCGAAGACCCTTAACTTCCAGACATGTTATATTAGGAAATGTAACCTGCATGAGGGTAATGTGAGAAAGGAGGATAAGTAGAATAAATTTATTACTTTCTTCATTATAAAACATGATAATGCGAGAATACAAATGATCACAATAAATGATAGAATGAACAATCTCAATGAATAGTGGTTGTGCCGATTCATCATTTTCTTTGGCCGTCTCGCCTTGCTGCCACCTGACACTCATGGGACTTGGGATGAACGCTCCAAAGTTATTGAGCTCCTTAAGTGTTAATTCACTTAAGCAAGGGAAACTCATCACTACTGCCTTTGATTGAGCAGCTTCTTTCTCGAGAATCACTTCCTTCATCTGTTCGCAATTAGTAATTTCTAGCCACTTAAGTTTCTCCAAAGTTGTGGCCGTATATTTGGGAAAGAGATATCTCAAGTCAAAGCAATTCTCAACACTAACAATTTCAAGACTAGGAAAACCCAAAACTATTTGGGAGTGGCTCATGACCACGTGTCTAAGCTTTTTGGCTCCACTCACCCTCACTTTCTCCAATTTGGGGAGCAATATAATTTTGTACTCCGCATTTGAATCAAGGGACCCACAATTAAACAACGATTCCAGGGAGGGACAACTTTCAATGTCGATACTTTCTAATTCAGGGAGCAATACCGCATTTTGTTCCGTATTTGAATCTAGGGACCCAAAACTAAACAACGATTTCAAGGATGGACAGTTTTTAACCTTGACATTGTTTGAAAGGAATCGGTGGGAACAAACATTGGAATCGATGAGAACATGATTGTTCCACAGCTCTTTGCATGCAACGCCTTCAATGTTTAGATTTCTCATATTAGGAAATGTGACCCACACATCGATAACGTGAGAAAGGAGGATAAGTTGGACAAATTTATTACATTCTTCATTATAAAACATGATAATGCGAGAAAATGAAGGATCACAGTAAAGAATAGAACAAACCATCTCATTGAACAGCGGTTGTGACGATTCATCATTTTCTTCGGCTGTCTTGCCTAACTGCCTCTTGACACTTCCGGAACTGAAACTAATTAAGTTATCGAGCTCCTTAAGTGTTAATTCATCTAACCAAAGGAAACTCATCACTTCTGCTTGTGATCGAGTAGCTTCTTTCTCCAGAATCACTTCCTTCATCTGCTCGCATTTAGTAATTTCTAGCTGCCGAAGTTTCTCCAAAGTTATGGCCATATATTTGGGGAAAAGATATCGCAGGTCAGAGCAATTCTCAACACTAACAATTTCAAGACTAGGAAAACCCAAAACTATTTGGGAGTGGCTCATGACCATGTGTCTTAGCTTTTTTGCTCCACTTACCCTCACTTTCTTCAATTTGGGGAGCAATATAATTTTGTGCTCCGCATTTGAATAAAGGGACCCACAATTAAACAACGATTCCAGGGAGGGACAGTTTTCAACGTCGATACTTGCCAATTCATGGAGCAATACCGCATTTTGTTCCGTATTTGAATCTAGGGACCCAAAACCAAACAACGATTTCAAGGATGGACAGTTTCTAACTTTGACATTATTTGAAAGGAATCGGTGGGAACAAACACTAGAATCAGCGAGAACATGATTGTTCCACAGCTCTTTGCATGCAACGCCATCAATGTTTAGACTTATCATATTGGGAAATGTGACCTGCACAATGATAATGTGAGAAAGGAGGATAAGTTGGACAAATTTATTACATTCTTCATTTTAAAACATGATAATGCGAGAATACGAAAGATCGTAGTAAAGAATAGAACGAACCATATCATTGAACAGCGGTTGTGACGATTCATCATTTTCTTCGGCCATCTCGCCTAGCTGCCTCTTGACACTTCCTGAACTGAAACTAATCAGGTTATCGAGCTCTATAAGTTTTAATTCACTTAGGCTAGGGAAACTCATCACTTCTGCCTCTGATCGAGCAGCTTCTTTATTGAGAATCACTTCCTTCATCTGTTCGCATTTAGTAATTTCTAGCCACCAAAGTTTCTCCAAAGTTATGGCCGTATTTTTGGGGAAGAGATATCTCAGGTCAGAGCAATTCTCAACACGGACAACTTTAAGACTAGGAAAACCGAAAACTATTTGGGAGTGGCTCATGACCAAGTGTCTAAGCTTTTTTGCTCCACTCACCCATACATGAGCCAATTTGGGAAGCAATATAATTTTGTGCTCCGCATTTGAATCAAGAGCCCCACAATTAAACAATGATTCCAAGGAGGGACAGCTTTCAACTTCTATAATTGCCAATTTAGGGAGCAATACCACGTTTTGTTCCGTATTTGAATCTAGGGACCCAAAATCAAACAACGATTTCAAGGATGGACAGTTTTTAACTTTGACATTGTTTAAAAGGAATCGGTGGGAACAAACTCTGGAATCGGCGAGAACATGATTGCTCCACAGCTCTTTGCATCCAACGCTTTCAATGTTTAGATTTTTCATATTGGGAAATGTGACCTGCACAAGGATAATGTGAGAAAGGAGGATAAGTTGGACAAATTTATTACATTCTTCATTATAAAACATGATAATGCGAGAAAATGAAGGATCACAATAAAGAATAGAACAAACCATCTCATTGAATAACGATTGTGGCGATTCATCATTTTCTTCAGCTGTCTCGCCTAGCTGCCTCTTGACACTTCCTGAACTGAAACTAATTAGGTTATCGAGCTCCTTAAGTGTTAATTCATCTAACCAAGGGAAACTCATCACTTCTGCTTGTGATCGAGCAGCTTCTTTCTCCAAAATCACTTCCTTCATCTGTTTGCATTTAGTAATTTCTAGCCACTTAAGTTTCTCCAAAGTTGTGGCCGTATCTTTGGGGAAGAGATATCTCAAGTCAGAGCAATTCTCAACAATGATAGTTTCAAGACTAGGAAAACCCAAAACTAGTTGGGAGTGGCTCATGACCACGTGTCTAAGCTTTTTTGCTTCACTCACCCTCACTTTCTCCAATTTGGGGAGCAATATAATTTTGTGCTTCGCATTTGAATCAAGGGACCCACAATTAAACAACGATTCCAAGGAGTGACAGCTTTCAATGTCGATACTTACCAATTTAGGGAGCAATACCGCGTTTTGTTCCATATTTGAATCTAGGGACCCAAAACCAAACAAAGATTTCAAGGATGGACAGTTTTTAACCTCGACAGCGAGAACATGAATGTTCCACGACTCTTTGCATGCAACACCTTCAATGTTTAGATTTCTCATATTGGGAAATGTGACCTGCACAAGGATAATGTGAGAAAGGAGGATAAGTTGGACAAATTTATTACCTTCTTCATTATAAAACATGATAATGCGAGCTTTACCAAAGAAAAAAAAAACATGATAATGTGAGAATACGAAGGATCACAGTAAATAATAGAACAAACCATCTCATCGAACAACGGTTGTGGCGATTCATCATTTTCTTCAGCCGTCTCGCCTAGCTGCCTCTTGACACTTTCTGAACTGAAACTAATCAGGTTATCGAGCTCTTTAAGTGTTAATTCACTTAAGCAAGGGAAACTTATCACTACTGCCTCTGATCGAGCAACTTCTTTCTCGAGAATCACTTCCTTCATCTGTTCGCATTTAGTAATTTCTAGCCACGTAAGTTTCTCCAAAGTTGCGGCCGTATATTTGGGGAAGAGATATCTCAAGTCAAAGCAATTCTCAACACTGACAATTTCCAGACTAGGAAAACCCAAAACTATTTGGGAGTGGCTCATGACCACGTGTCTAAGCTTTTTTGCTGCACTCACCCTCACTTTCTCTAATTCGGGGAGCAATATAATTTTGTGCTTTGCATTTGAATCTAGGGACCCAAAATCAAACAACGATTCCAGGGAGGGACAGCTTTCAACGTCAATACTTTCCAATTTAGGGAGCAATACCGCGTTTTGTTCCGTATTTGAATCTAGGGACCCAAAACAAAACAACAATTTCAAGGATGGACAGTTTTTAACTTTGACATTGTTTGAAAGGAATCGGTGGGAACAAACACTGGAATCGGTGAGAACATGATTGCTCCACAGCTCTTTGCATCCAACGCTTTCAATGTTTAAATTTTTCATATTGGGAAATGTGACCTGCGCAAGGATAATGTGAGAAAGGAGGATAAGTTGGACAAATTTATTATATTCTTCATTATAAAACATGATAATGCGAGAAAATGAAGGATTACAGTAAAGAATAGAACAAACCATCTCATTGAATAGCGATTGTGGTGATTCATCATTTTCTTCGGCTGTCTCGCCTAGCTGCCTCTTGACACTTCCTGAACTGAAACTAATTAGGTTATCGAGCTCTTTAAGTGTTAATTCATCTAACCAAGGGAAACTCATCACTTCTGCTTGTGATTGAGCAGCTTCTTTCTCCAAAATCACTTCCTTCATCTGTTTGCATTTAGTAATTTCTAGCCACTTAAGTTTCTCCAAAGTTGTGGCCGTATATTTGGGGAAGAGATATCTCAAGTCAGAGCAATTCTCAACAATGATAGTTTCAAGACTAGGAAAACCAAAAAATATTTGGGAGTGGCTCATGACCACGTGTCTCAACTTTTTTGCTCCACTCATCCTCACTTTCTTCAATTTGGGAAGCAATATAATTTTGTGCTCCGCATTTGAATCAATGGACCCACAATTAAACAACGATTCCAAGGAGGGACAACTTTCAATGTCAAATCTTTCCAATTTAGGGAGCAATACCGCGTTTTGTTCCGTATTTGAATCTAGGGATCCAAAATCAAACAACGATTTCAAGGATGGACAGTTTTTAACCTTGACTAGTTTCAGGTTGTGCAATCTCCCTATGATTGTCGAAGGGAAGATGTGGAGTAGGTCGGAGCAATTCTCACAAGTAATGGTGTCTAATTTGCAAAAGGAATTTCTGGAAAGTTCATCTTGCCATATCCTTTTGAACGATCCCGCCGAGTCAAGCCATAAGTCCTCCAAGTTTTGTAAACTAGCCTGCTCATAAGGGTTATGCATCGGATTACAGTTGTAAAAAATTTGACAATTTGGCCTAATCCTAACTGCCAATCTAATGTGGTGAAAGAATTAATATTCATTGACAAATGTAGTTATGAACCGTGAACACATTTTAACAAATAAAACCAAATAAGAATCTTCAAAGAGATATTATTACCTGCCCTAGCAAGCCAAGTATCAATGGCTATTCTCGATAAAATCTTAAGAGAATGGATGTTTACCTTTCTGTCAAAGAAGGAATCTGAATAAGTATTCTGTAAATCTGAAGTAGTGGTTACTAACTCTGTCCCTTCATCTCCTCCTCCCTCATCCACAGCCCCCACCTGAATGAATATGAATGGACCCAAAGTGTATGAATGGGCTTATAGCTTTTAAAATCATCAAAAACTTAATCGATTAATATAAAATATTTAAAACTCAATTGAATGGAGAGCGAAAGCTTAAGATCTTCCGTCAAGCCTAAGAAAATGGAGAAGGAAAATCGCCAAATTAGTTGACGTTGACACGATTATGATGGCATGATATGTTGGAATCAGTTCCAACTTGCATGAAGTTGGGACACGAATTATGTGGACTTTCTTTGCTATGTGACTCTTCGTTCCCCTTCGGTTTATTTAATCTCCAGAGGTTGCTTTATTCATTTTGAAAATATTCAATTTCGTTCATTCATCGAAGGTTCATTCGGGACACGAATTATGTGGACTTTCTTTGCTATGTGACTCTTCGTTCCCCTTCGGTTTATTTAATCTCCAGAGGTTGCTTTATTCATTTTGAAAATATTCAATTTCGTTCATTCATCGAAGGTTCATTCGTTCAATACACTGTTCTTCCACTCATTAAAAATGTGACATGAGTAATAAATTAGTTATAGTAGAAACCCTTGAGCTCAAATAATTAGTGCAATTATCTAAAATTGGGAAAAGAAATAAAATAAAATAAAGCAGTCGTAGAAAGAGGCTTCCTCTACCTATTGTTGAATAAACTTTTACCCTCTCGATAAGACAAACTAACATTGGGAGAAAATGAAGAAGTTACCTGAATTGGAGTACCTTCTGAAGTCATCTCATCTCTTGAGCAAAAACTCCTCATATTTGGTAAGTCAGCCAAATACAGATAATATAAGTAAGGCAACTCAACTCTGCAATCGGCAAGAACTGTATCTTTTCTTGCAATGGCTCGCATTGAGTTACAATTACCTACAATAATCATTTTTAACTGTACAAAATTTTGCATATGTGAAAGACTCCACAAGTATTCCAATCGGTTGCACTCTTCGACTGTCACTTTTTTTAGTTTGCTGAAGCACTCTGCCGAGATGTGTCCATGGTATATATTCTCCAAATTGATAAGATTACTGAGGAACAAAGACTTTAAAATCGCAAAAGCGCTATTGGATGAACTGGCAATATACTTTATTGATGGGCTGTTCTGAATTTCAAGATGCTTCAATTGCAGAAATCCTTGAATGCACAACTCGTAATTGTTCTCGAACTCTCCCAATCCATCCAAATGCAAGTATTGAGTTTTCTGGAGAGTTTTCTGGACCCATGTTTTTGAAAGAATACTATCGTGCCCTTCCAATTTGATATTCATAGTCCTCAAACATTTAAGTTCCTTTCCGTGAACATTTCCTATGTTGATCCAAAATCTAGTCAAGTTCTCAAATGGCAGGTCATCAACCTCCAAGAGTATGATGGGATCGCAAATCAATATTTCCAGAGAATTTAGTTTTGTCATGCTCCTCAACTCAGCAAGCCCAGCATTACACAATTCTGATGGTTTTTCATTTTTGCCCATCCATCGATCAAAGCTTCTCTTCATATGTAACTCTTCTAATTTGGTTAAGCGTTTTAGGACACCAGGCTCGATTCTCTGAAGCTCTTCGCAGTCGTTTAGATTCAGCAATCTCAAATTTGTAAGTTCTCCCATTTCCTCAGGTAGCCTAGAAATTGTGGATCCTATGAAGCTGAGACTCTGCAATGCTTTGAGTTTGCCAATAATTGCCACATCCTCCACTTTGCAATTATATACATATAATGACCGGAGGTTCTCGAGGATTTTGATTGAGGGAGGTAAATTGGTGATGTGCATGAAGTGAAGATATAGGACTCGAAGCTCCTTCATGTCCTTGAAATCTAGTAGTTTCGAGCGATCATCCACATCACATAAATATTCTGCATATTTTCTTCGCATAGACAGCATAAGTATCTTCAAGCTTGGAAACTGACACGGCATTAGTTCAGCAAGCCTATCTATACCAGCATCATCTAGGCATATTGCCCAACATTTCTCAAGTTCTTCCTTTGATGATGCGCCATAATTGTTGCTCATCATTAAGGAATTCTGGTCTTGAAATGGAGTTGAGACGACCACCTCACTATAGAGATCATGTATGGTCACATTGTCCTTGTCATCGCCACCCTCCAGCAACAAACAAGTGGAACGGAGTTCATCGAGCATATCATTCAATCTATCCCTTAAATCTGGAATCGTCTTATTAAATCTTTGAAACAGGCCCAACCCCATGGCTAGTACCAACAGAAGTTCGACTGGAATGGTGCCACCAATAAGACCACAGAGCAAGAATAAGTACTTCGCGTCCTCACTCTTCAAATGGCCATAACTCAACTTCACTATCGTTTCTTTTTTTATTTTATTTGAGTCATCTAATTCTATCAGCGCGTTTCTCCATGCGGACTCATTGCTAGATTTCAAAGCGCTTGCAACAGAGTTAATCAAAAGAGGCAAACCTGCGAGCTTCTTGACCACTCGATTCGCTATTGATTTCAATTCCTCATTGTCTTTGAGCTTGTCGCCGACCTTGTTTTCAAATAGCCTGGAAGCTTCGCCGTCCGTTAAACCTTGAAGATAGAATATTCCATCGGCATCCATCTCTTTCTCCAGCACATCTTTAAATCTTGACGTGAGCAACAACTTGCATTTGCTGCTCACATCTTCCCAAGGAATTCCAACCGCCTCCAAATCAAGTTTTACCCATAGGTTGTCAAATATTATGAGAACCTTCTCGTTCGGATTACTCTTCAATCTCTCTGACAGAACATCTGCTTTTCCCTCTGGGCTTTGCTTGTCTTTCAGATCCAGACCCAAGGCGTCAGCGATCTGGTCTCTGATATTATTCAAGTCTGGAATCTGCGAAACTCTCACTTTGACGATCATGCGGAACGGTCTCCCCGCTTCTCTGAGTTTCTTCTCAACTTCCTTCAACAGAGTAGTCTTCCCCACACCGCCAGGCCCATAGACTCCAATCACCTTTGGCTTCTCAACTTCATTTAGAGCTTTCATTATGTCCTGAAAGATGGAAGCTCGCGAACCGGTGATAAAGTCGCCCCCTTCACCGGCCGACGAATTCACGCCAGAAGCACCGCCAACAAGCACCGTTGGAGGATTCTCGAAGTCAACCTTCTCGAATTGACCCCCTGCAATGGGTGCCCGGATAGTGTGGCCCCCATTACTGGCCGACGAATTCACGCCAGAAGCACCGCCAACAAGAGCCGGAGGATCATTCTCGTAGTAGACCTTGTCGAATTTACCCTGCCGAATGAGTTCCAGGATGGCCTCAACTGTCTTGCTCGCGTCCCTGCCGAGACAATAACGCGCCTTTGGGTTGAGAAGCCACCCGCAGAAGCAAGTTTTCTTAGCTCTTCCCTCGTCATCGAGCACGTCGCCTGCCTTATGGGCGAGCACGTCGCCTGCCTTCTGGGCGACTGTCTCCGCTTCTTTCAGCCAATTCTCGACGTCGGCTTCGATCAGCTTCATGTTATACAGAGCTTCATCAACGGAATGTCGCACCCTGGCCATCGCGTTCT
This sequence comes from Eucalyptus dawsonii, assembly GCA_016097615.1. Lineage (NCBI taxonomy): Eukaryota > Viridiplantae > Streptophyta > Magnoliopsida > Myrtales > Myrtaceae > Eucalyptus > Eucalyptus dawsonii. The sequence goes on along the minus strand of CM027877.1, from coordinate 8,363,356 downwards.
TCAGCTTCTTAAGTTCTTTGTCAAGTTGGCCGACGTAGCGGTCGGAGAATATCACATATTCGCATTGACGACGGACCCGAGCCAGCAGGGGCTTCGCCGCTTCGGCAGCCGCTTCGGCAGCCACAGCCGTAGCAATTTCCGCCATTTCCCCCCTTTTCGGTTTCTGGCTTTTGTGGTTCTCTAGTAGGAGAAATGGAAGTTGAGAAATTACATATGCCGAGAAAGGCAGAACTGATGGAACCCAGTAATGAAACGGAAATGACCGGACTGGAAAGATTCAGTAGGATGAATCCGCAGCCACGAAAGATTGGGTGAAGAGAGACAGCTTTTAGCAATAGGCGTAAATGAAGATGGAAATCTAGAGGGAGTTGCAACGATCAGAAAGAGCAGCACCTGGCTTTAATAGAGGCAGCTTTAGTATGTTACACACACTTAAGCCCACCCCTGGGCCCACGTATAGCGGCATTAATTTTTAATTTCCCGAAGATGCCATCCCGCCCTCCAATGCGGGCTGGATGTCCAGCTGTCACCATTGCTTTATGCTTAGAGGGAAGTGAGTTCATCCGCGGCTTTACACTGCAAAAAGTTCTTTTCAAGTATTGAAATTGAATTGTGCAAAAATAAAAAGAAAAAATGTGTGAAATTTTGCGGGACAAGGCATTAACCTCTAGTGATTGAGAGCCTTGGCAAATATGCATCTGTTTTGATTCTGGCAATCCACGATTTCATTCTATTCTGAATAGCTAAACTATGATGAAACAATATAAGCATTTCTTTAATATTAGCCTATTTTTAAGATCATAATTTCCCGATTAATCATTTCCATACTTGAGTAGTATCTGTCGCAAATCCAAATCGGTCAGGTTATTGGAGGGTCAACTAAGTTTTAAATAAATATATATGTTGTACACGAGGACATCTAAAGATTAACATCGCAAGTCTACTCAACCACAAACACATTACTTGTTATGGTATATAGTTACTAGAGTAGCTAATGTATTTGTTTGAAATCTGTAATAGGTTTTACGTCACTCCTGAAACTTTTGGAAGAAAGCACTTCATGTGAGGCATCAAATGAAGCCTTTTGACTTCTTACCGTGGTATTTTGTTACCAGACATTGTTTATATTTATGTAAGACACGAAAAGGATTTGTTTTCTATGATTAGATGCAATGTCATTATCCACCCGAAGAAAGACAAACGATATAGTCAAGCAATGCTTGCTTTTCCCCATTATCTAACTTTTCGGAACTTAGCACAACATTTCCTAGACTTCCTTAGGGGAATCACCCATGACTTTTTTAACGTTTCCCCATTATCTACCACAACAATTTATCTTCACAATAAAGGAAGGAACCAATGACCTCAAGAGTCAAAAGAAACTTTTCTAAAGTTGAAATGACATGTTCTGAAAGACAATAATAATCATCCAGAGGCAGGCGAGTCTCTTATTACAAATCTGTCGAAAAGCTGGAGGGATTGATTAATGTACATTTCCCCAACTTATAGGAATAAAAGGGATATAAACACGCCCTCAATGCCCAAATAGTAATACCTGATTATATAATTCATTACATGGCTATCCTTTATCGCCCCTCAAAGTAAGCCAAGTTGATCAGCTAGTCTTCGTCAACATAAAAGCTAGGCTTCTTCTCTTGAGTTTTGTGATTTATTAGATATTTGGTGACGGAGAAATCTAAAGCTTTTGAAAGTTCGTGTGAACCGTTGAAAATAGAGTAATCGAAAGTGAACGAAGAAACGCTGAAGGTTGGTGTGAAATTTTGAATGGAAGCTATGTCGGTCTAAGTTGATCAGCTAGTCTTCGTCGACATAAAAGCTAAGCTTCTTTTCTTGAGTTTCGTACTTTACTATAATCTGTTGACGGAGAAATCTAAAGCTTTTAAAAGTTCATGTGAACTCTTGAAAATAGAGTAATTGGAAGTGGTCAAAGAAACACCGAAGGTTGGTGTGAAATTTTGAATGCGAAGCTATGCATGTCCAGATAGTCGGTAGATAGAAGCATGCACAATTTTTTTCTCGCTTTTTGATTTTGAGAGTTTTCGTCAAATTAAAATATTTTCTTCAATTGGAAATGTTAACTGAAAAGTTGAGTTCTCCCTGCCTCGCGATGCATTGTGATCAAAAGCACGATGAATTCACTATTAATAAATAACCATCAAATATTGACGCTAAAATAAAAAGTGAAATAGAAAAAGTTAAAAGTTAAAAGTAAAATTAAACATCCGACGACTTCATTTTCTGTTAGAGTCAATCAAACATACCCCCAGAACGATTTCCACCATTTTCCCCCTTTTTGAATTCTTTCTGGTTTTCTTCCCTTCTCTGTGGAGAAACGAGAGTTAAGAATGTATATATGCCGAGGGAGGCGGAACGATATCCGCCATTCTCCCCAATCGAATTACTTCCACCGAAATACTTGAAGACAAAAGCCGACAAAAGCCAACAACAGAAAAATCAGACCAGTGCCGACTGTTCGTTTCAACGAAATACTTCCACATCATTTCCAATATTACTAAGCATTCGCTTTCTGCTAATCTCCCCGGTTTCGCGGAAACTTCCAACCAATCGTTTCGCCTCGGACTGAAACTCAGTGCTAGCCTAGACAAACCAACCTCCCAAAAATCACAACACCGGACACTCACGGGCAAAATTGCCGACTCGATAGCCAAACTCGTCCAATCACCCACCAACAAAAGAAACTAAAACTTGAAAAAAAAAAAAAAAAGGAGGCAAAAACAGCAAAGAAAATAAGAGTACAAAAATCAGGGAAAGAATCAACTCACTGTTATGAGCTGCGAACGTAGAAGATCCGAAGCCGAACCGGAGAGAGCTGGAACTTCTTGTCGCTTGGAGTCTGCGACTTACAGCAAGAACATTCCGATCCGTCTTGCGCAGGGAAACCACACCGGAGCAGGGCGGAGAAGGAACACAACGACGCAGGCCGAAGAAGCAACGAGCTTTGGGGCAGAGAGCGAAGATCACCCGGCGCCGGAGCAAGGGGGAGGAGCAACCTGCTTCGGGCCAGAGAGCGAATTCTCACGCAAAATTTTCACGTGAGAAGGAAAGAAAGGACGGGAGACATTGTTTCTTTTAATATGTGCAGGCCTACTCCATTAGAAGGGAGAGAGAAAAAAGCAGCAGCAGATTTGTAAATGACTGTAAATTTTTAGGCAGAAAAGGGAAAATAATTTATTTTGTGCAGAAAAACCAGAGGAACCACCCCGCATCGTGGAGCCACGCGTCACTTCCTCATTGGTAGGCGTACACGCTGGCTTGGCAGTCGAGACCCCAAAATCATATTGCTGTGCTTGCGTGATTGTATTGTCATAGCATGTAGAGGTCTGTAATGCCCTAGGTATACAAGGCTAATTTTGAAAAGAGGTCACCACAAATTTTCATCTACGCTTATTTAAGTATCATAAATTTATCTTTTCTGATCATTTAAATATTTTAAAACCTCTAAAAAAAATTCACTTAAGCATTATAACCTTTTTGAGACAGTTGCCCGAAAGTGGTAACATCATGATTAAATGAACAATTGAAAGCCATGACACTTAAATAATTTTTTTTTTAAAGTCATGGCACCCACTTAATTGACAAAAAATTATGATACTCAAGTAATTGTTGTAATTGTTGTATAACCACTGGGGTTCGCCTGATGTGCCCACCCTTCCAACATGGAAGGGGAGGTGAGGGGTTCAAATCCCCACATTTCGAGGGGGGATGGGGTCGGGACGCGTAAGTTTGAGAGTGGGTTCACATTTCACGCATGTAAGAGACAGAGCGCAAGTTTGTGAATGAATGTAGAGTAGGAATAGAGTAGGGTGATAAAAAAAAGAAGTAATTATTGTATGAAAGAAATAAGGCTCAACTCCCAAGTTTAGACCGTTAAGTTGCCAAAACCAACATTGGAATAGAAACTAAGATGATAAAATCAAGTGGGGCAACTTGCCATTTTCAAAAGACTGTAATATAAAAGAGAAATTTATCACCAATATATTAATAAAAACTGTTTGTCTTAAGTAATCCGATGTGTATAAAATTGAGGGACCGCCGCATTTGATGGAGATTCATGAGATGCTCAAAGAGACCTAGGCACTCCATTAATATCTAAGAAACACCAATCTATTAATCTTGTGAACATGCATAGGCTTTGAGGTACATACATAACTCCATTGAGAGAAATTGAAGGTCCATGAAAGTCGCCTTTTCATTTTTCTTTTGTATAGAAATTGCTAATTATGCTCATCATTTATTTCTCAAAACCTCACTTTAATAGTTCTAAAGAAAACCTAATTCCATTGATTTATTATACCTCGTTAGCAATTTAATGACCCTCTTTCTGGTTCTCTGCAAAATCCAAATCCTCGAGTGTCTCTCCTTCCCTAACTTGTACCGACCACAAACGTCCACGATCATTGCTCTGATGCTGCTCTCCCTCCCTCTCTCTCTAAAACACAGGGGAGGAGGAGGAGGACAAAACAAAGTGAGGTTAAGAGTTTAACTGGGGTGGGGTTAAGCTCCTCTTTGGCCATCGTGGATCACGTTGCAATTATTGAGGGTTCGTGTTTTGTCAACCTCGTGATGGATACGGCCGGCATGACTTTACACATTGTGGAATTGCGTAGCAATTATTAAAGCTTCTTGCCTTTTCAACCTCACACCGAGGGACCCCACTCCACTGTACCGTCCTCTCTCTTTATCTATCTAAACGTTGTCCTAGCTAGCTTCGATTTAATATGTGCAAAGCCGTATATGATTATACGTTTTGGTCCCAAAATCATACAAATTGTTTTATGAATAAGAGTGACAAATATTCTAAAAATACCAACCTCTTAATTCGGTCAACCATTCTAACCATAAAAAAAAAAATTGCTTTAAATGACAAAAATTGCTTTAAACAATGGGAAAACATATTTATAAATATGACCAAAAAACTTAAATAACCCGATATAATCAAATAATTATCATGCATGTTAAGTTATTTTAGTCTCGCAATAGGATTTGTTATTCTACGAACCTAATTAAATTTCTAGTTAAAAAGGTATATATTCCATATGTAGTCATGTTATGCAATTTCTATATGGAAAAACAGATGATATAAGATAAAAAAATTACTAGATATTGATCAATGAAAGAAATTAAAAGAACTTCTGTCTCCTATGTAAATCATCTACATGCACCATTGCTGAGGATAAATACGCCACCTTGTTCATCCACTTTTTTTTTTTTGTGCAAACCATCTACACCTTATCTTTACTTCATTTTTTAATGCAGAGTGCAAAACATAATCTGAGTTGAGGAGCTTGCTGATATTATTGACATTTTGTTGAGTAACATCTATTAATGCAACTACAGTAAAGTCTCTACATATTATTAACGAGGACATGACAATGACACTTGTGGGAGAAGTTTTACATTTTGAGCTTCCATCAAACGAAAGATTTTTACGGACGAGGAGCCACTCCAAATGTTTGCTGCCTTGATTTTGATTTTTCTTTTGAGAGCAAGACCCGTAACAAATCCGAATGGAGCCATTCCGTAGAATGAAGCGGCTTTCAGGAATTGGGTGAAAAGAAGTAAGGAAAGTAGAAGATGCAAGGAATACGAAGAGAAACGTAGAGAAAGATTTTCCTGTGGGGGCCCACAGGATATTTTCCTTCGGAAAGTGGGGGAGAAAATAGCGGGAAACGCCAAATGGAGCTCTTTCTTTTCCTCAAATGACGAGCTCAGTGGGCCCATAACATGTTGCATTTTCTGGACTCTTGGTCCTTTAGAGATGCGACAGGGGACAGATGTCTGAATTATGGTGGAGGATAGAAGACAGTGAGGACATGGAGTGAATCGGGGGATGGGAATTGTGGATAGATGTCTGAATAAAGATTGGTCGAGGCTCCTAAAACGTCAACGAAGCTGTCCCCAACAATTTTCGGTGAAGGATGAAAGGACACAGAGTGATTGCGAGATGGGAAATTTTACAGACGTCCGAATTGATGGGCTGAGGTTCCGAAATTATCTGGGAAGCTGTCGGCGACACTTTCGGTGAAAGACAGAAAGATAGTGACGGATGAATGCGAGATGGGAAATGTGATTTGATGTTGAAATGAGAAGGGTTAAATATCTATGAAGCTGTCGGCAACACTTTTTTCTATTTAGGATGGCCAATGGGCCGTGCCAGTTCGGACCCACACACACTCTCTCTCTCTCTCTAAAACGCAGAGGAGGAAGATTGAACATGGCGATGTAAAGTGTTTTTTTTTTTTGATGTAAAGAGTTAACCAGCGTGGAGATTAAGTTGCTGGTTGGCCATTATCGGTCACTTGGCAATTATTAAAGCTTCGTGTTTTGTCAATCTAATGGTGTGCATGGGCAGTACGACGCGCGTGAAGGCTATCAATCAATCACTGGGGGACCCAACTCCATCAAATTTTCCCATCTTTCTTTTACTTAGATGCTCTGTACTACAATTGACACGTGAAAAATACAGGAAAATGTTGAGCCCCCTACAATCGTCCGAAGATAGGCATTGCGTCTCTAATACGCCCAATTCATTTCACAAAGCATAATGAAGATAAGATCCACGAGAGTCACGCTCAGTTTCCCATCAATCTTAATATTTAAGCTAATCGTACCTCGACTATCGACCACAAATTCTAAGCGAGTGACCCAAAATTTTTATCGTTGGATTTTAATTAATCATGACTCATAATTGTAATATATAAACTTTAATGGAATTAGTTTCTCATTCTCAACTTCTTAATTCTATGTTCACATGAAAAAACATGTATAATGTGAGATTAAGGTTAGAATTTAAATAATTAATAGTTTCTAGTATAGAAGAATGCTCACCAAACCTTCCCCAGAATTAAAGGGGAAAAAAGGGAAGGGGGGCTTAGCTCCCAAGTTTAGACCGTTAAGCTACCAAAATCAACTTCAAATAGAAATCGAGATTAAAAAAAAAAAAAAAATCAATTGTGGCAACTTGCCCATTTTCAAAAGAACACAATATAAACAGTAAATTTATCATAGGTGTTTCAATAAAAATTGTTTGTCTTCAATAATTATCTGATGTGTATGAAATGGAGGGACCGCCGCATTTGATTGAGATTCGTTGGATGCTTAGAGAGTCGTAGGCACTCCATTAATACCTAAGAGACACCAAATTATTTATCCTGTGAAAATGCATAGGCTTTGAGCTCCATATGCAACTCCATAGAGAGAAATTGAAGGCCTAGGAAAGACGCGTTTTCAAATTTTTTTTATAGAAATTACTAATTATACTCATTGCTTATTTCTGAAAACCTCACTTTAATAGTTTTAAAGAAAAGCGGATGATTGCGGTGATTGACTACGCCTCATTAACAATTTAATGGGGAAAAGTATCAGAAAAATCCTAAACCTTTTGTATTTGTATCAATTCAGTCCTAAATTTTTTAATTGGACCAATTTAGTCCTGAACATTTTTAATATTAGTACCAATTCAGTCCATCTGGCCAATTTTGGTTAGTCGGCGTTGACGTAGACGTTGGGCGGTGACTAGATGTTGACGTGGCAATTTTTATGATTTTTTAATTATTTTTATGATTTTTTAATTAATTTTTTTTCTTATTATTAAATTTTCTTTCTTTTTCTTTTTCTTTTTCTTTTTCGGGCGGTGGCCGGCGAGCCTTTGGTGAGGCTCGCTGGCCATTGGGCGAGGGCTGCAAAGCCCTCGCCTGCCGCCGACGAGGGTCGTGGTCCTCGCCCGGCCTCTCCCAGGTCGCCGGTGAGGCGACTTCGCCCGGATCTAGGCGAGGCTGGCCTTGCCCAAGCCTGGCCGCGGGCAAAGGCGGCCTCGCCCGTGGCTGGCAAGGGGGAGAGAGGGCATACGGATTCGAGGAAAGAGACAGTGGCTCGACGAGCGTGGGGAGCGGAGCTCCAGTCCAAGGCAGTGGCGGTGGCGATGGCGCGGGCCAGGTTGCTGGCCACAGCGTTCGCGTCCCCCATCGCTCCCCCCGATCAAGCAACCACCACCCGCTCTCCTCCAATCCACGGTGAGAAGAAGGGGGAAGTTCTCTCGATTCGATCGGGGCTTTCCGCCGTTTCCCGAAGCTTCTGTGGGAGATGGTGGGTTCAGCAGAGGCACTTGAGAGAGAGAGAGAGAGAGAGAGAGAGGAGGAATGGGTTTTGTGAGTTCGCTTCGCCAGGGCGGAGGCAAGGGCGAGGGCCACAACCCTCGCCCGCAGCTGGCGAGGTCTTCGTGGCCCTTGCCTCCGCCTTGGCAATGGCCGCCATGGCCTCGCCAACCGTGGGCGAGGCCGCCTTCGCCTGTGGCAAGGCCTGGGCGAGGCTGGCCTCGCCTAGATTCCAGCGAAGCCACCTCGTCGGCGGCCTAGGAGAGGCCCGGCGAGGGCCGCGACCCTCGCCGGCGGCAAGCGAGGGTGAGGCTCGCGGCCACCGCCAAAAAAGAAAATGAAAAAGAAAAAAAGAAAAAAAGAAAAATAATAATAATAAATTAGAAAAAATCATTAAAAAATCATAAAAATTGCCACAGCACTGTTATTGAGCATCCCGTGATCTTTGGTCAATGTGATGTTATCTTTCATCAGAAGCTTGGCAACTCTTACCTTACCGGTATTTTTTTGCATGGACCCTACGAACCTTGGCTTCATTTCGTACTTTTGTTGATGGATGCAAGCTGCCTGCACTTATATGTACCGCGTAAAGCTTCATCTACCAAAAGATAGGCGTTGCCTCTACAGTTTTTCTAAGCAGGAGAAGCTGAGATTGAAATGCAAAATCCACCATATCTAGACACGTGATTGTTAACTACTAATACAACCGTAAAAGATAATATACGTGTGTCTTTGTAAATAAATAAATAAAAACCAAGAACCATGTACATATCAATTGCTTGAATATCCTAATAAGTGAATAACTTGATTTTAGTTATATCTTTTTTAAGTTGTATTTCTCTGATGTATTCGGGCCCGTTTGATTCAGCTTTGAGGAAATGCCCTTGGGAGAATGCAAATATCTTTAAGGTAAAGGGGTTTTCCGAAACGAAATCTTTGATTTGGTAAACTATAACTGAAAAGTCTTTAGGAAATGCAAGATTGTTTTAAACATATATTTGAAAAGCTTTTTAGTGTGACCAAATTAAATTTTTTAGTTTTAGTATTTTTAAAATTGTAAAAAAGAAACAATGACTATATAATTTTTTACATTTTCATGTTGAGAGTAATGTAAAGATATATATTAGTAAATTTATTTAAAAATTATATTAAAATAATTTGATTATAGATTATATGCAAAACTCAAAAAATTAAGCTTTTTTTTTAGTATTTTTAAAATTGCAAAAAAAAAAAAACAATGACTATATAACCTTTTACATTTTCATGTTGAAAGTAATGTAAAAGATATATATTAGTAAATTTATTCAAAAATTATATTTAAAAAATTTGATTATAGATTAGATGCAAAGCTCAAAAAATTAAGTTCTTTAGTTTTAGTATTTTTAAAATTGCAAAAAAGAAACAATGATTATATAACCTTTTATATTTTCATGTTGAGAGTAATGTAAAAGATATATATTAGTAAATTTATTTAAAAATTATATTAAAAGAATTTGATTATAAATTATATGCAAAACTCAACTTTTGACTTAGGGTTCTTTTAGGTTTATTTTCAACTTTGAATAATTTTTTTAAATTATTGCAGTATTAATCATCTTCATTAATTATTGATCATTTTAGTGTATTAATAAAAAGTTGGGCTATTGATTGTCAAAAGATAAAAATGACAACAAAAAAATGTGAACCCAACATTTGCAAAGGGTTTTTATTATTTAAAAGAAAAAATCTGATGAAATTCCATCGTCGATTAACAGCGATTGGGGTGTGAGAAAGATGATCGGTTTAAAAAATAAAATAAAAAAGAAGTCAACGGATGAACAGTAGAAGTTGACTTGCATTTCAAATGCCAGCATTTGTCTAATGACACCTCCAAATACTGAACTAAATACCTAAATTTTTTTCCAATGAGCTTTCAACCCTGAAAACCCATTAGAAATGCTGAACCAAACAGAGCCTTCATATCCGTATTTCAGCTTATCGTCCTATCATCTTTACGAAACGTCTACAGAATTTCCAAAAGAGCAAATGCCTCTGTGATCACGCTTCATTGAAAACAAGAGGGCCCACTCTGCCATTTCTTTTGTACTGAAAATGATTTCTGGCGCTGCCAGCTAAGAATTACGAGAGCAATGCTTGGCTCTAGCAAATCAGCAGCAGCCAAAGTCCAAATTTCGATTCAGAAGAATGCACTCCAATCTCAGTCACTTTACGAGCTCTGCAAGCATCAGCTTTAATAAAGTCGGATAGAGTCCACTTGTGCTTTCTTCTGTTGTACTATACGGCCACCACCAGCGTTGGCCAAGATGCTTTTCCTATCAGGAGATTGTATTATTTTCCTTGTGAAAGCATCTTGCATGCAATAAGTCTGCAATGGCCTAAGGCTAACTTCGGAAAAATGTCATCACAAGTTCCTCTTTTTTATTTCTTAATCTAATTTAATTAATGAAACATGCATAGGTTTGACCTACATGCACTACTCCATCGAGAGATATTGAAAGTTCATGGAAGATGACTTTTTCATTTTTTATGTAGAAGTTAAAAATTATAATCATCATTTACTTCTCAAAACCACACTTCAATAGTTTTAAAAAGACCCAGGTTTATTTGATTGATTACACTTCGTCAACCAATTCATTGAATATGAAGTGTATTTCTATGTAATTATGTGTTTATGTTAAGGGGATCATTACTCCACATCCGTGTTGCATGCACTCGATAATGTCAGCCTATTTCATGGATTATATGGATCTTTCTCTGTCTAATCTCTCTTTGCTAGTACCCTCCACGTAATGACACCCTATCAGATTCTCTACAAAAATAAGTAACGTAACAATTCACAAAGCCGACGCTTCTTATTGCCAAACTCCAAGTCCTTACATGTCTTGCCCTCCCTGACAAGTCCACCATCGTTGCTTTGATGCTGGTCTCTCTCTCTCTCTAAGACGAAGAGGAGGAGGATGAAGACAGAATAAAATGAGGCCAATAGTTAACTTGGGTGGGGTTAAAATTTTGCTTTTTGGCCATCGTCGGTCACTTGACAATTATTAAAACTTCTTGTTATATCAATCTCATTCATGCTGCCGATGGAGGTACGACTTTTGATGCATCATGGTCACGTGCAAAGATATTTTCCTCCAAAAAGTGGGAGGAAATGGAGGGAAATGCAAAATGAGTTCCTTCTTCTCGATTGAAATGCAAATTACGAGCTCTTTCTGGCTGTTCCCCACAAATGCTACATATCATGGCACTTGTGGTGGAAATTATAGAATCTAAATGATCAATTGAAAATTATAGTACTTAAGTGAAAAAATTTTAGAAGTTAAGTCATTCGAGTGAATATTTTTTTAGAAAGTCATAATACTTAATTAATAAAAAAAAATCATGACACTCAAATAATTGTCATACAAAAATTACATCATTTGTCATATTCTTATCTCGGCTAACTTCTATCACAAATTGCGTAAGAATTGGAAAATGTTTGAATCAAGATATGTACACTTCAGTGGCCAACTACACTTTTCAAGTTGCATAAGAGTTGAACCTAATAGATAACTGGCTAAAGATAACACTGGCAAAGTCATCTTACCACCGCCACCAAACCTGTAAATTACAACAAAATGTGCTCCTTCTTGTTCGGCATCTAATAGTTTTTACTATGCCTTCTTCTTGATCATTCAATACGACCCCCATGCTCGGTAATGAACCTACGTTTGACCGTGGAGCTTAACCCGAAGCTCTTGAACAATCAATTTGATGAGTTCCCCGTGTCCGTCGAGAAGAATTGCCAAAACAAGTCTGATGGAGGACTTAAAAAAAACATTTTAATACGACTTTCAAGAAAATATACTATTTGAACTTGACTTGAATTGTGGAAAGTCAAAGTGCAATAATATCTTCTGTACACGCAGTGCAGTGCAATTTTCCATGATGCTTTGAGTATTCGGGTCGAGTGTATTAAGCTCTACCCATCCTTAGGAGAATCTGATTTCCTTCTTTGTTTAAAAATTTTCTTTATAAGTTTTTTCGGTTATGGAACACAACTTAGCTCCTGCACAAATTGTCATACCATACAAATGATTATCACTGAAAATTTCTAAGTGTTTATATCGGACGATACTTTACGCAAAAATAACAGCACTGTATTCGGGCTCGACAAGGGATGATATGAGATTGGTTCCTCAAGTGATCATAGAAAGCTGGATAAAAATGTAATAAGTTGATTGGTGATGGACTTATTGTCGTACCTAGAGTTCTCTACAATAACTTTGTCATAAACTAAAAATTTCTTAAATGTTGAAAAATGTCTTAAATGTCTTAACCATATTGCGTAAAAACCAGAATTAAGGGAGTAATTATCTCATTGTCTCAAATTGTGTTGGCCCACCGTATCGATGCATAGGGGATCTAGAGATAAGAGTGAAGAGGAAGATGTGAAGGGAAGGACTGATGATGCTAAGGAGGTGGAGGATTACTGTATCTGAAGAGGTATACCTCGTCAAGAACTTTGCCACAATCCAAAATGTCAATATATGTTCTGTATCTTGTTGTCTTAGACATACTGTCTTTGCCCACCAGATCAACGCCAAGGAAAATCGGAAATGGAAGTGGAGACTGAAGAGACCGCCATTTTCGCAAACTAAGGTGAAGGCCAGCTAGCAATCATCATGTGTAACTCTTCAACTTCCCCATGACATTTGATAAAATCCGGGTGCTTGTTATCAAGGATCCCGTGATCTTTTATCAATAAGATATTATATTTCATTAAAAGCTCGATAACTCTTTTAACTTACCTGTTTTTTTTTTTGCATTGACTTTGCAAACCTTAGCTCCATTTTGTACTTTTGTCGATGCATGTAATCTGGCCACGCTTACATATATCGTGTAAGGCTTCGTCTACTAGAACATGGGTATGGCCTCCGAAGTTATTCTAAGTAGGAGAAGCTGAGATTCAAGTGCAAAATTCATCATATTTAAACACGTGATCGTTAACCACTAACACAACTGTAAAGACGTTGTCAGTAATAATATATGTGCATGTTAGTAAATGAAAATAAAATAAAAAATCAAGAGCCATATACATGTTGATAGCATGAATATCCAAATAAATGAATAATTTTATTCTAGTTATATCTTTTTTAAGTTGTATTTCTCTTATGTATTTGCATTCGTGTCTCAGCGAGTCATCTGATCATCTTTACATTTACAGAATCTCCGAAAGAGCAAGTGCCTCCATCTGATTACGCTTGATTAACAAGTGGACCCGTTCCCCCATTTCTTTTGTACTGAAATGGACTTCAGTCCCCACCAGCTAAAAATTAGGAGAGCTATGCTTGGCTCCAGCAAATCAGCAGCAGCCGGAGTCTAGATTTTGATTGGGATAATGCACTCCAATCCCAGTCACGTCACGAGTTCCTTGTATCAGCTTTACGAAAGTTGGGCAATAATGGAGTCCCGCCTAGTGCAATAATGTTTTCTCCTGTTGTACTCTATGGACACCACCTAGTTTGGCCAAAATGCTTTTCTCATCAAGAGTTTGCATCATTTTCCTTATAAAAGCACCTCGCAAGTGACAGGTCTTTAATGGGCCTAGTAATATGGGGCTAACTTTGGAAAAATGTCATCACAAGTACCTTTTTTATTTTTTAATCTTATTTAATAAATGAAATATGTATAGAGTTTGAGCTACATGCCCAACTCCATCAAGAGAAATTGAAGGTTCATGGAAGATGCATTTTTCATTTTTTGTATAGAAGTTACTAATTATAATCATCATTTATTTCTCATAACCACACTTAAGTAGTTCTAGAAAAATCTAATTTCTTTTGATTGATTACATTTTGTTAACAAATCCAATGAATATGAAGTGTATTATATGTAATTATGTGTTTATGTTAAGGGGATTGTTAACTCCATATCAATATCGCATGCACTCGATAATATCAGCCTATTTTATGGATTATATGGATCTCTCTCTATCCAATCTTGCTAATACTCTACACGTAATGAAACTCTTTCAAATTCTCTGCAAGAAATTAGTAACGTAACAATTCACAAAGCCGACGCTACTCATTGCCGAACTCCAAGTCCTTACGTGTCTCCCCCTCCCTGACACGTCATCATCGTTGCTTTGATGCTGCCCTCTCTCGATTGGTGGAGGCTCATAAAACGTCAATGAGGCTGTCACCCATAATTTTTGGTGAAGGATAGAAAGGACGCAGGGTGACTGCCGGATGGGAAACTTTACAGATGTCCGAATTGATAGGTTGACGTTCCGAAATTATATGCAAAGCTGTCAGCAGCACTTTCGATGAAAGATAGAAGACTGTGAAGGACAGACATAAAGTGAACACGAGACGGGAAATGTGACGGATGTTCGAATGGGATGGGCTAAAGCTCCAAAAATATCTATGAAGCTGTCGGCAACATTTTTTTTAGTGGAGGATTTTCGACTATCAGAAAATGGTACATGAACCCGAATGGATTTTAATTAGGATAGCCAATGGGCCGTTCCAGTTCGGACGGTGCTCTCTCTCTCTCTCTCTCTCTCTCTAAAACGCAGAGGAGGAAGTTTGAACAGTGATGTTAAGAGTTAACCAGGATGGAGATGAAGTTGCTGCTTCGCCATCAGCCGTCGCTCGGCAATTATTAAAGTTTCGTGTTTTGTCAACCTAGTGGTGCCCATGGGCAGTACGGCTTCATGCATGTGAAGGCTACTCCGCCAATCACCGAGGGACCCAACTCCACCGAATTGTCTTATCTTTCTTTTACTTAGATGCTTCGTACGACAATCGACATGTGTAAAGTAAAGACCCAAATCCACCGAATTGTCCACTAAATTGTCCCATCTTTCTTTTACTTTGATGCTTCGTACGACAATTGACATGTGAAAAGTAAAGACCCAATTGTCCACCGAATTGTCCCATCTTTCTTTTACTTAGATGCTTGGTACGACAATTGACATGTGAAAAGTACAGGAAAATGTTCAGCCCCCTACATCAATCCTCCATAAGATAGGCATTGTGTCTCTAATAGCGCCCAATTTATTTGACAAAACGTAATGAAGATAAGATCTACGACAATTGCGCTCAATTTCCCCATCAATCTTAATATCTAAGCTGATTATGCTACGACCATCAAATCATAAATTCTTCCAAGCTAGTCGTTAAATTTTAATTGGTCATGCCTCATCATTTAAATATGTGAACTTTAATAGAAGTAGTTTCTCATTCCCAACATCTTAATTTTATTTTCACATGAAAAGAATATGAATAATTTGAGATTAAGGTTAGAAGTTAAATAACTAATAGTTTATAGTATAGAAGAAATACTCACCAAACCTTCCCAAGAATTAAAGGTAAAAAAGGGGAGGGGGGCTCAGCTCGCAAGTGTAGACCGTTAAGCTGCCAAAATCAACTTTGAATAGAAATCAAGATGAAAAAATCAAGTTTGGCAACGTGCCTATCTTCAAAAGATAGTAATATAAAATGTAAATTTATCATAAGTATATCAATAAAAACTACTTATCTTCGATAATTGTCCAATGTGTATAAAATGGAGGAACCGCCACATTTGATGGAGATTTGTCAAATGCTTCTAGGCACTCCATTAATATTTAAAAGACAACAATTTGTTAATCTTGTGAACATGCATAAGCTTTGAGCTACATACACAACTCCATTTAGAGAAATTGAAGGTCCATGACAGACGCCTTTTCTTTTTCTTTTTTTGTATAGAAATTACAAATTATACTCATCACTTATTTCTCCAAACCTCACTTTAATATTTTTAAAGAAAACCCGACGATTGCATTGATTGACTACATCTCGTTAACAATTCAATGACCCTCTTTCCGATTCTCTACAAACTCCAAATCCTTGCGTCTCTCTCCTTCCCTGACAAGTACCGACCACACACGTCCACAATCGTTCCTTGATGCCACTGCCGATATCTCTCTCTCTAAAATGGGGAGAATTACCAAAAAAGTCCTAAACCTATTGCATTTGGGCCAATTTAGTCCTAAACTTTTTTTTTTTTTTGGTAATTTGTCCTAAACCTTTTATAATTGTGCCAATTCAGTCCTTCCGGGCCAAAATTGGCCGGCCGGAGCTGACGTGGACGCCTGCCGGAGAACAATTTTTTAATAATTTATAAAAAAATTTTGAATTTTTTCATTTTTTTCGAATTTTTTTCGAATTTTTTTTTATTTTTTTATCTCCTTCTTCTTCCTCCGGCCGGCCGGCGCCGCAGGCGAGGGCCGCGAGGCTGACCTCGCCGGCCAACGCGAGGCTCGCCCCCGCCGGCGCCCGGCGGCGAGCCTCGCCCGGCCCGACGGCGAGGCCGCGTCGCCCGGCCAAGGCGAGGCTCGGCCTCGCCCGGCCATGGCGAGGTCGAGCCCTCGCCGGCGACGGCGGCCTCGCGTCGGCGGGCGAGGCTCGCCCGCCGGTGGCAAGCGAGGCGGGCCTGCGCCCGGGCGGCGGCCGTCGCTCGGCCAAGCGAGCTCGGCCTCGCCCGGCCATGGCGGCGAGCCTCGCCGGATCCGGCGACGGCGGGCTCGCCGGCCACTAGCGAGGCCGTAACCGGATCCGGGCGAGGCTCGCCCGCCATGGCCGGGCGAGGCCGAGCCTCGCTGGCCGGGCGACGCGCCGCCGCCATCTGGGCGAGGCTCGCTTCGCCCGGCTGGCCGGGGCGAGCCTAGCCGGTGGCCGGCGAGGTCGGCCTCGCCGGCCCTCCTCGGCCGGGCGCGGCCGGAGGAAGGAAGAAGAAGGTAAGAAATAAAAAAAAAATTAAAAAATTAAAAAAATTAAAAAAATCGATTTCTTTTTTTAAAAAATTATTAAAAAATTGTT
This sequence comes from Eucalyptus dawsonii, assembly GCA_016097615.1. Classification (NCBI taxonomy): domain Eukaryota; kingdom Viridiplantae; phylum Streptophyta; class Magnoliopsida; order Myrtales; family Myrtaceae; genus Eucalyptus; species Eucalyptus dawsonii. The sequence goes on along the minus strand of CM027877.1, from coordinate 8,346,375 downwards.
CGCCGGTAATTTTGTCTCCGGCCGGCGTCCACGTCAGCTCCGGCCGGCCAATTTTGGCCGGAAGGACTGAATTGCACAATTATAAAAGGTTTAGGACTAAATTGGCAAAAACAAAAGTTTAGCAGATGAATAATTTTAAATGCAAAAGGTTTAGGACTTTTTTGGTAATTCTCCCCTCTAAAATGCAGAGGAGGAGGAGGAGGAGGAGGAGGAGGGAGAAAGACATAACAAAGCGAGGTTAAGAGTTTAAATGGCTTAAAGTTAAGTTGCTTTTTTGCTTTGGATCACGTTGCAATTATTGAAGGTTAGTGTTATGTCAGCCTCGTGATGCATATAGACAGTACGACTTTATACATTGTGGATCGTGTTGCAATTATTAAAGTTTCTTGCTTTTTCAACCTCGCGTCGGGGGAACCCGACTCCACTGTACTCTCCTCTCTCTCTCCCAACGTTGTCCGGTCTAGCTTCGACTTAATATGCGTGTAGCCATATATGATTATATATTTGGTCCCAACTTTGTACAAATTGTTTTACAAATAACAACAATAAATATTCTGAAAAAAGCAACTTCTTAATTCTGAAAAAAAAAAAAAAAAACATATTCAGTTGATCACCCAAAACAAAAACTGCTTTAAATGATGGGAAAACATACTTAAAAATATGACCAAAAAATTTTAAAAACCCGACATAATCAAATAATCATGATGCACATTTAGTTCTTTTAGTGTCACAATTGGAGTTGTTATTCTATCAACTATGGACCTAACAAAAATCTCTAGTTAAAAAGGTACATAATTCATATGTAGCCATGACATTCAATTTCAATATTTAAAAACAGATAATATAAGATAATTAATTGCAAGATATCGATCAACGGAAGAACTTAAAAGAACCTCTTGCTCCTCTGCAAAATATCTCCATGCACCATCGCTGAGGATGAAGACGTTGCTTTGTTCATCCACTTTTTTCTTTGCGCCAACCATCCACATCTCATCTTTACTTCAATCTTAGCGTAGCTTGATGGACCAGAAAAAAGACGACAGGTTATAATGCCGAGTGCAAAACATAATTTGAATTTAGAAGCTTACTAATGCTATTGACGTTTCTTTGAGGAACGTCCACTCATGCAACTATAATAGTCAAGTCAATATATACTATTATTAACGATGATATCAACACTTGTGGGAGAATTTTTACATTTCGAGTTTCTTATCAAATGAAAGATGTTGTTTACGGACAATGAGCCACTCCAAATATTTGCTACCATGATTTTTCTTTTGAGAGCAAGACCCGTATATATAAATCCGAGTGGAGCCATCCGTAGAATGAAGCGGGTTTCAGGAATTGGGTGAAAAGAAGCGAGGTAAATAAAGATTCAAGGAAAACGAAGAGAACCGCAGAGAAAGATTTTCCTGTGGGGGCCCACAAGATATATTCCTTCGGAAAGTCGAGGGAAAGAGAGGGGAAATGCAGAATGAGTTCCTTCTTTCCTTAAAAGACAAGTTCAGTGGGCCCATAACATATTGCATTTTTCGGACTCTTGTTCGTTTCGATACAGATGTCTGAATTATCGTGAAGGATAGAAGACAGGGAGGAACACGGATTGAACGGGGAGATGCGAATTGTGGATAGATGTCTCAATAAGATTGGTCAAGGCGCCAAAACGTCAACGCAGCTGTCACCGACATTTTCGGTGAAGGATAGAAAGGACACAAAGTGACTGCGAGATGGGAAATTCTACGGATGTCCGATGGGTTGAGGTTCCGAAATTATCTGCCAGGCTGTCGGTAACACTTTCGGTGAAAGGCAGGAGACAGTGAAGGAGGAACATAAAGTGAATGCAAGATGGGAAATGTGATTTGATGTTCGAATGAGATGGATTGGAGCTCCAAAAATATCTATAAAGGTGTCGGCAAGCTTTTTTTGGTGAAGGATCCTCGACTATCAGAAAATGTTCTAGTGTTTGTGCATGAGCCCATATAGATTTTAGCTAGGATGGCCAACGGGCCGTGCCACTTCGAATCCGTGCTCTTGGGCCACATGTGCCCCAAAAAAGAAGGGCAGGCCTCGAGCACTTTGGTGCCAATTGCCGGTGAGGTGAATGAATATCTCAGCAAGGATGACGGGAACTACATTTAAAAAATTCGAGGAAGACAGTGTCGACCTTCTATAGTGATGGAAGACCAAAGTATCATGTTTTCCTATTCTTTCTACAATGGAACATGACATGCTCACTCTATCAACATGAACTGTACTATCAAAATCCACCTTCACTACCAACAGATGGATTATTAGCTATACATCTAATCATCTACAACATTCAAATAATCACTAAAAAAAATGCATCTTTTGATTATGCCTAACCTCAAAGAAGAAAATTATATATATATATATATTAAAAGATCTCCCAAATCCTATGCTCCGCTAATTAAAAACAAGTGAGGCACTCCACCATTGTACTAAAATTACCTTCTAGCCACACTGCCTACAAAACACACGTTTTATTCAGCTATCTCATACTATCATTCTCTACATAAGCTAATCATCAACATTTAATTCATTGTTATGACTTTGATTGCTGCAATTTCATATCAATTGTAACTTCATGTGCTAAAATACCAAATAAAGCTTATACTTATTCAAGACAAGAAAAATATAATCGGAAGCAAATGAAATTTCAAGGGGGAATGCTTAGTGCCAACTACTCCACCATAAATTTGCCTTTTTTCTTCTTGATATGGAGACAGAATTGTCTATTATTATTGTTATTGTTGAAAAAGGTTATTGTTAATTATGCAAGGAAATTGTCTCGACGTCATGGTAGAAGTGAAAGTTCGTCAAAGTGGAGTCACAACCCTTCATCGAGGGGCATCAGTGGCAACTCAAATGTTTTTGCTGGACATTCTATTTGGAGTTTCTCCAACCCACAACAATCTTTGGCCCCAAACAGGTGAATGTGTTCGCCATAAGATATTGTTCAAATTAATTCCGCCAAGTTATTTGCATAATTGTTCCAAAACGGATAATAGATTTGGAAATTAAACTTGCGACCTTTGACTTGCAAATCAGGTCTTGGGCCACTTGACCAGTCACTTGGTCGGTTTTCCAACTAAAACTTTATAAACATTAGTTTTATTTAAACCTATGTTATTCTCAACATATTTATTCATTTCTTTTACTTTTTCCTTGACCCTTTGCCATGTTTAATCATTTCTTCACTTCGAAAACTTCAGATAAATTGAAAAAGAATCATTGAGCAGGAAAAACAAAACACGAAAGAATCATTTTCCACTATAAAAAGCCATCTCTTTCTCTTCCCTTGTACCAATCTTTGTTTAATCTTCCATTCTGATTTCTTGGACTTCGACCCACCAAATGGGTTGGAATTGGGGTCCATACTAATCCGAGTCATAAATTAAGTCATTTTAGATGAGTCAATATTTCATCAACACATACCTGATTCTATTCCATTGGATTGTTGCATATTTTGGCTCGTTTTTTCCTTTGATCAAGAAACTACTATAACCTTTAGTAAGTTAAGATTTGATGCAACAACACATGCAATGTCTTGTAGTTTGTTCACAATGGCATGATATTCTTCTTCATATATTAGGTAAATATTTTTGAAACTGTCAACACCTAAATTTTAGTTGGCAAATTAAGAATACATTTTTTTTTTTTGGGTAAAAAAGAGCATAAAAACAATGAATGGTAGTAAAAAGAACAAAAAAAGAGAATAATAAAAAGATAAAAATAATTAACAAATAAAAAAGCCAATTGGCACGGCCCATAAGAGCAAACCCATTGACTTGATCCGCAGCCCAGACCCAGCAGCCCCATCACCTCAACATTTCAACTTTTTCCCTTGACCCGGCCTTCCCTTTCCCCTCCTCTGCCCTGCGAGGTGTCGTTGTTGATTTGACCAAAGAAAGGGATGCTCGCTCTACCTTGACGCTGAGCTTGAAGTAGACAAAGATTTCTAGTCACGTTCATTGTCTCCGGCTATCAATGTCTCTACCAGAGAGACCTTCAGGTGCACCAGATGCAGATCATTCCCCCCGCTGCTCGTTTCCATGAGTTCAAGCTCTAGCTGATGCCATTCAAATTGCTTTCTTCTTATTCGGTCGTTTTGCTATCTAAGCGAAACTGCTTTTTGATGATCATGCTAGTATCAAAATAGCACATCAATGATTATCGTTACATGCGATGTGTCAATGATTATCATTCCAGATTGTGTTGTTTTGTTCTTATTGGAAGGTGTTGCGACCTAACCCTCGAGGGAGAGAGAGTTATGTTTAGTGGTAGTGTCAATTTCGGGCCGATGACATTTCATTTACTTGAGCTCTCCCAAATTTATACCCCACAAGATATCGGGCGTTCAAATTTTAAATCAATTAAATCAACGCAAATTTTGACAAAGGAGTCACTACTAACCTTTTTGGTCAGCTAAAACCCAAGTAAGATATGAGAGGATATCTTCCTCTTTGCAACAAAATATTCTAGACTTGGAGACTTGATTACATTAAGATTAGCACCCTTGATTACGCCATAGCAACCTATCTAAAGGAAATTTAAGGTTCATCCTAACCACTCTAGAACAAGAAAGGAAGACCCAAAATATTGAAATGCACAAACAAATTATAATCATAAAGGAAACATACAAACATCCTAATATTGTTACAAACATCCTAATATTGTCCATAAAAAATAAAAAGACAATGCAAAATAAAGAAACCTATTTCTGGTTTTACTTTTTCTAAGAAATTTTTTCCATTTTTGAATTTTTCAGATTTTTTAGGATTTTCTAATTTTTTTATGATTTTTCTGAATTTTCAAATTTTTGAATTTTTAAATATTTTTTGATGATTTTTTTCGATTTTTAATTTTTAATGATTTTCAAAAATTCTAATTTTTATTGATTTTCTAATTTTCTAAATTTTTTATTTTTTTTCAAATTTTTTAAATTTGTACCATTTCTGAATTTGAATTTTTTTAATTTTTTTCTTTTGTCTTTTTCCTTATTAAGTCCTTTTCTACCGCACTCTTCTTCTTCCCCTATTCTTCCCCGAAGTCATTTTTTCACTCCGAACCTTCATCTTCTTCTCCATTTTTTGAACCCGTACAACTAAATGCCATCTACGGACACCGGAGCTCACACCACTGCACACCATCACCAGATTACATCTCCGGCCGTCGCCGTCTGCCTATCGCCGGCCACGGCCGAACCCAGTTCGGTTTTGCATGGCCATTGACGAATATCAAAAGGTGGGCCGTGAAATCAAGCAAAAACATAGCAAAGAACGAAGAAAGCAGACGTGCGTCAACAACATATGCGTGATCAAGCCTTGAACTAAACTTTTAACGTCGATCGGATAACATGGATTTCGGTGCATCGTTCGAGCATTTTGTCCAACACATGCTGTGCAGCTACAAGAGCAGGTTTTTGATTCAGCTTTGACACTTTTTTCCAACCAAAACACGACGCGACAGGTTCCGTTATCTCGCACGAATATGTCTCGCTTTCGCAGGGATGAGCAGCAAGTATATCGATTAAGATTCATAGGTTCCTTTCTCATCACTCGCTCACGGGCATTTCTTCGGTGACCGTCACTGTACCTTCTCTCCTCCTTGCGTCACAGATGCTCTTCTCACGAGCGCGCGCGCGCGCAAGAAGAAAGAGTGATGGGGCTGGGCTTATTTTTTAGGCTCTGGTGGGCCAAAGAAAAGAAGGAAAATGGGCCAAACCCATGTTTGAATTGAAATTGAGGCACTCACATAAGTTCTCTTCTGAATGGGAAGCCCGGTTAAGGGGTGAGCTGAAAATAACCAAGTGGGCTAGACCCGCCGGCCCACACGACTTCATTTTTCATCATTCATTCATTTTATTTGATCCATTTTTATTCATTATTCTTTTTTTTAATTTTCCTTTATTTTCCTCTTTTATCTTTTTATAAATTTTTATACTTTTTTCGAAATAAATGGATATTTAGAATGTCGATAAAAATTCGGATGTCAATAGAACGTTTTAGTTGATTGAATCCCTTTGATGCAAAAGAGCTATGCAAGTGAAATTGACTCTGGAGTTCCCTTCTTCCCTTGGAATCAGACTTGAAAATTTTGAAGTCAGCCATTTGAGTCTTATTCGTTATTGAGAGAAAGCCAGCCTCAATCACTGAGATTTCCTTTGCATCTCTTACCTCTGTTTTCTACACTTGGTATTTGTTTTTGGGAAATTATATGATTTTTTTTTCCGAAACAATAAACAACTCGAGTCGAAATGCAGGAAACTGAAATCCCAAGCAAATTGAAAGTATAGGTGAAAAATTGAATAGGGAATCCAGACTTGTACTGAAATTGACAATGTATTTAGAGAAAACTAAAGGCGAACAATAAAATTTGTGGATGCCGAGTACAAGTTACTTCATTTATCTCAAGTTACCGCTCTATTTAAGATTTCACTAACTATATGAAAAGAATTACCAACAGTAATAGATTTGCCAGAGAAAATCATTGAGGTCTAACAAATCAGACGCCCTTGAAGCCAAAGCTTTAAAATGTCATCTTGCATGTGGTGAACTAGAAAATTATCTTTAGAAGAAATAGATTACTATTTTAATCTATGATTCGAGTGCGCGGATGGCCTTGGCTGTCCTCCTCCCCTCCCTGCCGAGACGATAATGTGCCTTCAAGTTGGGAAGCCACTCGCGGAAGCAAGTTTTCTTAGCTCTTTTTGTCGTTTTCCAGCATGCCACATGCCTGTCTACCATAAACATAGGAAAACAGCATTGAGCCGCGTTCTACAATCAATTCTCATAGTTGAGACTCATTCAACAACAATTGAACTTGTATACAAATGCAAAATGGACAAAGAATCAAGCAAAGCATTCGGTCATGGCATAAAAAGCTCACTATGCACTCAGCCATCGAATGTCAGTTTTGACATCAAGGAATGGACTTCACAAATCTTCAGTTAACGAAGAAAATCAAACAGGTAGAGGCCATTCATTCGCCTAAAAAAAATGAATCAAATGTTATTAACATATAGAAGGTATTGAGGTATCAATGAACGGATCCAGAAATGCAAGGCATAATCATCCAAGCATACGAAACCAATTACTTTCAAGATCAAGAAAAGGATGAAGTCCGGACAGGAATTTACTGAAGTACACAACACATGATGCACATTTCGAAGAAGGATTTCACCGTTTCCAATACAAGGATGGTAATTGTCTCGAATGTTAGAATAGCCACGTACATACATCGTAGATTGATATAGATAACATAATTCCTAGTAAATTAAGCCGACACAGCATGTTCAAATTCTCAGTCATGGGAGCATTGAGCACAACTTTAGAAGTTCAACCAACATCAAGGGAAATAATGTCATATAAACTGGAGAACTCTCAGTTTAAGCACGCCATTGCTAGATAATTATCATGATGCGAGAATGCTTGCGAAATACACATGCTAATACTGTTTAGAAATTCAATCAAACATGGGGTAAGCGTTTCGGTAGGGGCACCTAAATGCAATGATAAGGAAAAGGTGCGCATCCAAACAATCACCGAATCATTGAAACGTGTATGAGTTCATCAAGACAATCTCGGACTCAACCAGATTGCAGAATCAAGCACTCGGTCCCCACCTCCAGCAGAGACAGAGCATGCGAAGTTTACCTTGATAAGAATCATGATGATTCAAATAGTCAACTCAGTCAAAGAAATCCTCGTTATGTCCGATTCCAACTCGCATTCAACCTTCGTCAAACTCGAAATCATGATACTGTCCCTCAAACTCGAACGGTTTCGGCCTCAATTAATTGTCAGAGAGAGAGAGAGAGAGAGAGAGATAGGAGGAGGAACATGGGCTTTCCTAGATTGCAATCTCCTCGATCTCCTTCTTCCACTCGTGACGGTTGTCGTGAGGTAATTCATCACTTCGATTGTTTCCGTCGGATCATGAAGCAATCGAGTTTGTGATTTTGGTGGCCAATCCATTAAAAAATTTTACGGAAATAAAGATTTGTTCAATAATTTTTCGATCCTGAATCACTCATTTTTTATATGCAAACGAGCAAATTATGTGCAGATCGAGACCAGAGAGGTCATCTTGCAGAGGCAAGAGAGGTTCGGGGACTGCGACCCAAGGGAGAAGAAGACGTTGGCATGCCGCAACCGTCGGTGCAGGGAGTTGCTGACGTTCTCCGACACCAGCACGTGCAAGGCGTGCGGCCTCGAGGTCTAATTAATTTTAGTATAAAGGATTGAAATTGAAACCAAATCAGGCTAAATTGACAAACTTGCGATCCTACATTTAACCGGAGTAGATATGAACATCCTTGTGGTGATAATTTTGGTCACGTATCGAGGACACATGTTGCTATGTCATGGCATAAACTATCTATCATGAATACTTGAATTTTTTTTTTTATTTCTTAAAATTTTTAATTTTCTTTACTATCTTTTTTTTTTTTCCCTTTACAGGGTGGCGGGGCTGTTGGTCCTTGGCCAGTGACCAGTGGACTTGCGGACCTTACGAAGAAACAATAAAATAAAAAGAAAGAAAATAAAATAAAAGAAAAATAAAAAATAAAATTTGTTTTTTTTTTTAATTAAACACAATTTTCCACATTAATACCAGCCTTTCATGTAGGATGGCTAGCACTGAGTAGAATGCCACATTAGAAATTTCCAGCCAAAATTTTCCGAAAGGACTACATTCATAATTTAAAAAAATTTAGGATTAAATTGACACAATCGAAATATTTATGACTGCTTAATACTAAATTAATACATAGATTTAAAATTGATTTATAGATTTAAAATTGAATTGATCGCCCTATCATAGATTTTAAATTTTTTGGATAATTTTTCCTCTAACTAATGAGAATGCCATGATTTGTCAATTAAAATTTAGGACAGCACATTTCCCATGCTGTGAAAATCGCTTTTTCAAAGGGAACACAAATCCGTCAGCAAGGTGCTCGTTGCTCATTGCTCATCGTTAAGTGGCGCCCCAATCTCTGCATCGACCACCTCTGTCAAAAGACCGGCAACTCCTACATAAGGCCGATCAAGAAGCCGAAGACGACGAGGCTGATGGATGATCCCGAAGACGACGACGCTATGTTCTCATCTCGCTTCCTCTGCGATGTCTTCCTCAGCTCCCACAGCTCCCACGGCGCCAACACCGCGCCCCCCCCCCCAACGGCATCGTGGATCACCTCTACCGTGAGCACGCGCTCCGGCTCAACGAAGAAGGCCTCGAGTGAGGGGAGGAGATAGTGCTGGGCCTTCTGGAGGTGATCAACGACTCGGCGCAGTCGTGGCCATCATCCCCGAGAACTATCCCGTGTTGAGGTTAATCAATTTCAAATTTACGCCTTTCATCTGAAGTCTACTGATTTGAAGGAGCTAAACTTTACTGATTGCAGCAATCTAGTTGACATCACTGGTCTCCGGGTATTGAAATCTCTGAGGCTTTTACTCTTGGGAGAGAAGAATTGAAAAGGTGAAAAAGATCACTCATGACTCCAATTTTGGGAAAACTACTTGAACTGTAGCAAAAAGATGGATGAAGATCATCAGTTCAGTTTCTCCACCTTTGTTCAGTATCTTCAATCATGAATGCAGAAAGTTTTGACCTTAAATGTGTTTTTTCATAATAAATTTCAGGTTGCTCTAAAGCATTTGCACAACTCGAGTGTCCCTGGGAGTGACATTCCTGGATGGTTTTGTCAGGAAGTTCCTCATTTTGCTGCTCCGACGAAGAACCACGAGGTTAGAGGGAATGATTTTTGCTGTTGTTGTCTCTGTGGACAGTGCAAACCGGGTAAACATTCCGCTACCAGCAATCGAGGACATTAAAGGAAGGCTTCTCAGGCTTGAAGATCCCATACACGTCAGACATTAAATGACACAAGCGAAGACCAGCTTTACCAGATTAGATATCCAGAATTCAAGCCTGGGAAGCCTTGCTGAAAAAGCATGTACAGAGCCGCTATTCAAAGGAGAAAGGAATAGATATAGTCCTGCGAGACCCACCATACTTTCCTGGGCTCTCGCTGAAAAAGCGTGGGATATAGCTGGTTTTCGAGAATGATGATGATGACGATGGTGATAAAGAACGGTTGGACGAATCCCAGCAGTCAAAGTGTCTCAGAAACTTGGCTAAGTTCATCAGCTCCTCGTGAGATATTTGGTCCATCGTTAAGGTGATTATATGCGATTCTTGCAACGGCTTTTACTTACAGAATAGAATAGGATACTGCTCCAACAGATATCCTCTGCCTTTCCCCTGCAAAAGATGGAATGATCAAGTACAGAGCCGCTGGTACTTATGCAAGGACCGAGCCGAGTCCATAATTACTTTTGTGCTGGAAGGGGATCATAGGACACGGTTGGAATCAGTTATAAAAATCTGAGAAAATGTTCCTTCTTCAACTAATGAGGTGCTTTCAACAATCACACTTTTAGCAATTGCTAGGAAACCACCTGGCTTTTTCGACAGAGGCATGGTCAGTTTGTCATCCTCAAACAACTTCGGGATGCAACCAGCGATGGCTCCTAGAGTAGCACCTAAAATAACCTAACTGTTAACACATCTCCCACTCAACTAGAGAAAAAGCGACCAGAGAATTAATGAACAGGCAAAGGAACTCCTTATTGCTGCCATATAAGCAGTCGCAATGCAAGAAATGAGCAACGTGTCTGGGAATAAAAGGTGAGCCTCCTTTGTGAAGCAAGCTTTGACAAGAAACAATGAACAGGAAGATATAAGAAAACGTTTCCAGAAAAGCATTTAGGATTCTTTGCGGTTGGGCTAGAACTAGCCCATAAATGCACGAACAGAATTAATGTAAGCTGCTTTCCTACTGCTCTGGAACGTGCGATACTCTTGGCGTCTGGAAGGAGTCCAGAAGTCTGTTATCATCATATCCCTCCCTTTCCTTCCGTTTAGGGATGGGTACGACTTTTGGAAGGGAGAATCCTAAAGATCGTATGCTTGTGATTCTGACAATAATGGAGAAACTCGAACGGTCTAAAAACTTCATTTTACAGTATTAAGAAACATATCTGTAATTGTATTAACAAAATTTCCTTCCGTTCAGGACCCATTGACAACCTACTGACAGCTATATGATGCCATAATTTAATTGTATTACACATCAAAAGAAGGCGTAAGTTGATAGTGACAACACAGGCAAATACCATCGTGCTGACATCCCAGAGGCCGAACGTTTTTCCCCATGAATTTAGACCAGTAGAACTAGAAGCTGTGACAAAGTGATAAAAGACGAGACCGGTAGACTGCAAAAAAAGCCTAGGCTGCCACAACTCTCCACTTGAAGTATGAATTCCGTATTCCCTCTTTGTGCAGTTTTGTATACTTCTTTGAAAGTGACGCAGTAACATCTTGGAAAAACATGCAAAAACACTGTCAAGTATTTGCTCCAATTGTGATTTGTGTTGAAGTACAATTATGAATATTAGTCGGCAATTAGCAGGTGGTCACAAATAAGGTAATCAGAGCTTTGTTAATGTCTCTCAATCTTTATAAGTGGAGCTACTATATACTCTTTTATTTGGCTATTGAGTAAAGGTGCAGTATTTTATTCTCTCTCTCCCTCTCGCTTGCAAATCATAGAAATATTTCCATGGTATAAGAGCCACCAAGGAAGAGGGATCCAAATCAAAAATCCAGCTTTATCTTTCCCGTTGCCTTCAATAAAAAGAACATGCTCCATCTGAACAATCTCTTCATGTTTGTCCACATCATTTGTCTACAGTGATAATCCTCGTTGAAGCATCAGTCTACGGTGTCAATTTAAACTCGCCCTCTGTTCTTGTCAGCCTTATAAATGCTCAAAAATCACCCAGTTCCTTTAATCATCGCTGTTTGTTCTTGCCCCTTCTCAGCGTGACATGTCCTGTGGTGGCCAGCAATGGAGGTGGCAGCGGCTGTTGGTGGATGGAGGGTGACAGAGAGGACAATGAAGAGGGAATGAAGATCAAAGGAATAACCGAGGGCTAGAGAGAATTTGCTGAGCTCCTTTTCCGTGTTGGAAGGTACTCTGTTTCTGTTTTGCCCCCCTGCTGCAGAGCGCGCCAAGCCTGAGCTGAAAGGGAAAGCGACTCAGTTCATTAGATGTAGAGAGACAGGAAGAGAGGTAGAGAATTCTGCGGAGGGCCGCGTGATGTAGAGTGCATGTGGGTCCCACTGAGAATTGCGCATTAGCTAATACCACTGATTTTGGATTCAAAGGGCACAACTATGGAGTTGTGTATGAAGTTCAAGTATGTCATATTTCCATGTGGTTACAGCAATTTAATAGCAGGTGCTAGCTGAACACCCAGTGAGTGCATCGACATTTATCAAAAACTTAAGCTTGTGACTAATAATGTTTTAATGATGCTGTGCAGGCTTATGGTAATATGATGTCGCTTTGGGTGGAGTACTTGGGAGATTTAGAGGACAGCTCCTAGGAGCCACAAAGCACTGAACGCATGAAGAGAGCGAACAAAATAGCCAAACGGAACTGGAGGGCTTATGTGGATGAGGGCCAACATAGTCCCAAGGAAATGAGAGGCCACCTGATGCAATGTCCGATCCATCTGAGCAAAGAGGGTAAAGTCAGTCCTTTGGCCAGTTTCGAAACATTTCCTCAGGTGGGCGGCAAAATCCTCAGATTGCCCACCACTCTTCCTGATACGATTACAACATGATCGGATATGTAAATTAGTCACATTCAATTCTAAAGCAATGTGGCTCATGGTATTGAGGTAATTTGAACTACTGAAAATTCAGAAATACGAGTAGTAGAATGACATGCATGATCATGATTTAGATAGAGACTCTAGTGACTAAAAAATGACAAGAAATCATCTGCCCGTCAATGTACCATCATGTGCTACCGAATTAACTCTCATATGAAACCAAGATCTATCAAATCCACTCCTTGCCCACATGGGACGCAAAAAACATATTGAACTCTATAAGAAATCAACATGGGGTTAACATGAATCCAACATATATTGATAAAATGACTTGAATAACTTGGGAACAATTCTGATTTTACACCAAAAATAAAACTGTTAGGACCAAATACTAAAGACCACATTTCCAAAGAAATCATGCTGCAAAAACTGAAACACAACATCATAAACACGGGAAAACAGCATTGAGCCACATTCTAAAGTCAATTCTCATGGTTGAGACTCATTCGGCAACAACTGAACTTGTATACAAATTGGCAATGTGGACAATGAATCGAGCAAAGCATTCAATCATGGCATGAACAACTCATTATGCAGTCAGCCATCAAATGTCAATTATGACAGGGACTCTCACGCCATTTACAGAAAAGATACAAGCAAATGACATCGAGGAATGAACTTCAGAGTCTTCAGTAAACGAAGAAAATCAAAGAGGTAGAGGCCCATGCATTCGCCAAAAAAATGAACCGAATATCATTGGCAGTGCGAAGGGGTTGGGTATCACTGAATGGATCAAGAAATGCAAGGCATAATCTGTCATGCCCCGATCCTCAGGCACGCACACATCCGTCTCACTTGGTCGATTTTATAATGCGATATCCCAGGACAATGTATCGCCGACCCTTTCATTTTTAAGCACATGCGGAAGCAGTTAAAATCCCCAGACAATAAAATGATGGGATAGAAAAGCAGGGCCATATTTTTCATATTGAAATTTATAACCAAACCTTTATACATGGCATTAGACAGAACACTTCACAAACTATTCGCAACTTCAAAGTCTCACTCTATCTACACATATACAAAAGGGTTCACAAAGATATGGGATTTCAATCCTCGTCTAAGTCATACTCGAGATCATCCTGATCCTCCTCTGATTCCTCTTCACTCAGATCATTCTCTTCCTCAATTTCACTTGCGAGTTCTCATTCACAAATTCCTTCTCCTCGGCTCCTCGTCGGGATCCGAAATGTTTTCCCAAACTAGGATGAGACTACGTCTCAACAGTTCTACCCCACTAAGCCCGATTAGTAAACTATTATACTAAAGACTGCCTAAACACGCATAGGTCAGAAGACGTACCTTAGCATCAGATCCCACCTGCAAGTCAGTGCAATTTACAATAGGCATTCAAGCAATCATATCACGGATCGAAGCATCGATCAAATCGACCTAGTCGATTACAAGCCAACAAGACCACTCACGATCAATTTCATTCAATCAATCATTTCGCAATACCAGATTAACGCAAAGATCAATCGACCTAGTCGATTACATGTCAGTCGGATCATTCAAGATCATTTCCACTCAATCAGTCAATTCACGACAACGTATCGAATCATTGGTTAATCGGCCTATCTTTAGGTAACAAATTACGGCCCAATGGGCGCGGCCTTTATCAGGTGGCGGATTACGGCCTTATCAGGCGCGACCCGTATCGAGTGGCATATTACGGCCTTCTCAGGCGCGACCCGTATCGGGTGGCATATTACGGCCTTCTCAGGCGCGACCGACTCCAAATTCGGTGGCAAATCTCGGCCCAACTAGCATAGCCATACTTCGGCGGCTTCCAAGGTTTAACTCACAACCTCTCACAGTCAAATTCTAATTGAATGCTGACACTGGTCAATCTTGGGATGAATCCCCACATACTCATCAACTCACTCAATTTTCACACAGTATTGACATACCTGATGAATCTTAGCCAAGAGTATATTCAAATCACTCTCACAATTCTACTCACTTTACAACTCAACAAAGCATTATAAATGCTGAATAACATACTTGGCCATTCACCAATCAATAATTCAATCTCAATCGATTCCAATCAAATTAGGGTAAATCCCTAAAATATCATAATTTATTCAATTCCATATAATGTGAAGCTCAAATAAATAAACGGACTGCGCCTTATGACGATCGCACGAGATTTCGGTCGTCAGCCAACAAAATCTTAATTTCCGAAAATAAATAAATAAATAATTAATTAATTTCGAAAATTAATTATTAATTATTAAAAATTCCATTTAGCTCAAAATAAAGCCAATTTAAATAAACGGCGCACCACGATCATCAAAGATAATATTCCGTACACTGGCCATCTCAACCTTAATTTCCGAAAAATAAATAATTAAATAATAATTTCGAAAATTAAACAATTAACATTAAAATTCAACTTAGCTCAAATTAAAGCCTGATTAAATAAACGGATTTCACCAAGATCATCAGCATAATTTTCCGGTTCTGGACCATCTTCCTTGAATTTTCGGAAAATAAATAATTATTTAATTTAATTCCGAAAATTAATATTAAAATGCCAAAATCCCACTTAACCGAATCGCCAAATCAGTTCTCGATTAGGGGTCCGAAAATTCCCCGAGACACTTCCAATAATTAGTAGACCACGCCTACTTGCTAATTCAATGTAATCAATTTATCTAAATCACATCACAATTAACTAATAATTGCTACTTTATTCTAATCTAACAACCTAAACATAATTAATTAAAACTAAACTAACCTTAAGCATAATTAGCCAACTAATCCTAGATTAGTGAGATTACTCACCAAATCGCGCGCAAATCGGATCAATCCGACGGCGGCGACGCGAGGAACGATTGTTCCCAAAGCACGGCTCGGGTTCGGGGCCGGGAAACGGCCCAAAACGAGCCCGAAAGAGCTGGATACCCACTTCGTGGGTATGCTGGTCGCGGCTGAACGGAGCCGTTCCGGTGGCTAGGGCGGCGGGGGAAGACCGGCGGAGGGCGAGGGAGTCGCGGGGGTGGTCCGGTGGGGTTGGGCGGTGGCCGGAGGTGGGCTGGTCGGTGCGGAACAGAGAAGAAACAGAGCTGGGCCGAGCTGGATCGCACGGAGTGAGGAGCGGACGGCGAGCGGCGGACAGCGGGACGGCGCGAGCGCGCGGGCGCGAGCGCGCGGGCGCGGGCGCACGGGTGCGGCGCGTGGTGCGGCGGCGCGACGGCGGGACGAGCGGCGAGCGGGCGGCGGTCGCGGCGAGCTGCTGTCCTTCCTCCGTTTCTGGTTTGCACGAATAAGAGAGAAGAGAGGGAGAAGGAGTCGGTCACGTGGGGAAAAAGTGGGAGAGAAGAGAGAGGAGAGAGAGGGAAGAGATAAGGGAGAGAAAAGTGAGCGGTGGGGAGGGGGCATCCGCACGAAAGGGGAGGGGAGAGGGGAGAGGAGAGGAGAGAAAAAGAGAGAGAGAGAGAGAGAGAGAAGAAAAAGGGAAAGAAAATAATACTTTAATAAGAAAATTCAATTTTCTTATTTTTATTATTTTTATTTTCTCATTCCTTTTTTTTTTTTTTAATTTTCTTCCGGCCTTCGATTTTTCCTCCGATAATTTCTTTATCGAAATTTCGAACTCATCAATAATTTGACGGACGATGAGACGGTCCTAAAAATGAATTGTGACACGTCCGAATATTCGATTCCCAAAACCGAATTAAATTTCATGATTAAAATCGATCGGACACGATTTTAATCCAATCTAACCAATTAGGTAGCTTTTAGAGATTTTACCGCGGTTATATCTCTTAACGGCTTCACCCAATAAGTTAGCTAACTCGTGAGTGATCAGCTCAGAGAAAAAGGACCAAAGGCACGCCGACGATATGCACATTTCACTTTATCGAAGCTGGGTCAAATTTCAGGATGTCACATAATCATCCAGGCACATGAAATTGATTACAAGCGAGATCAAGCAAAGGATGAAGTCCGCACAGGAATTCAATGAAGTACACAGTAACGATGCACATTTCAAAGAAGGATTTCACAATTTCCAATTCAAAGATGGTAAGTGTCATGAATATTAGAATAGCCATATAGGAAATCATAGATTGATAAGGAAAACATAGTTCTGAGTAAATTAAGCCAACGCGGCTTGTTCAAATTCTCAGTCATGGAAGCATTGAGCACAACCGGGAGAGTTCAACCAACATCAATGAAAATAATTTGTCATATGACCTAGAGAACTCTCAGTTTAAGCACTGCCATTGCCAGATAATCATCACGATGCAAGAATACTTGCGAAATACGCATGCTAGTATTGTTCAAGAATTCAATCAAATGTATGGTAGGCGTTTCAATAAAGGGCACCTGAATGAGTTCATCAGGATAGTCCCAAACTCGACCAAATTTCATGCCGGCGGTATCAAGCACTCGGTCCTTACCTCCAGGAGAAACAGAGCGAAGTTTACCTTGATAAGAATCATGAAGATTCAAATACTCAACCCACTCAAAGGAATCCTCGTTATCACTGATTTCAACTCACATTCAACCTTCGTCGAACTTGAAATCATAATACCGTCCCTAAAACTCAAATAGTCTCAGCCTTTATCAATTGTTAGAGAGAGAGAGAGAGAGAGAGAGAGAGAGAGAGAGATGAGAGGAGGAACATGGGCTTTCCCAGATTGCAATCTCTCGATCTCCTTCTTCCCCCTACAACGGTTGTCGTGAGGTAATTCATCACAACTTCGATTGCTTAATATAATAGCACATACATTTTCTAATATCACGGGAAAATTTATAAACACGATAATGCACTTGATTAGGATTTATACAACATAACCCCACAATTTATGGTCCAATGACTAGTCACTCGTCACTGTAGCCCAGGACACAAACCAAATAAATGAATAGCCAAGAAAACAATCACGCACTTCGAGGGAAGTGTAGAAGAGAATACAGAAGAAAAAAACAAAATCTCACATTACCAGTCACGTCCATTTTGTTTTGCCAGACACCATCCGTTGCAACATTCACAAACTTTTGTGGCTCACTTCATAAAACTAATTATTCTCCCTCACTTTGCCCCTCACTTTCCACCTCACTTTCGCAGTTTGCCTTCTCAATTTCGCGATCTAACCGCTCAGTTTCCCCCTCACTTTCCTCCGCACTTCGGTTGCCTTGGTCCAGCTCTATTCTACTCGAGTCATCCAAGGATGGGAATTCCATAGAATATTTCTTTGGTAAGAAGCTCTTGAATTTCGGCAAATTGTAAAGTCTAAGAGTAGTTAACCCAAAGAAGGTGATTGTGTTACCAGTCACTTCTTCACATTCTTCATGGTCAACAATTAGTTCCATATCTTCACATGACCCTACCACCAGCTTTTCGATTTGTTCGAGAAATTTCGCCGTGAAGGTGGCGAAAAGCATATCCAAACGGGAGCACCTTACAACCTTTATGTATCTCAAATTTGGGAATGGGATGTTTGGTAGATTGTCGTACCGCCAAATGTGCCGCAAGTTGTCTAAATCACGCAAATCCAGTGTCCTCAAATTACTGCTCTTCGCCACTGTCCCATCACTTTCGTATATGATCTCAATTAAACAGCATGATTTCACTTCTAAGGTTTCCAGACAGTCCTGCAGCCTCTTCCACATATGGGATAGGGCAATATGATGGAGATTGTCACAATCCTTCAATATAAGAGATTCCAATTTGCAAAAAGAATCATCAGAAATTTGATTGTTCCATAACTCTTTAATCGGACGCCTCTAATGTATAGCTTTTCTAAATTGGGAAATCTAACCTGCACGACGATAATGTGAGAAAATAGGATAAGTAGGACAAATTATTACATTGTTCATTCTAAAACATGATAATGCAAGATTAAAGGCGATCACAATAAGGTATAGAGCAAACCATATCATTGAACAACGGTTGGAGTGATTCATCATTTTCTTTGATCATCTCGCCTAGCTGCCTCTCAACACTTGTAGGACTCCAAATGAATGCTCTAAAGTTAGGGCACCGCCAAATATATAAACTAGTTAAGGAAGGGAAACTCATCACTTCTGCCTTAGATAGACCACCTTCTCCCTTGGGAACCACTTCCTTCATTTGTTCGCATTCGATAATCCCTAAGGCATAAAGTTTCTCTAGAGTTGTGGCCGTATAATTGGGGAAGAGATATCTTAGCTCGGAGCACTTTAGAACATTGACCGTTTCTAGACTAGGAAAACCCAAAACCGTATGGGAGTCACTCATCACCATGTGTCTCAGCCTTGCTGCTCCACTCACTAACACTTCTTCTAATTTGGGGAGCAATACAATTTTCTTTCCCATATTTGAATCAAGGGATCCGCAATCGAACAAAGATTCCAGGGAGTGGCATCTATGAACCTCAACTGTTTCCAATTTGGGGAGCAATACAATTGTCTGTTCCGTATATGAACCAAGGGATCCAAAATCAAACAAAGATTCCAAGGAGGGACACTTTGAAACTTCGACACTTTCGAGGTTTTGCAATCTCCCTATGATTGTCGAAGGGAAGACATCAAGTAGGTTGAAGCACTTTCCAAGGGTGAGCTTGGCTAATTTGTTGAAGAAACTTTTGGGAAGTTCACTGCGCCATATCCTTTTTAACGTTCCTACCGACTCAAACTCTAACACCTCCAAGCTTGGTAAACTTATCTGCTCATAAGAGTTATGCATCAGATCATAGCTATGAAAAATTTAACAATTTGGCCTAATCTTATACCGATCTATCTAATGCGATGGAGGATTAGAATTTTCACCAACGGCCTTACTCTAACAAGTGTAGCTATAAATTATAAAAACATTTTAACTAATAAACCAAATAAAAAAAAATCTTCAAAAAAATATTAATACTTGCCCCACCAATCGCGTGCCTATGACTATTATGGGTGTAAGCTCTAAAGAAATGATTCATACCTTTTGATCAAAGAAGGAATCCGGATAAGTATATTGTGAATCTGAAGTAGTGGTTATTGACTCATTTTTTTTATGAGGATATGAGAAGAATTTCTCCGTGGGACAACGGCTTATAGATAGTCGCTCCAATAATGGGAACTCTATAATATCATCGTCCCATCATCTCTTCCTTCTTCATCAACAATCACCACCTTCATATTTGGACAATTCACCACTTTAATGTCTCTAATTTCTCTAAGACATTTAGCCATAGACACCGAAAAGAGAAATGACAGCCTTGTATTGTTGATAGAGAGCACCTCCGCATTCCGAAATATTGATATTCCTTGTGATTGCAAATCTTGTTTCGGGGTGAGGTTGGCTAATTTGTCGGAGGAACTTTTGGGAAGCTCATGTGCCATATGCCTCGCCCAACAATGGCGAGGCCGAGCCCACAGCCATGGCGAGAGGATCCTAGCGAGTGGAGTACTAACTTCTCCAAGCTTGGTAAACTTATCTGCTCATAAGAGTTGTACATCATATCATAGCTATGAAATTTTTTACAATTTGGCCTAATCTTATACCGATCTATCTAATGTGATGGAGGATAGAATTTTCACCAATGGCCTTACTCTAACAAGTATAGCTATAAATTATAAAAACATTTTAACTAATAAACCAAATAAAAAAATCTTCAAAAAAAAAAATATTAATACTTGCCCCACCAATCGCGTGCCTATGACTATTATGGGCATAAGCTCTAAAGAAAGGATTCATACCTTTTGATCAAAGAAGGAATCCGAATAAGTATCTTGTGAATTTGAAGTAGTGGTTATTGACTCTTTTTTTCCATGAGGATATGAGAAGAATTTCTCTGTGGGACAACGGCTTATAGATAGTTGCTCCAATAATGGGAACTCTATAATATCATCTATCCCATCATCTCTTCCTTCTTCATCAACAATCACCGCATTCATATTCGGACAATCCTCCACTTCAATCTCTCTAATTTCTCTAAGACATTTAGCCATAGACACCGAAAAGAGAAATGACAGCCTTGTATTTTTGATAGAGAGCACCTTCAGATTCCGAAATATTGATATTCCTTGTGATTGCGAATCTTGTTTCGGGGTGAGGTTGGCTAATTTGTCGGAGGAACTTTTGGGAAGCTCATTGTGCCATATGCCTCGCCCAACAATGGCGAGGCTGAGCCCACAGCCATGGCGAGAGGATCCTAGCAAGTGGAGTACTAACTTCTCCAAGCTTGGTAAACTTATCTGCTCATAAGAGTTGTACATCATAGCTATGAAAGTTTTTACAATTTGGCCTAATCTTATACCGATCTATCTAATGTGATGGAGGATAGAGTTTTCACCAATGGCCTTACTATAACAAGTATAGCTATAAATTATAAAAAACATTTTAACTAATAAACCAAATAAAAAAATCTTCAAAAAAATATTAATACTTGCCCCCACCAATCGCGTGCCTATGACTATTATGGGCATAAGCTCTAAAGAAATGATTCATACCTTTTGATCGAAGAAGGAATCCGAATAAGTATCTTGTGAATCTGAAGTAGTGGTTATTGACTCTTTTTTTCCATGAGGATATGAGAAGAATTTCTCTGTGGGACAACGGCTTATAGATAGTTGCTCCAATAATGGGAACTCTATTATATCATCTATCCCATCATCTCTTCCTTCTTCATCAACAATCACCGCATTCATATTCGGACAATCCTCCACTTCAATCTCTCTAATTTCCCTAAGACATTTAGCCACAGACACCGAAAAGAGAAATAACAGCCCTGTGTTTTTGATAGAGAGCACCTTGATTCGAAATATTGATGTTCCCCCGTGATTGCAAATCTTGTTTCGAGGTGAGGTTGGCTAATTTGTCGGAAGAACTTTTGGGAAGGTCACTATGCCATATGCCTCGCCCAACAATGGCGAGGCCGAGCCCATAGCCACGGCGAGAGGATCCTAGCGAGTGGAGTATTAACTTCTCCAAGCTTGGTAAACTTATCTGCTCATAAGAGTTGTACATCAGATCATAGCTATGAAATTTTTTACAATTTGGCCTAATCTTATACCGATCTATCTAATGCGGTGGAGGATAGAATTTTCACCAATGGCCTTACTCTAACAAGTGTAGCTATAAATTATAAAAACATTTTAACTAATAAACCAAATAAAAAAATCTTCAAAAAAATATTAATACTTGCCCCACCAATCGCGTGCCTATGACTGTTATGGGCGTAAGCTCTAAAGAAAAGATTCGTACCTTTTGATCTAAGAAAGAATCCAAATAAGTATGTTGTGAATCTGAAGTAGTGGTTATTGACTCTTTTTTTCCATGAGGATATGAGAAGAATTTCTCTGTGGGACAGCGGTTTATAGATAGTCGCTCCAATAATGGGAACTCTATAATATCATCTATCCCATCATCTCTTCCTTCTTCATCAACAATCACCGCATTCATATTCCGACAATCCTCCACTTCAATCTCTCTAATTTCCCTAAGACATTTAGCCACAGACACTGAAAAGAGAAATGATAGCCCTGTATTTTTGATAGAGAGCAACTTCAGATTCCGAAATATTGATGTTCCTTGTGATTGCAAATCTTGTTTCGGGGTGAGGTTGGCTAATTTGTCGGAAGAACTTTTGGGAAGCTCACTGTGCCATATGCCTCGCCCAACAATGGCGAGGCCGAGCGCACAGCCACGGCGAGAGGATCCTAGCGAGTGGAGATTTAACTTCTCCAAGCTTGGTAAACTTATCTGCTCATAAGAGTTGTACATTAGATCATAGCTATGAAAAATTTAACAATTTGGCCTAATCTTATACCGATCTATCTAATGCGATGGAGGATTAGAATTTTCACCAATGGCCTTACTCTAACAAGTGTAGCTATAAATTATAAAAACATTTTAACTAATAAACCAAATAAAAAAAATCTTCAAAAAAATATTAATACTTGCCCCACCAATCGCATGCCTATGACTATTATGGGTGTAAGCTCTAAAGAAATGATTCATACCTTTTGATCAAAGAAGGAATCCAGATAAGTATATTGTGAATCTGAAGTAGTGGTTATTGACTCATTTTTTTCATGAGGATATGAGAAGAATTTCTCCGTGGGACAACAGCTTATAGATAGTCGCTCCAATAATGGGAACTCTATAATATCATCTGTCCCATCATCTCTTCCTTCTTCATCAACAATCACCGCCTTCATATTTGGACAATTCACCACTTTAATGTCTCTAATTTCTCTAAGACATTTAGCCATAGACACCGAAAAGAGAAATGACAGCCCTGTATTTTTGATAGAGAGCACCTTCAGATTCCGAAATATTGATATTCCTTGTGATTGCGAATCTTGTTTTGGGGTGAGGTTGGCTAATTTGTCGGAGGAACTTTTGGGAAGCTCACTGTGCCATATGCCTCGCCCAACAATGGCGAGGCCGAGCCCATAGCCATGGTGAGAGGATCCTAGCGAGTGGAGTGCTAACTTCTCCAAGCTTGGTAAACTTATCTGCTCATAAGAGTTGTACATCATATCATAGCTATGAAAATTTTTACAATTTGGCCTAATCTTATACCGATCTATCTAATGTGATGGAGGATAGAGTTTTCACCAATGGCCTTACTCTAACAAGTATAGCTATAAATTATAAAAACATTTTAACTAATAAACCAAATAAAAAAATCTTCAAAAAAATATTAATACTTGCCCCACCAATCGCGTGCCTATGACTATTATGGGCATAAGCTCTAAAGAAAGGATTCATACCTTTTGATCAAAGAAGGAATCCAAATAAGTATCTTGTGAATTTGAAGTAGTGGTTATTGACTCTTTTTTTCCATGAGGATATGAGAAGAATTTCTCCGTGGGACAATGGCTTATAGATAGTTGCTCCAATAATGGGAACTCTATAATATCATCTATCCCATCATCTCTTCCTTCTTCATCAACAATCACCGCATTCATATTCGGACAATCCTTCACTTCAATCTCTCTAATTTCCCTAAGACATTTAGCCACAGACACTGAAAAGAGAAATAACAGCCTTGTATTGTTGATAGAGAGCACCTTCAGATTCCGAAATATTGATGTTCCCTGTGATTGCAAATCTTGTTTCGAGGTGGGGTTGGCTAATTTGTCGGAAGAACTTTTGGGAAGCTCACTATGCCATATGCCTCGCCCAACAATGGCGAGGCCGAGCCCATAGCCACGGCGAGAGGATCCTAGCGAGTGGAGTATTAACTTCTCCAAGCTTGGTAAACTTATCTGCTCATAAGAGTTGTACATCGATCATAGCTATGAAAATTTTTACAATTTGGCCTAATCTTATACCGATCTATCTAATGCGGTGGAGGATAGAATTTTCACCAACGGCCTTACTCTAACAAGTGTAGCTATAAATTATAAAAACATTTTAACTAATAAACCAAATAAAAAAATCTTCAAAAAAATATTAATACTTGCCCCACCAATCGCGTGCCTATGACTCATTATGGGCGTAAGCTCTAAAGAAAGGATTCGTACCTTTTGATCTAAGAAAGAATCCAAATAAGTATCTTGTGAATTTGAAGTAGTGGTTATTGACTCTTTTTTTCCATGAGGATATGAGAAGAATTTCTCTGTGGGACAGCGGTTTATAGATAGTCGCTCCAATAATGGGAACTCTATAATATCATCTATCCCATCATCTCTTCCTTCTTCATCAACAATCACCGCATTCATATTCCGACAATCCTCCACTTCAATCTCTCTAATTTCCCTAAGACATTTAGCCACAGACACTGAAAAGAGAAATGATAGCCCTGTATTTTTGATAGAGAGCACCTTCAGATTCCGAAATATTGATTTTCCTTGTGATTGCAAATCTTGTTTCGGGGTGAGGTTGGCTAAATATTCAGAAGAACTTTTGGGAAGCTCACTGTGCCATATGCCTCGCCCAACAATGGCGAGGCCGAGCCCACAGCCACGGCGAGAGGATCCTAGCGAGTGGAGATTTAACTTCTCCAAGCTTGGTAAACTTATCTGCTCATAAGAGTTGTACATCGATCATAGCTATGAAATTTTTACAATTTGGCCTAATGTTATACCGATCTGTCTAATGCGGTGGAGGATAGAATTTTCACCAATGGCCTTACTCTAACAAGTGTAGCTATAAATTATAAAAACATTTTAACTAATAAACCAAATAAAAAAATCTTCAAAAAAATATTAATACTTGCCCCACCAATCACATGCCTATGACTGTTATGGGCGTAAGCTCTAAAGAAAGGATTCGTACCTTTTGATCAAAGAAAGAATCCGAATAAGTATCTTGTGAATCTGAAGTAGTGGTTATTGACTCTTTTTGTCCATGAGGATATGAGAAGAATTTCTCCGTGGGACAGTGGCTTATAGATAGTCGCTCCAATAATGGGAACTCTATAATATCATCTATCCCATCATCTCTTCCTTCTTCATCAACAATCACCGCCTTCATATTCGGACAATCCACCACTTTAATGTCTCTAATTTCTCTAAGACATTTAGCCACGTATTAGTGGAAAGAGAAATGAGAGTCCCGTATTGTTGATAAAGAGCTTCTTCAAGTTCTGAAGTATAGATATTCCTTGTAGTTTTACATCTTGTTTCCACATGTGCCGCAGGTTCGGCAACTTAGATAATTCCAATGTACTCAGCCGAGAGAGAATCTCCACTTCTTTGATGACTTTTAGCTCCTCTAGGTTGAAAACAACTTCTACAGATGGAGTGCACGCAATTTTCATTGACTCCAAATTCGGCAACTTCAGTATCCAATCCTTTAGAATAATCGACGTGGATGTAGACTCCTTTATCTTTAGCGATTTCAGATTACTGTATTTTAATGAAGGTTCACTATAGAGTATCTTTTCTAGGCCAAGGAGTCCAAACATCACCAGGGATTCCAAGCAAGGCAATGAAACCTAATGAAGCACCACAATGAAACTCATTAAAGGTGAGTTTCTTACAAGTAAAGCTATTTTCAGGAAATTGCTTTCGTAGACTTCTCATGGATACATGAAAATGACTATACAGAAAAAAATGAATTTCTGAATTTCTCTTCTGTGAAAAGGGATCATTTTCATGAGGATATCCTCACCACTATCATGTTGCAAATGCAGCACTATTGCACAACTCTCTCTGCAACACTATCGCACAACTCTCTCTCTCTCTCTCTCAACTGTCATCATATTTTTATCTTTTCTTTAGCTGATCTTGAAAACTATGACCATAATTTTTTATCTTTTCTTTTGAAATCATTTACGTATCTTCAAAACAACTACCATAATTTGGTTATCTTTTCTTTTGTTTTTTCTATTTTGAACTTCAAAATTGACAAAAAATAATCATATCAAAGTTCAGTTTTTCATAAAGTTTTTGTTAACTTATTGGTTTTCATTAAGAACAAGTAAATATGACTTATTCGGGCTTGTTTCTATTAAGGATCCATAACAGTTCTTATCTTCACTTTGTAAATTTTTGCGCTTTGTTAATAAACATCATAAAACATCTTTTCAAATTGCGTTTTCAATAGAACCAAATATGGGGAAACAATTTCTAGAAAAAAAACGATTTAACAAGAAAACATTTTTCAACAGTAAGGAATTTTCACTGAAACAAATGGACATTGAATACATGAATGGCCTCGATGTCTCTTAAGAATGTCAAAAACTTAATTGATCAAAATTAAATATTCAAAAATCAATTGATCAGAGGACGGAATATGTAGATTTTTTGTCGTGCCTGAAAGAATGGAGAAGGAAATATCCCCTTAGTAGCTGAAGAAAGGGATGACGGAAGCAGAATGACGTTGACATGGTGAGGTTGGCATGACTTGTTAAAATCAATTACAACTTGCATGTAGGTGAAACATCAATTAGGTGGACTTTCTTTGTTACGTGGCTCTTGGTTCGCCTTCCATTTATTTAATCTCACTTTCTTCATTTCAAGATTGTTGAATTTCGTTCACTCGTACCGATTATTTAATGAATAACAACAACAAATATTCATTGACTCCAAATTTGGCAGCTTGAGTATCCTATCTTTGGAATACTCGACGTGGATTTAGACTCTTCTATCCTTAGCGATTTCACAACGCTGTATTTTATTGAGGGTTCACTGTAGAGTATTTTTTCTGGGGCAAGGAATCCAACCATTACCAGGGATTCCAAGTGAGGCAATGAAACCTAACAAAGCGCCACAATGAGACTCATTAAAGGTGAGTTTGTTACAAATCAAGCTATTTTCACGAGAAAATGAGTGAAACTCTCAGGCTAAAAGCTAAAAAAGCAAAAAAAAAAAAAAAAAAATCATTTCTCTTATGTGAAAAGCAAAATCATTTTCATGATGATATCTTCACCACTATCATGCTGCTAGTGCCGCACAATTGCACGGTCATGTTGTCATGGCGACATTGGAAACTTGGCATGACATGTTGGAAGTTACAAAATTGCATGTTAGGTGGGACATGAATTCTGGGGACTTTCTTTGTTATGTGGCTTCTCGCTCGCCATCCATTTATTGAATTTCTGGACGTCGCTTTCTTCATTTTGAAATTATTGAATTTTATTTATTCATTCAAGATTCATTTTTGCTTATATTCATTCAGCACACTACTATTTTTTCAACTCATTAAAAATGTTAAATAAATAATAAATAGTCATAGTAGAAACCCCAGTTATAGATCCAATAATCTACCATTGATTTTTTTTTTTAAATAATAACTCGTGGAAAGCAGCTTCCCTCTAATTATAATTGGACCCGTCTTCTATTTGAGATGATTTTTCAATTGTAAATCAAAAGGCGAATAAAATTGTACGAATAATCAAAGTTAAAATGCAATATGTACTAACATTGAGTGAACACCAATATCATCTCATCCTAATAGGGCAAATTGATAGAGGGAAAAAGTGAAAAAAAAAAAATTACCTGGATTGGAATATCCTTTGATGTGATTTCAGCTTTGGTACAAAAGCTTG
Organism: Eucalyptus dawsonii; assembly: GCA_016097615.1. Classification (NCBI taxonomy): domain Eukaryota; kingdom Viridiplantae; phylum Streptophyta; class Magnoliopsida; order Myrtales; family Myrtaceae; genus Eucalyptus; species Eucalyptus dawsonii. The sequence goes on along the minus strand of CM027877.1, from coordinate 8,318,681 downwards.
TCATATTTGGTAAGTTAATCAATCCCAGATGACGTACATTAGGCAACTCAACTTTGTTATTGGTATAAACTATATCTTCTCCTGGATCATGTGTGACAATGGATTGCATTGATTCACATTCCCACAATGAAATCTCTTCCAATTGTACAAGTCTTTGCATATCTGAAAGACGCCACAAGTATTTCAATCGTTTGCACCAATTTACTCTCATGACTTTCAATTTGTTGAAGCACTCTGGCGCAATGGGTCCATGGCATATCTTCTCCAAATTAACAAGATTTTGAAGGTAAAAAGACTCTAACTTCCCAAAAGCAATGAGAGGAAGGCCATTGGATGGATCGGCATTGGATGAATCGGCAATGTACTTGATTAAGGGCTTTTTGTAATGCTGAGATACTTCACTTCTTGGAATCCTTGGGTGCACAATTCGCGAGCGCTCTCTTTGAACTCACTCAACCCTCTTAAATATAAGCATTGAGTCTTCTGCAGATTTTTCTTAACCCATTTTCTTGAAAGAATACTATTGCACCCTTCCACCCCTTTCAGATCGAGCCTCATGGTTGTCAAACCTTCATATTCCCTCTCCATCCGAAACCCCAAATATCCTATGTTGATCCAAAATTTGTGCAGGTTCTCAAATGGTAGGTCACCATCCTCTAAGAGTATGATGGGATCCGGAATCGATATTTCCAAAGATGCCAGCTTTGTCAGGCTCTTCAACTCAGCAAGCCCAGCAACACACGATTCCGACGGTATTTCATGCTTGCCCATCCACCCATCAAAGCTATTCTTCATATGTAACTCTTCCAAGTTGATTAAGCCTTTTAGGGCTCCAGGCTCGATTATCTTAAGCAAGTAGCAGTGGTTCAGATTCAACGATCTTAGATTTGTTAGTTTCCCGATTTCTTTAGGCAGTCTAGAAATTATAGACCCATTGAAGCTAAGAATCCGCAATGCTTTGAGCTTGCCAAGATTTGCCACATCCCCCACATAGCAATTTATGCTTAATGACCGGAGGTTCCCGAGGATTTCCATCGAGGAAGGTAAACTGGTGATACGCATGGAGCGAAGATAGAGGACTCGAAGCTCCTCCATGTATGTGAAATCAATTCTACTACAATCTCCCATATCGTTTTGTTCTGACAACATAAGTATCTTCACGTGGGGAAACTGACGCAGCATTAGTTCAACAAGCCTATCACTGCCAACATTAACCAGGCATGCCCAACATTTCTCAAGCTTTTCCTTTGGCCATGAGCCATAATTGTTGTTAATCATTAAGGAATCCTGCCCACTATATGCACCTGAGATGACCACCTCGCTGTAAAGATCGTGTATGGTCACATGTTTCTTATCATCGCCTCCATCCTGCAACAAATGAATGGAATGGAGGCTATCCAGAATATTTTTCAATCTATCCCTTGAATTTTGTATTGTCTCATTAATTTTTTCAAGCAAGCACAACCCCATGCCTAATACCCATAGAAGTTCGACCTGAATGGTCCCGCCAATAAGACCGCAGAGCAAGAATAAGCACTTCGCGTCCTCACACTTCAAATGGCCATAACTCAACTTCACTATTGTTTCTTGTATTTCTTTAGTTGACTCATCTATTTCTATCTGTGCGATTCTCCATGCGGACACAGGGCTTTCGTTCAAGGTTTTTGCAACGGAGATAATCAAAAGAGGCAAACCTGCAAGCTTCTTGACCACTCGAGCCGCTATTGCTTTCAAATCCTCATCGTCTTCGAGCCTGTTGCCGACCGTCTTTGCAAATAGCCCGAAAGCTTCGTCGTTGTTTAGGCCTCCAAGAAAAAATGTTTCATCGGCACACATCTTTTGCTTCAGCACATCTTCAAATCTTGATGCGAGCAACAATTTGCATTTCCCGCTAATGTCTCTTGAAGGAATTCCAACCGCTTTCAAATCAAGTTCCCCCCATAGGTCATCCAATATTATGAGAACCTTCTCACTTGGATCCCGCTGTAATCTCTCCAACAGACGATTTGCCCGGCCGCGTTCGCTTTGCACGTCCTTCAGATCCAGTTTCAAGGCGTCAGCGATCTCATCTTGGATATTCTTCGAGACAGGGATCTGTGACACTTTTGCTTTGACGATCATGTGGAACGGTCCCTTCTCTTTCCTGAGTTTCTTCTCGACTTCCTCCAATAGCGTAGTCTTCCCCACGCCGCCAGGCCCGTAGACCCCAATCACTCTTAGCTTCTCATCATCCAGAGCTTTCATTATGCCCTGAAAGACGGAAGCTCGCGAATCTGCGATAGTGTCGCCCCCATCACCAGCTGACGAATTCACATCAGGAGTGCCAGCGACACGCCCCGGTGGATCACTCTCATAGTAGACCCTCTCGAATTTACCTTGTGGGATGAGTGCCTGGATGGCCTGGGCTGTCTTCCTCGCGTCCCTGCCGAGACAATAACGCTCCTTTGGGTTGGGAAGCCACCCGCAGAAGCAAGTTTTCTTGGCTCTTCCCTCGTCATCCAGCATGCCGCGTGCCTTGTTGGCAACAGTCTCTGCATCATTCTTCCATCGGTTAACTTCGCGTTTTATCTCCCTCATGTTGTTTTCAGCATCATCGACGGAGCGCTGCAGCCCAACCCTCGCGTCATCCAGCTTCTCAAGTTCTTCCTTCAGTTGGCCAACGTAGCTGTTGGAGAATATCAGGTAGCCGCATCGACGACCAATTGGAGCCGCCAGGTATTCCGCCACTTTGGGAGCTATAGACAGAACAATATTCCCCATTTTCCCGCTATTTTATTTCTATCTTTCTGGTTTTCTTTTCTTCCTCTTTGGAGAGAAATGAAAGTTAAGAATTTATATATGCTGAGGAAGGCTGAAGTGATGGAACCCGAAAACGAAACGACTGAAGAAGAGGAAAGGTTCAATAGGATGAATACAATGAACACGAGAGAAAGAGAGAGAGAGAGAGAGAGAGAGAGAGAGAGAGAGCGCTAGTGGCTGGAAGAAGACAGTGAAGGACGGTGAAAATTCGAGATAGGAAATGCGACAGATGTCTGAATGAGATCGGGTAAAACTCCCAAAATATATACGAAGGTGTTGGCCAAGAAAAGTCGTGAAGACCGTCTCATTTTTCCTCGGCCAAGAAAAGAATAATTTGAAGAAGGATCCCCGTGCTGGAGGAAAAGAATCCTCTGTCATAGAAGACAAGTATCTGAACTGAAAGGTGAGGAAGAATCCTCAACATGAAGGGAATAAATGAAAGAATCCTCCCGTCTCATGATTTCTTCTCCCTGGAACCTTTAAATAAAGCGAAAAAGTATCCTCGAAACAGGAAAAGATAAATATGAAATAATCATCTTTCACGAAAGAAATCTCTGCCGCCTTTCTTTTTCGTTCAATCTCTCTCTTCACTTGTACTGCTCTTTTAATCTTCCATCGTAATTTCTACGACTTCGACGCGCCAAATGGACGAGATCGGATTTGGGGTCAATATGAAGCAGGTTCTATCCTACTGGATTGTCGCCTTTGTTTTTGTTTTTGTTTTTTTTTTTTTTGGCCATTTCTCCCTTCGAGAAATAACTCTGGCCTTTGGTAAGTAAAAATTTGACGTGACGAAACATACAGTGTCTTATACTTTGTTCCCGATGACACGATATTCTTCTTCTAAAATTAGGATAAAATGTATTTAAAACATCTACAAGAACTAACAGAAAACATACAGTACCCTGGCCGAGCACACAAGTGATGGTTCTCAGAGAAGGGACCAATGAAAGCACCTTGCAGGTAGATTTCTACAAGAGGTGCAACCGCGACAGAAGACAACATAACTCAAGATTGACTCATGTTGTCACCGGATGACAAAATAGTTGGCCAGGGACCAAAAAAACCGGAATTACTAACAAGGCCACTAATGAAAAATATTCGCACCTACTTATATCTTAGTCAAACTCGTTAACTGAAAGAAATACCTGCTTCAGAGAGGAACTACCCCTAAGAATACATATGATTCATGAATAAGCATCAAAATATGTACGAATATTCTTGTAGATTGGGTTGGTAAACCTCAAGCCGAGTATGCATGAGATCAACTGCCTCTTCAAGTGCACTCGGCCATGACGTATGAATCAAAGTTAATCCCGATTGATTTGAAATTTGACCCATAATTTAATTGCAAAGCAATTCAGGCCATATTAGGAAGTCCAAATTGGGCTCTTGCCAATCGGAGTGTGGGTGATGCAACAAGGGACATTAATTTCTCACAAGAACTCTTTTCATTATTGATGATGAAATCAATGTTGTCATCAAATACGGGCTGATAATTTCTTTGCATATAACTATTTTATTGGTTAGTTTGGTCCTTTGAGCATGTTGAGTGTGCTTAATACGTATAAAAGCTTGTGAGAGACATAGAGACTATTGAGAATCACCATCCGAGAGAGCTGAGAGTGTGAGAAAACTCATTTCTTGTGACTAATTCTTGTGATACTCTATGATTGAGAAACACTTATGAGTGAGTGTAATTGAGCGGTTGTAATTCATTTTTCGCCGATTATCATGAAACCATCTTGTTAAATTTCCCCATAAAGTAGGTTTTACCATTGGACAAAGTAAATCCGCTGTGTTCAGGTTTTATTTATACAATTTATTTTTTACTTAAGTCATTTTCATGTGTTCTTGTTTGGGCATTAGTCGTAACACTAGTATCAAAGCGTAGGGTTATTTGTCTGTATGCAATTATCGCTATGGCTTCTAAAAAAATTGAGTTAGAGAAATTCACCGGCAGGAATTAGTTTAATTAGTGGCTTATTAAGAGGTCAGCGTGGTGGGAGACATGGGGTTTGGATTTAGCGTTGGAAGGAGATGATGACTTTGAAGAAGAAAATAAAAATTTGAATAATTTGAGGAAGAATCCTCTATTGTGGAAGCCAAGTATCTGAACTGAAAGATGAGAAAAAAATTCCTCAACCGTCTCATCATTTCTTCGCTTTGGAACCTTTAAATGAAGGGAAAAAGAATCCTCTATCATGGAAGCCAAGTATTTGAACTGAAAGACAAGAAAAAAAAAATCCTTCAACCATCGTATCCTTTCTTCACTTTGGAACCTTTAAATAAAGAAAAATAAAAATATGAAAGAATCATCTTGCACTAAAGAAAAATTATGAAAGAATCATCTTGCACTAAAGAAATCTCTCTCTCTCTCTCTCTCTCTCTCTCTCTCTCTCCCCCCACCACCTTCCCTTTACGGCTCCTTGTTTAGTCTTCCACCACATTCTATGGGACTTCGACCCCATGTCATTTCAAATGGATCAATATTTGATCAACACATACCGGGTTCTATTCAACTGGATTTTCCCAATTTTTTGGCCCATTTCTCCCATCGATCGAGAAATAACTCGCCGGCCTTTGATAAGTAAAGATTTAATGAAAAAAAATATATAGTGTCTTGTACTATGTTCATGATGACATGATATTCTTCTTCAAATAATAAGGTAAATATGTTTGAAACATCTACAAGACAACTGGAAAACGCGTTGTACGTCAGTCGTGCATGCAAGTGGTGGTTCACGGAGGAGAAGCACCTTGCAAGATGCAAAGAAACCAAAGAGGACGTTCCTACTTTCACTTTCCTTATAAGGAAAATGAAGCAAAAATGGTCCTTAAAATTTGATTCAATATGCAATGTTACTTATGAACTTTTAATTTGTTAAATATAATGTCTAAACTTTTGTAAATGTTCAATGTAGTCCTGAACTTTGAGTTACTAATAAATGTTCAATCTAATTCCCTAACTATATCAAATTATTTAATGTCATCTTTTCGTTAATTCAAGTTAATGGAATACGTGACTTCCATTCCATTAAATATGAATGGTAGACAAATTATATATGGATTATCCACGTAAAATATTTATCTCAAATTAGGAAAAGAATTTGCACGTGGGATTTTTGAAGTCCCTAATTTGTTTGTTTCCTTTTTTAAAGTAGACGGATAAAAGACGGATATATTGACTCATTAATTTTAAAAATCCAACTCAGCATATAATATAATAATCCATGTCATCATATTGTTGTTTGAACAAACAGAATGACTATATTAAATATTTACCAATGGTTTAAAGGTCACATTGAATAAATTAGAAGTTCAAAGATAACACTGAACATTTACCAATAGTTCATGAACCAAGTTAAACAAATTAAAGATGACATTGTATATTGGACCAAAATTCATGAATTATTTGTATTATTTTTCCTTCCTTCTACGAGGCAACTGTCCTTGATTGTCTATTGTACTTTGATACCTTTACAAAGTCTATTAAGAGGCACAATGTAGCCGCACCATTGCCTTCAAACCTTCCGATTGCCTTTCAAGCATGCCATTGGAAAAAGCTACTGACCTCAAAAACTGTTGGACGCTTGATGGCTTCACTTGAGGACATTGCCAAAGAGAGTCTAAGTTTGAGCCATTCAATATATCTAGTTTTAGGTTAACTATGATATATTAGCTACTATATCAATTCTCTGATGTAAGACTTTTTTAATACAATGCAAATGTGCAACTCAACAATCTCCCACTCACTCAGGTGTGAGTTCAATATTAGGTATGTTCTACATTAATTCACATGTGAATCTCCACTTTGTTGCGTGTGAGGTCACAACAACTACAACAATGCCAACCTTCATCTCGAACTGCCATCAAGAATGCAATGCTGCACCACAACACTAGGCTGCTCGGAAACCACTGATCACGAGATTTCTTTCTTAAGATACTTACCAAATATTGATGCACATTGAGTTCCTTGAGATATTTACCAAACACCACACATTGGGAGTTCAAGGTGGTCGCCAAGAGAGAGTCCAAATTTGAACCTATCAACATATCTACTTGGAGCTAAAAAATTTAAGCCAATAAGTTATAGATTAACTCAAATAAATTATCCGGTGTGAGACTTTTTAAATATAATTCACACGTACATATTGACAAACGTCTAGCCTAACCTACAAATGACATATAGAAAAATAAATATGCTCTTGTATCGATATGTCAAATAGTCATTATGAATAGCAAGAAGAAACTAGTAAATTTCTCCATGAGGTGCAACCGTGAAAGCAGATGACAAAACTCAACGTCGAATTATGTTATCACCGATGGAGAGAATAGTCGGGCGGGGACCAAAAAGAGGGAATCACTAATAAGGCCCCTAATGAAAAAGATTTGCCCCTACTTTAGTCAAGCTCATTCCCTAAAAGAAATACCTGCCCTCGGAGTGGAATTACACCTGAGAATGAATATGATCTATGAATACGCATCAAAATATCTATGAAGGTTCTCGTAGATTTGGTCAGTAAACCGCGAGCCAAATAGGCCCGAGATCAGTTTTCTTTGCAAGCGCACTAGGCCATGACGCTGTGATGTTTTGATTATGACTAAGGGAGTTTGCTTTCTCTCTCTTCTTTCTCTCTGTTCGGCTCTTTCTCTTGCCGTCTCTCGCCATCGCTCGCAGCCTCGTCTCTGCTCCCTCGCCCTCCCTTGCCTCCACCATCCATCGTCTTCCAGACATGCATGTCAAAACGTGTCGAGAAACGTTGACTGCATGTCGGAAAATCTGACACGCGTTGACTGCGTGTCCGACCGTGTCCTAGCGTGTTGATGTGTCCGACACGCTCAGACAAGTGTCGGACACGACACGGAAGCACGAGCAACGTGTCCGTGCTTCATAGGTGGCAAGTGTGTTTATCTTTCTTGTCAAAGCTTGTGATCAAATCACTATACTTGGACATTCTCTTGTGGCCACTCCCATGAGCACACTTTTGTGAGTCTTCAATGATTACCTGACGTGTATGAGATGGAGGGACCATCACACCAAATGGAGATTAGTTGGATGCTTAGAGAGTTCTAGACACCTTATTGATATAAAATAGACGTCTATCTATTAATCTTGTGACAATGCATAGGTTTTGAATTACATATATAATTGAATTGGTAGGGCGACTTCATATACGTGAATGCTAATATCATTCAAGTAAAGAATATCTTTTTATTCAAGTATATGATACCTAGTAAAATAGAAATTAAAAAGGAATTGCCGAAAAAGCTTGAAAGTGTCATGTTAATGTGTGCATGACCATACACAATTATATATTTAGTCCCAAATTCATACAAATTGTTTTACGACTAACAGCAGCCAAATTTTTTTAAAAAGCAACCCTCCTAATTCAGTTAGTCACACAAAACAAAAATAATTTAAACAATGGTATATAAAATATACTTACACATGTACTCCAAAATTTAAATAACCTGACATAAACGGATAGTTAGCATATATGTATAAATATTGTAGTGTCAAAATAGAGGCTGTTTTGTATTGATTGTGGATATAATAAAAATTATAGTTAAAAAGGTATAAATTACATGTATATCCATGATATGCAAATTCTATACTGAAAAATAGATTATGTAGGACAAAAATTGAAGTATATCGATCAACGAAAGAAATTAACAGATCCGCATGGCGTGCTAGGAGGAAAGCCACCCTTGATGTCGAGTAAGCCCGAATTGAGTACATGCATTTAAGGGTGGAATCAAAGCAGCAGTGAACACACGCCTCAATTCGAGGGACAAGATAAATGACAAGATAAATGACAAGATAAATATTAGGGGCTTTGAGCCACTTACCTCCCGGATCTCGGATCTCAGGGTGAGATCCTAACCAACTAGGTTAAGAGGTTACTTACAAACTAATCTGACATAAGTAAATTAATAACGCCGTTAAAAACTTACAAACCACGTCTAAAATTAAAAAAAAAAAAATACATAATTTTCTAGTTTATTTTGACATTGATAAAACTAATTTATTTGAATATTACTAAATCCCTTACAATGTTGATAAGAAGTTGGTAATTTATTAATCCATTCGTATGTTAGCAAAATTCTTCAGAGTATTGGTAGTTTATGACCACGCTTGTAAAATATCAAGATGTCGGAAACCGAATCCTTCAGCAAGCTTTGAATCTTTTTTTACAGAATTGCAATTTTCAAAGTAGCTGTTGAAGAGATGGTTAAGGTGCTGTTGGACGGAAGAGCAAAATCCCCGGCCCGCAACTGGCCATACAATTTTCGATTGAAAATAAGTGGACCCCCTCCACCATTTCTTTATACTAATATTGCCTTTTGGGCCCTACCGCCTCCAAAATGCTATAACTGTCCAGCCATCTCGCAATCTTTTTCTCCATGAAAGCGCATCCACGCTGGACAAAAAGTAACTGCCTATCTGGCACTGAGGAAGCGCCGATTGTCCCCTGCTACTTAGCTTGCCATCGGCTATAAGCCCCGCTCCTCCTACGCCAGCGATCCAGCTTCCGGGCGAGGGACCACAGCATGTCCCGTGTGGTATTAATGTACTCGACTTGGTCGTTGAACGATAAGGCGCGCCGGATATGAAAACCACAGATTTGCAGGAGATCGTGGACGAAGCACTGCGTCCCAAGTACAATTGAGGTGAGTGAGTTCATACAGTCTTACATCGCAAAAAGATTTTTCAAAGAATAGAAGTTGGTTTGTGAAAAAACAATAGTGCGAAATTTCTTGAGTAGACATTCTCCATAAATAACAGTCAAAAGCTCTCTTTCTCTTCAATGCTCCCTTTTTAGTCTCTACATTCAATTGCCAGGATCAATGCTGATCCGCAAATAGCAAATAGAATTTTTTTAACTAAGGTGTGGGTTCTTTAGGCCATGAGAACAACTGCTAGGATGCAAGCTGACAGCAAGAAAGTTGTCATCAGTAAGGAAGATTGGCGACGAGTTACAAAACAAGACTCAATCATCTTGGATGCTATAACCAAGCATGTAGGTTGTTAAAGTTAGAACCAGATGGCAGCATCTGCTTCTAACTGCAACGTAGTTTCATGTGCAAATCTTAACTTCACGTATAGACACATTAATTCATCTCAATGGATTGTTTATGAAGCAAGGTTACACAATAGATGAGACTAAGAAGTCCTGGCTAAACAACGGAGAAGTCAATCATGAAAGCAAAAAAGACATCTTTGCCCCATCAGTTTATCCTTGTTTAAGAACAATAATTTCAAGGGGTCATCTATTGCAGAATGATGGATGAGTAAAACCTTACCCATGGCTCAAAAGACTAGAATCAATATTCATAGGTGATATTGCTAGTACGAGTACCTAGAGAGGGGTGAATAGGTATAAAAAGATTTTTCTTAATGATTTCTTTATACTTGCGCAATACTTAGACAGTTAAAGGATTTGTGAAAAATAATAATCAACATAAGACTAAGTAAAGGAAAGAGAGAATTAAACACGCAGTTTATAGTGGTTCGGCTTGATTCAAGCCTATGTCCACTCTTCTGCACTGACAGCCAATTGGCTGGATTCCACTATGAACAAAGAGATGTTACAGTGTTGTTCTTCCTTGATTTCTCGGTATAGATGATCTACCACACTCGCTCAAGGTATCACCAAGTATGGACACTCTCTGTGTATACAATTTCGCTTAGACTGTATCGACTAATAATCAAGGTGCTTCAGACTCTTGAATTTTTCTATCGATCACGTACTCAAACAACTAGAACGTCTTCCTTTTTATACTCCTTTATGCCATCATACCGTTGACACTTACCAAAGGAATTCCTCCAATCTACCCGTTGGACGGAATCAATCAAGAAGATCGTTCGAGCTATAAAAAGAACCTGACGATAGCCCATCAATCCTGTTCGCCCATACAATCAGGATCTTGGTTTCCAAGAATAGAACTTTCCAAGAATACTTCGTCGACCATCGGATCTTCAATTGATCTTGATACGAACAAAAGAATCTGTTATATTTATCCAACCAAAAAGATCTTCTCCAGACGATAGGATTAAATCCTCAACCATAAACCTCGGCTCTGGATTTCCTTCGTCACTGGATCAGAAAGACTGTCAATGAGAATAGTCTTGAGTCTTGAGTCTTAAGTCTTGAGTCTTGAATCTTGAGTGTGGTGATCATAAAGTCTTCAGACTTTAAACTAGACGATCTACAGATGCCCAGACTAGACTGAAGGAAACGTTTTGTCAGCTTCAAAATATTCTGGAACGATTTCTCCAACAATCTCCCCTTTTTTGATGGTGACAAAACTTTCCTGTAGATTTGAACCACTTTGACCTGCAAAAACATTTCTCAAGCAATATGGCTATCTCATAAAGATTAATAAAACAACCAGACTCTGCATCCACAAAAAATTGGTTAGTCTTTCATGAGTAATACCATATAACAATACTTGAAATAAATGCAAACAGTCAAGCATCTAAATCCACAGCCAATTTAGTCAAGTTCAAGTTCACACTCAAGTTTGCTCAAGTCAACATCATATTCAACCACAAAATAAATTTAAAGTCAAAGAAAGTTTGGTTGGTTGGTTGGTTCAAATTGCTTCTCCCCATTTTTGTCAACATTAAAAAGGTGAGAGAGATGTCATGTCTGCTTGGGAATGCGCACGATCTGGAAATCTCCCATGGACTGGACTACACCTTCGAGCCTCTTCAAGTCGTCCCTTAGTTGAGCTACCTCCTCTCCTTTGGCATTGGCTTGAAGTTGTAGAGCGAGGTCTTTCATTTTGTCTTCCAGGGTAACTGAAGATTCTTGTCCAGCTTTCTTCATGATTTGAATTTCACAATCCAGAGCATAGATTTGCCCACGCATTTCCAGAAGAATATCCATGATACGACGAAAATCTACAGAATTATCCGTCTGTGTACTAGCATTTGCTTTCTCAGATGGAGTGAATGCAGACGATGGCGCTTCTGTATAGTCTTGCAGACTAGGTGCTGACGTATCTTGTCCTTCTTCAGGCAATTGAGAAGCCTGAAATTCTTCTGGGTCTGCTAGAGACAGTCTTAGATCTTCACTATTGGCACCATGAGGTGAGGACCTTTCTTGTTCGCCAACTCCCCCTGTCTCTAGGACATCAAGAGGGGAAGAGTGATGATCATGCTCTTCTGTGTCTTGATTCTCCTTCTCTCCAGATTCAACTGTAGACTTTTCTTGCTCTTCTTCTCCTTCTTCTTCAGCTTCTTTCTCCTTCTCTCTCTGCTCTTCTTCTTCTCTGTTCTCGTCTTTTTCTTCTTCTTCTCTCTGTTTCTTCTGTTGTTCTGTTGATTGAGGAACAGAACGTCTGGTTCTTATCAAAGCAGTGATTGTGAGATCTTCCTCCTCATCTTCATCCTCCAAGATGAGAGTTCTCTTCTTTTTGGATGGGGCACCAATGGCTTCCTTTCCCTTTCTTTTTGAAGTAGACGGAACTGGAGTCTTCACTCTGAATTTCTCCATTGCCTTAGAAAGTTCTTTCAAACGCATCTTTGTCAACATCTTTAAACCTACCACCATCTTATCGCACGGTCGAACACAGAGAGTGTGTGGAGGTTCAATATTCATGTGTCTGAAGATCTTGGTCACCAGACCTGGATAAGGCAATTGTCCCTTGTCCTTTGACATTGCTCTGTACATGTGAAAGAGAATCGTGTGAGGGAGAGAGAACTTCTCCCCTGAGTTGATTGCGTACATCAATTTTGCTTCGGAATTAGACACATCAGTCTTTGATGTAGACTTCGGCCTAATGCAATTGATAACAATTTTGTGCAGCACAATGTTGATGGCACGCATTCTTGAATAGATGATTTTTCCCTCGATGTCTCTGTCTTTGATAAGGTCCATTGTGGCACGAGCAACTGAGACTTTGACTGGTTGATAACGTCCTCGTTCAACTCCAATTATGTCCGCCAACATATCCACATCCAACACATAATCCTGATCTCGAACACTGAAAGATATTCTATTCGCATCTATAAAGCTAAGATTTGAATAGAAATATGCAGTCAGTTGTGCATATCCGTCCGTGGTGTCAGTGCAAAAACGTTCCAGTTGAAGCAGACTGAACTTTTCTCTTAAGTTCACATTCACAGCATCCAAGAAATCAAAATCGACACTCCTAGGGTTTATCACCCCTCGTTTCAGCAGTTTGAAGAACAAATTTTCCTGTTCTTTCAATTTGAATAACTCCATCCTCTTTCCCTTCACCTTCGCAACAACACCCAATCTCGGTTGAAAATCAATGAACATTTTGTTATCGTCGTTCCCATCAGTCAAATTTGGGCCCGACATCCGAGGGTCACTCGGAATATTTGCAAGCGCTTCCTCTGCTTTACCTTTGGGAGTAATTCCCAAATCCTCCATTTTCTTCAGAAAGATGTACTAATTCCCATAGTTCTTTTCTTTATGAAAATCATCCACATATTTCATCGGAGTCGCAGTACTTTTCAATGCACAGTAGAGTTTGTAAATAAACGAGGGTTTTTGGACTCTTACTAGGTCTGCGTCCTCGATTATCTCTTCCTCTAGATGTTGACCCGCACCTTGTGGGGTAGAAGGCGTTGAGTGACGTGGTGGAGAATGAGTCGGGTTCTGCTGCTGACTCGATAATTCTTCCTCTTCTGTGAGATCGAAGTGGGTAGGTCCCTCCTTCATCCTCTGTGGTCCCCTGTTCGCGATTCTTGAAGACTTCCTTGAAGACGACATTCTTCTTGTCGCTGAGAGATTCCTTTGCTTGCTTTCCCAAGAAAAGATGACAACTTTCTCAAAGATGAATACGAAGTAGAAACCGGATTGGGAGGAGAATGCTTTTTAGGGTTTTGAGGATTGAAAATAAAAATTGTATATATATAACTCAGTTTTAAAAGGGGAAGTTCAATCGGTACAAGGAAAGTGCACGAATACCTCTTTTCGAAATCAATAACTGCCAAAATTAATCCTTTTTGAAAAGACAAGTTTTCGTTTTTCACGGAGTCTACAAAATAACTGAACGAAAGATCATACCTTTTCGAGTTTAAATAAAATAGCAACTTACAGTCTATAGTCATCAACGTCTGAGTCTGAGAGATTTGAGTCTGACGGTTATCAACTTTCTGAGTCTGAAGGTTGGAGAGTCTCTAGACTTTAACTTCTTCGAGCTTCAAAATGTTGAGTCTGGAACGGATAAAATCGAATTGATTTTTCTCCAAAGGCTTTGTGAATATATCCGCTAGTTGACTTTTTGAATCAACATATTGAATCAAGATTTCTCCACTTTGAATATGATCTCTAATAAAGTGATGTCGAATCTCTATATGCTTCGCTCTTGAATGAAGAATTGGATTTTTGGTGAGATTGATTGCGCTGGTGTTGTCACATTTGATTTCTGTGCATGAGTCTTCAATCCCAAAGTCTTGTAGCTGTTGTTTTATCCATAGAATTTGTGAACAGCAGCTTCCAAGGGCTACATACTCTGCTTCTGTTGTTGAGAGAGCTACAGTGCTTTGTTTCCTTGAAAACCAAGACACTGTCCTGCTTCCAAGCAACTGGCAAGTTCATGAGGTGCTCTTTCTATCGACTCTGCAGCCGGCCAGATCTGCGTCTGAATATCCCAAAAGGTTAAAGTCTCCCTTCTTAGGATACTAAAGACCGATGCTTGAGGATGAAGCAACGTATTTAATGATACGTTTTGCAGCACTGAGATGGGATTCTCTAGGATCTGATTGAAACCTAGGACAGATACAAACACTCAACAAAATGTCAGGTCTAAAAGCAGTAAGATAAAGAAGTGAACCGATGATGCTCCTGTACAGCTTTTGATCAACTTTCTTCCCTTCTTCATCTTTGTCTATCTTTAAAGAGCTTGACATTGGTATATCAGTCTTCTTGCAATTTTTCAATCCAAATCTTTTGACAAGATCATTAGCATATTTTTCTTGGTAAATGAAAGTTCCTTCCTTCAATTGCTTTATTTGAAGGCCAAGAAAGAATGTTAATTCTCCCATCATACTCATTTCAAACTCATCCTGCATAGACTTAGAAAATTTCTTGCATAGACTTTCATTAGGAGATCTAAAAATAATATCATCCACATATATTTGAACGAGTAAAAAACTTTTGTTTTCCTTTTTGATAAATAGAGTAGTATCTATTTTACATTTAACAAAACCGTTCTGTAATAAGAACTTACTTAGTCTGTCGTACCAAGCTCGAGGTGCTTGCTTTAGACCATACAAGGCCTTTTTCAGTCTGAAGACTGAGTCTGGCTTCTTTGGGTCTTCAAACCCAGGTGGTTGTTCCACATAAACTTCCTCTTGGATAAATCCATTTAGGAAAGCACTTTTGACGTCCATTTGAAATAACCTGAAATTTTTGTAACAAGCAAACGCAAGTAATAGACGAATAGCTTCTAACCTTGCCATAGGAGCGTAAGTCTCATCATAGTCTATTCCTTCTTCTTGCGTGTATCCTTTGGCCACGAGTCTTGCTTTATTTCGTATGACTTTTCCTTTTTTATTCATCTTGTTTCTGAACACCCATTTGGCTCCAATAACAGTTTTATCTTCTGGTTTAGATGTCAATTCCCAGACATCGTTAATGTTGAATTGTCTGAGCTCCTCTTGCATAGCTTCGATCCAGCTTTCATCAGATAAAGCTTCTTCTATGCTTTTTGGTTCAATTTCAGAGATGAGAGCCACAGCACTAGACTCTTCACGCCTTTTTGATCTGGTGCGAATTCCTTCATTAATTTCGCCGATAATGAGATCTTTAGGATGACTGGACTTGTGCTTCCAGTTACTAGTTGATTTCTCTGGATGATGATCTCTTTCTTTATTTGAATCTTCATGAACATCTTGATGCTGGTCTTCCAGAGTCTGAGACATTTCTTAAGTTGTGAGCTTTAGAAGGTCTGGAGCAGGTTCAGACTCTTCATACTGAGTCTGACTGGATTCAACTTTCGATGAGTCTTGAAATTTGACGTTCATTGACTCCTCCACCGTCTGGCTCTTCTTGTTATAGACTCTGTAGGCTTTGCTTGATGTAGAATATCCAAGGAATATACCTTCATCTGATCTTTCTTCAAACTTACCAACTTGATCCTTTGCATTTTTCAATATAAAGCATTTACAACCGAACACATGAAAGTATGAAACAATGGGCTTCTTACCTTTGAATAATTCATAAGGGGTTTTCTCAAGAATAGGTCTTAGGAAGACTCTATTGATGATATAGCATGCTGTTGAAACAACTCCAGCCCAAAATCGTGAAGAAATTTTACTTTCAATTAAAAGAGTTCTAGCCATTTCTTGAAGAGATCTATTCTTTCTTTCCACAACTCCATTTTGCTGAGGAGTGTATGGAGAGGAGAACACATGCTTAAATCCAGATTCATCGCACAATTTTGTGAAATCTTGATTTTCAAATTCTCCTCCATGATCTGTTCGTATACTTGAGATAACACATCCTTTTTCATTTTGAGCCTTTTTAGCAAATTTTTCAAAATACGAAAATGTTTCTAACTTACTTGCAAGGAAATATACCCAAGTAAAGCGGGAGTAATCATCCACAATTACTAAGCAGTATTTCTTACCTCCAATACTCTGGGTTCTAGTTGGTCCGAATAGATCCATATGCAGCAACTGTAGTACATGATTAGTAGAGACATGATTTATTGGCTTAAATGAATTTCTTACATGTTTTCCCAGAATACAAGGTGTGCATGGATCGGACTTTTGATATGGTAATTTGGGTAGACCTCAAACAAGCTGCTTTGATGAGATTTTGGCTAATTGCTTCATATTGACATGGCCAAGCTTTCTGTGCCATAAGCTTGCTTCATCTTGGATTGAAATTAGGTATTGAGATTCATTCAATTTCATGTCTAAGAGGTAGATGTTTCCATGTCTTCGACCCATGAAAGACTGAGTAGAGTCTTTACTAATTCCATAGCAAATTCCTTCTTGAAAGGAGATCTTGAAACCAGTATCACACAGTTGGCTAATACTGAGGAGGTTGTAGTTGAGTCCTTCCACTAGAGAAACATTGCTTATTGTGAGATTTCCAATTTTCACAGTTCCAAATCCCACAATGCTTCCTTTGTCGTTTCCTCCAAATGAAACATTTCCACCGTTTACTTGAACAAGCTTTACGAAGCACTTTGAGTCTCATGTCATGTATCTTGAACATCCGCTGTCAAGATACCATTTTATCTTTTTCTTGACGGAGACCTGCATTTAAAAGAGAGTCTCAAGTTTTCTTTGGTACCCAAATTTTCTTGGGTCCTTTGGTGTTAGTAAGATAAACATTATTAGGCCACACTTTCTTAACAGGCTTCCAAACCATAGGACACTCTTTTTCAAAGTGATCCTGACTGTTACACTTTGAACACCTTAGAGCATTTCGACCTACAGACTTTATAAAAACTTTCTTGAAATGATTTTTGTAAGCCTTTCTCGATGGTCTTTTCTTAATTCTTTCTTTTACTTTAGGAAAATCAATCAAGGAAATTGTTTCCGCTGTCATGCCTAGACCAGACTTATTGAAGTAAGGTCTTTGAACTGAAAGAACTTTTTCAAGCTTTTCGGATCCTATCGAAAATTTCTTTGAAATATTTGATAAGTCCGTTTTTAAGAAAACATTTTCTTTCAAAAGATCATTTTCTTTTTCTTTAAGAGCAGAAACATTTAGGTCTAGACTTTTAACTCTTTCTTCTAAAATGATTTCCTTTTGTTTTAGAGCTAAGTTTTCCTTTTTAAGTTCGGAAATCCTTTTGAGAGAAGTCTTAAGACTGAAACACAGTTCATCAATGTATTTAGAGACTTTGACAGGAATTTTAAAATCACTTACCTCAAATTCATTGTCTGAGTCTGATCCAGAATCTGAGTCTGAGTCTGAATGTGCCATCAAACATATGTTGGCATATTCATTGTCACTTTCTTCACATTCTGTATCACTCCAGGTCTCGGCTTTGAGAGCTTTTCGAAACTTCTCAGCTTTTCCTCTTTTCTTCTTCAGAAGAGGACAGTTGGGTCTGATGTGTCCCTTCTTCTTACATTCGAAGCAGACTACATCTTTGTTTGGTTCCTCATTATCAACAGACTTGGTCTGCTATCTCTGGAAACTTTGTTTCTTTGAGTTGAACCTTCTACCTTTTCTATTCAGTTTTCTGAATCTTCTTATCATGAGGGCGAGCTCCTCATCGTCCATATCATCTTCAGAATCTGCATCATCGAGTCATCATTTGATTTTAATGCAATAGATTTCTTACCTCTTGGATCTTCGTCTTCATTAATTCGTTCCACTTCATATGATTGAATAGTTCCAATCAGCTCGTCGACGAGATAGAGGCATAATTCTTTGCGTTTCTCTTATTGAAGTCTTTATATGATTCCACTCCTTGGAGAGTCCACGATAGCTTGTTCACCTTCATGGGATCAGAAATTTTTTGTCCTTGGTTCTCAAGACCATTGACAATATCTCGTAAAACGACTAAACATGTCAGTTATAGATTCTCCTGGTTTCATTTTGAAGGCTTCATATTGACCGAGGAGAATGTTGATTCTGGTCTCCTTCACTCGATCTGTTCCTTCATAGGTGATATGTAATCTGTCCCATACTTCTTTCGCTGTAACACAAGAAGATATTCTGTTATATTCAGTTGGAGACAAGGCACAATATAAGGAGTAAATTACTTTTGCATCGAGTGCTTGTCTCTTGTTTATCTCTTCCTGAGTCATTCCGCTGGCATCAACAGTTTCTTTCCCTCTTTCAGAGACTGATGCAGCAGTAGGAGTAATTCCTCTTTCCACAACGTCCCATTCCAGTGGATCCTTTGATCGTAGGAAAGCTTTCATCTTGTTCTTCCAGATGTTGTAATCATTTCCATCAAAGTAGGGTGGTCTAGTATTGGTTTGCCCTTCCACCAGCCCTGGTGCTAACATACTAGCCATGAATCTTTTACTCTGAAGTAAAACACTTCAAATAAAGTAAGAACACGAGCTCTGATACCAATTGATATTGCTAGTACGAGTACCTAGAGGGGGTGAATAGGTATAAAAAGATTTTTCTTAATGATTTCTTTATACTTGCGCAATACTTAGACAGTTAAAGGATTTGTGAAAAATAATAATCAACATAAGACTAAGTAAAGGAAAGAGAGAATTAAACACGCGGTTTATAGTGGTTCAGCTTGATTTAAGCCTACGTCCACTCTTCTGCACTGACAACCAATTGGCTGGATTCCACTATGAACAAAGAGATGTTACAGTGTTGTTCTTCCTTGATTTCTCGGTGTAGATGATCTACCACACTCGCTCAAGGTATCACCAAGTATGGACACTCTCTGTGTATACAATTTCGCTCAGACTGTATCGACTAATAATCAAGGTGCTTCAGACTCTTGAATTTTTCTATCGATCACGTACTCAAACAATTAGAACGTCTTCCTTTTTATACTCCTTTATGCCATCATACCGTTGGCACTTACCAAAGGAATTCCTCCAATCTACCCGTTGGACGGAATCAATCAAGAAGATCGTTCGAGCTATAAAAGGAACCTGACGATAGCCCATCAATCATGTTCGCCCATACAATCAGGATCTTGGTTTCCAAGAATAGAACTTTCCAATAATACTTCGTCGACCATCGGATCTTCAATTGATCTTGATACGAACAAAAGAATTCGTTATATTTATCCAACCAAAAAGATCTTCTCCAGACGATAGGATTAAATCCTCAACCATAAACCTCGGCTCTGGATTTCCTTCGTCACTGGATCAGAAAGACTGTCAATGAGAATAGTCTTGAGTCTTGAGTCTTAAGTCTTGAGTCTTGAATCTTGAGTCCGGTGATCATAAAGTCTTCAGACTTTAAACTAGACAATCTGCAGATGCCCAGACTAGACTGAAGGAAACGTTTTGTCAGCTTCAAAATATTCTGGAACGATTTCTCCAACAATAGGCACTTTTCATCTTCACAAAGCTGAAAGTACAAAATGAATAGATCAAATGAATGAAGAAGTATCTGATCATTCTACCTGTCATCTGTCATACATTCCGAAAATGTTTGTCGAACACATAACCGCATCAGCAATGCTTAATTATGCACAACAAACAATGCAATGTGGAAGAATCAACATTCCATTAAGTTTTCCAATAGGCAAAATATGAGAACAGTATGTGGATGTAATTCTTCCGCACATGATCTGTGACATCCTGAAATCCGATCCTATTTCGATAAAATGAAATGTGCATTTCGTCGACGTGCCTATGGTCCTTTTTCTCTGAGCTGATAACTCACGAGTTAACTAACCTATTGGGTGAAGCCATTAAGGGATATATCCATGGTAAAATCCCTAAAAGCTACCTAATTGGTTGGATTGGACTAAAATCACGTTCGGTCGATTTTAACCATGAAATTTAATTCGGTTTTGGGAATCGAATATTCGGACGTGTCACAATTCATTTTTAGGACCGTCTCATCGTCTATCAACTTATTGCCAAGTCCGGAATTTCAAGAAAGAAATTATCGGAGGAAAAATCGAAGATCAAAAGAAATTAGAAAGGAAAAGGAAAAGAGAAAAGGAATTTGCATAAAAGAATTATGTATTTCCTTTTTCTTTTTCCTCTCTCTCCCTCTTCTCTCTTTCCTCTCTCTCTCTTCTCTCTCCTCTCCCCTCCCCCTTCGTGCGTAGCCCTCCCCACCGCCGAATGTCCCTTGCCAATTTTAAATTTGGCTCCTCTCTTTTGCTTTTTACTTTTGACTAGTCAAAATAAAATCCCTCTTCTTATCTCTTCTTCTCTCTCCTCTTTCTTTCCCCCCAACCCCACGTGAACCAGCTTCTTCTTCTTCTTCTTTCTTCGTGTGCGAACCAGAAGCCGAAGAAGAACAGAAGCAGCGAGCATCACCGCCAGACGAAGACAGCAGCCGCTCGTCCCGCCGCCGCACCGCCGCCCGCGCTGCGCCCGCGCGCTCGCCGCCGTTCCGCCGTCCGCGCACACCCAGGCCGCGCGAACCAGCTGCTGTTTGCCCCTGTTCCGCACCGACCAGCCACCGTCCGGCCACCTCCGGCCACCGCCTAGTCTCGCCGGACCACCCCCGCGACCCCCTCACCCTCCGCCGGCTTCCCCTTGCCGCCCAAGCCGCCGGAGCAGCCCCGATCGGCTCCGTCCAGCAGACCCACGAAGTGGGTTTCCAGCACTTCGGGCCCGCTTTTGGGCCGTTTCCCGGCCCCGAACCCGAGCCGTGCTTTGGGAAGAATCGTTCCTCGCGTTGCTGCCGTCGGATTGATCCGATTTGCGCGCGATTTGGTGAGTAATCTCACTAATCTTGGATTAGTTGACTAATTATGCTTTAAGGTTGGTTTAGTTTTATTTAATTATGTTTAGGTTGTTAGATTAGAATAGATTAGCAATTATTAGTCAATTGTGATGCGATTTAAATAAATTGATTGCGCATTAACGAGTAGACGTGGTCTACTATTTATTGGGAGTGTCTCGGGAATTTTCGGACCCTAATTGAGCTTCAATTTGATGATTCGGGCCTAGGGAGATTTTTGGCATTTAAATATTAATTTTCGGAATTAAATTAAATAATTATTTATTTTCCGAAAATTCAAGGGAGATGGTTCGGAACCGGAATATTATGTGGATGACTGTGGTGAAGTCTGTTTATTTAATCGGGCTTTATTTTGAGCCAAATGGGATTTTTAATGTTAATTATTTAATATTCGAAAATAATTAATTATTTATTTATTTTCCGAAAATTCAACCGAGATGGTCTGGAACCGGAAAATTATGCTGATGATCGTGGCGAAGTCCGTTTATTTAATCGAACTTTATTTTAAGCTAAATTGAATTTTTAATATTAATTAATTTTCGAAATTAATTAAATAATTATTTATTTTCCGAAAATTCAACTGGGATGGCTCGTGACCGGAAAATTATGCTGATGACCGTGGTGAAGTCCGTTTATTTAATTGGGCCTTATTTTGAGCTAAACAGAATTTTTTATATTTATTAATTAATTTTCGAAATTAATTAATTAATTAATTAATTTTCGGAAATTAAGATTGAGATGGCCGACGACCGAAATCTCGTGCGATTGTCGACGCAGTCCGTTTATTTATTTGAGCTTTGAATTGTGCCAAATTGAATTGGGGGTGGAATTTAGGATATATTCCTAAATTGTTGTGGTTAATTATTTCATTGAGAAATCGTTGAGTATTGATTGATCTTGAAAGTGGTGAGTGGGATCAAAAAGCCGAATTTGAATCTTGAAAGTGGTCGAAGTGGGACCAG
The DNA here is from genome assembly GCA_016097615.1 of Eucalyptus dawsonii. Taxonomy (NCBI): domain Eukaryota; kingdom Viridiplantae; phylum Streptophyta; class Magnoliopsida; order Myrtales; family Myrtaceae; genus Eucalyptus; species Eucalyptus dawsonii. The sequence goes on along the minus strand of CM027877.1, from coordinate 8,296,561 downwards.
TAAAGCCATTGAATCTTGAAAGTGGTCGAGTGGGACCAGTAAAGCCATTGATTCTTGAAAGTGGTCGAGTGGGACCGTAAAGCCATTGATTCTTGAAAGTGGTCGAAAGTGGGACCAGTAAAGCCATCAATCTTGAAAGTGGTCAAGTGGGACTGTAAAGCCATTGATTCTTGAAAGTGGTCGAGTGGGACCGTAAAGCCATTGAATCTTGAAAGTGGTCGAGTGGGACCGTAAAGCCATTGAATCTTGAAAGTGGTCGAGTGGGACCGTAAAGCCATTGATTCTAGAAAGTGGTCGAGTGGGACCGTAAAGCCATTGAATATCGAAAGTGGTCGAGTGGGACCGTAAAGCCATTAAATATTGAATGTTGTCGAGTGGGACTCTGAGTAGCAATAGCTTGAATGACCGGGAAATGGTCAGGTTGACATGTAATCGACGAGGTCGATTGATCATTATTTTGATTTGATTTTGTGAATTGATTGACTGAATGGGAATGACCGTGAGTGGTCTTATTGGCTTGTAATCGACTAGGTCGATTTAGTCGATGCTTCGATCGGTGATATGATTGCTTGAGTGCCTATTGTGAATTGTACTGACTTGCAGGTGGGATCTGATGCTAAGGTACGCCTTCCGACCTATGCGTGTTTAGGCAGCCTTTAGTATAATGGTTTACTAATCGGGCTTAGTGGGGTAGAACTCGCTGAGACGTAGTCTCATCCCAGTTTGGGGAAAAACATTTCAGGACCCCGTTGAGGAGCTGAGGAGGAATCTGAGAAGGAGAACTCGGAGGTGAAACCTGAGTAGAAGGATTTTTGGAAGAAGAAGATAATACCGAGAGAGATTTTGAGTATGACCTGAAGGGATTGAGATTCCATCTTCTTTTGTGAACTCCAATTGATGTGAATAGTTATGAAGTTCTCTAATTGATGTCATGTACAAAAGTTTGGTTATAAATTTCAATATGAAAAATATGGCCCTGCTTTTCTATCCCATTGTTTTATTGTCTGTGGATTTTAACTGCTTCCGCATGTGCTTAAAAATGAAAGGGTCGGCGATACATTGTCCTGGGATATCGCATTATAAAATCGACCAAGTGAGATGGATGTGTGCGTGCCTGAGGATCGGGGCGTGACATGATCGCCCACCGCAACAGGGCATCGAGCTTGCATCTTTCAGCAAGAATAACGCATGAGATGCAAAACCATGAATTGAAATGAGCTTTGACATTGAAGAAGATAGCTATCCATCCACAATTCAGAAGAACCAGAATCAAAATCAATCAAATACCTTGAATGCGGGTGATTCACAGAGAATGATCCTATCACGCCCCGACTCTCGGTCACGTGACCATCCTTCGAGTTTGGTCGATTTTATTATGCGATCTCCCCAGGACTACATATCGCCGACCCTGTCCTTTTTAATAGCACATGCGGAAGCAGTTATAAAAATCCCCAAACAATAAAGCAATGGGATATACAAGTAGGACTAGAACCTGAACCTGAAAACCACATCCTTATGTACATATATACACTTCAGGTCTAACATCTATTCACATGCACACAAGGTTTGACAAGACAGGACAGGATCTCAATCCTCATCCGGTTCGCACTCGAGGTTATCCTCGGGGTCCTCCTCCACATACTCCTCTTCAGGTTCCTCAACAGGGATCTCCTCATTAGATTCATGCTCCTTAGGCTCCTCATCTAGGTCCTGAAATGGTTATTCAATAACCACTGAGACAACGTCTCAGCAAGTTCTACCCCCTAAGACCCGATTAGTAAACTAATACACCTTAGCGCTGCCTATGCACAACATGAGTCAGAGGACTTACCTTGGCCTCAGATTCCACCTTCATATTAGCACAAATCAAATAGGCACCCAAGTAATAACATCACAGATCGAAGCATCGATCTAATCGACTTAATCGATTACACGCCAAAAAGACCACTCACGATCATTTTCATTCAATCAATCAATTCGCAACATCAAATCAAGGCAGTGATCAATCACATTGAATCACACTCAGATCGAATAATCGATCAATCGACCTAGTCGATTACAAGTCAGTCGAATCATTTCTAGGTCATTCACTCCATCCCACATAACCTCCAATAGTACACTTAATCACAAAGCTCCATCAATACTCTCGGGCGTCGATTTCGCCAAGGTGACATAAGTATCAAACGCTTCTACATGCGTTCTTTAAGCGCCGTTTTCGCATACACAGTGATATTCCTCATCACCGAACCACGCCCGTCACAGGTTACAAATCACTGACAGTCTACGTGCGTTCTTTAAGACGCCGTTTTCACACAGTGATGTCTTTCATCACCGAACCACGCCTGTCATGATTCATAGGTAGTCTACGTGCATTCTTTAAGGCGCCGTTTTCGCACAGTGATATCCCTAATCACCGAACCACGCCTACCATAAGTCATAGACAGTCTACGTGCATTCTTTAAGGCGCCGTTTTCGCACAGTGATGTACTTTATCACCGAACCACGCCTGTCTATACTTCGTACTTGATCGGTATCAGCCAATAGATTTCTCAGTTAGTTCTCATCACTCTCTCCACTTATAGTTCAACAAGGCATTACAATTGCTAACTAGCCATACTCGGCCATCTACCAATCAATAATTCAATTTCACTCAATTTAGGGTAAATCCCTAAAATATCACAATTTATTTAATTTCATACAACGTAGAGCTCAAATAAATAAACGGACTGCACCACAACAATCAGCACGAAATTTCGGTCGACGGTCACCTCAGCATTAATTTCCAGAAAATAATTTAATAATTAATTAATTTCGAAAATTAATTAATAAATATTAAAATTCAATTTAGCTCAAAATAAAGCCCGATTAAATAAACGGACTTCACCACGGTCGTCAGCATAATATTCCGGTCATTGGCCATCCAAGTTGAATTTTCGGAAAATAAATAATTAATTAATTTAATTCCGAAAAATAAATAAACACAATAATTCCAATTTAGCATCATATGAAGCTCAATTAAATAAACGGTCTGCGCCACCATCATCAGCATAAAATCCCGGTCACCGGGCCATCCCAGTTGAATTTCCGGAAAATAAATAATTAAATAATTAATTTCAAAATTTACTATTTAATTCCTAAAAATTCCAATTAGGCCCGAATCGCTTAATTAACACCCGATAAGGGACGGAAAAATCCCAAGAAGCATCCAATAAATACTACAAACAATTCTCTATCTAATTACACTAATCACACAACTAATATGCAACGCAATTAACTAATAATCACTAATCAATTCTAATCTAACAACCTAATTACACTTAATAAACGCTAATCAACCTTTAAGTATAATTAGCGCACTAAGAAGGCATTAGTGAGTAAAACTCACTCAAAACGACGGGCTCGACGCGAGGATCGGCTTTCCTCAAAGCGGGCCGAGCATCCGGGCTCGGGAAGGCAGCCAAAACGGGCCAAAACCCACTGTCATACCCATTTTCTGCAACCCTCTGTGTGCGGCTGGTTGAGGCGGCCAAGGGCAGCTGAGGGTGAGGCGGAGCTTCGGCGGGGTCGACGGTGGCCGGAGGTGGTCGGGCGGTGGCTGTAGGTGGCCGAACGAGGCCGACCAGAGGTGAAACAGAGGCTGGATCGCACAGCGGGGACGGCAGGCGCGAGCGTGAGGCGGTGGAGCGCGCGGCGGAGCGCGGGCGGCGGTGCGGCAGCTCCGGTGCGGTGGCGTCCAAGCAGCTGGTCGCGGTTCCTTCCGGTGACGCTGGACGCTATTTCACTTTATGCTGTCTTCTGGTTCGCACTAGCAAGAGGAGGGAGAGAGGGGCGGAGGCGTGCGGACGGCAGCTCGACGGCAAGCTTGGGTGTGCGCGAGCAACTCCGGTGGCTTGTAGGCGTGCGATGACGGCGGCGAGAGGCGGCGATGGCAGCTCGATCTTCGCTGGTCTTCGGCTCCCATGGAGTTTTGAAGAAAAAGAAGAAGATGGGGGAGGATCCGTCGACGGAGGAGAGAGGGGAGGAAGAAAAATTCAATTTCCCCTCTTCCTCTCACACACTCTCTCTCTTAGGTCATCACACATGGGCCACCATGACATCATGTGATGTCACCTTCCACCCACAATTTCTTGACAAATTTGCCCCTTCTAGAAGCATTTAAGTAGGCCAAAGTATGGGGGTAGAGGTGGCATACGAATTTTGCTAGGTTTTCTTTCCAATTGAGTCTTAATTCCTCTTGAATTAAATCAAATTGACCCCCATTAATTTATTCAACACCTCATCATTCCAATTGGTATTTTTCATTACCAATGTAGCCCACTTGCATCCCAATTTCACAATCCATGGCTTCAATTGAACGAAAACGGCTCTATTTATCCAGTAGAAATTAAAACCCAAAAATCTGGGTGTCACAACTCTTCCCCTCTTATAAAAATTTTGTCCTCGAAATTTAAATCTTTACTAATCCATAAACGAAAGGTGGGGGTATTGTCGTCTCATCGAGTCTCACTTTTCCACGTTGATCGTTCGGTCTCGCAGCGTTGTCTAACCATTTCGACTAAAGAGACCATCTTGGTATACAAAATCTGCTCTTTCTAAACCAACAACTGAACTGCAGTTCTCACATAAGACAATTTGTCATCCACATCTGATCTCTTTTTCTCAGCTCACTAATAAACTTTCGAACCTCAACGATTCAAAATTTCTGATAGTTCTGAGCAGTCTTTACTCTGACACTGATATGACAACTGTAAACACTGATTTCTGAGTTGACTCTAGACTTGCGATTTTCTGATTTTTGATCTCATCTCAACCGAATGAAATCCTGTACACTCTACTTTGCACTGATTAAAAAGAAACTATCTGACTGATCTGCTGAAACTGGAAACCTCTGGTCAAGATATGATATAACTCTGGCACTAATCTTGGCAACTACAATCACTGACTACTATACTGACTTTGGCCTGAAATCTTTATTCACTTTCTTTTCACCACTGAAATTCTGTACCATCTGCTATACACTGCTTAATAAAGAATCCTCTGAAACTTTGCCAAATTTATAATCTCTTATTTAGATTCGAAATATAATTCATCCCTGGCACTCCATGCCGGCGAATTATCTTATGCACACACACTTCGGTATACCCACTCTATGACAAGATAGAATCTTTAATTTCTGAAATCGAACTTAGATTGGCGGTTAATTTCACTCCGACATGCTTTTAGTGTAACCTAGGCTACTGGTAGTTTTCAGAGCTTTTTAAGACAAATGACCCGTGGTCGATTTTCTTCGAGCCACAATAAACCCACTTGACCCATTGGTGACTCTCGATTATCGTGAAAATCTCAAGGATTCAAATACGGACATAGGGCACCAAAACGATAGAAACATCAAATTAGTACCGGTCGATGAGAATTTTCCAATTTAGTGGAGTCACCCACGATCGGTCATTCATCCCAGTCGAACCGATCTATCTCTGATTTCAAATCGATTTTATACTGTGCCGCAATGATCTCTAAAGATGAGCACGGTCGAGAAGTCAATCCCTGATCGAATTCTCAAGTCTATTTGCCTTAAAGTTCTTAATAACTCACCTAGCTAGTCTAGTTATCTCATGAGTGGCCAACTCAGAGAAAAACACTGTAATCGCGTTGATGAAATGCCCAATTTATCTAATCGAAATCAGAGCCTGAAATTTGGATGTTACACACTCAAAACAAGATCTATTCGTACTGTACCAAAGTGGACCAACTCCATCTATTGATCAACCACTATTCTCAAATGGTATCAGTAATCCCCTGAATCCTTAGTAAGCCATATGTTTCCATTTCCACTTGGGACTCTCAAGTGATGGTAAAAATTATCCCGGTTCGCATTACCGAGCTTCCACTTATTGACACTTCTGACACTTGCAACTTGCTCAGCGGTATCTATCTTCATATCAGCTTACTAATCTAGCTGATGCCGATTCTGATTTACTTGCACCATTTGGTCAAAATTGCAATACTGTAGTAAACTTCCGACAAGATCTTTTCCCTGAGTGCTACACTGTCAAGTGTATTCAATCACTCATGGAACCTGAACTTTCCATTCTCATAAATCTTAAAGTCAAATTCTTTCTTGCCAATATCCTCTTATGAGATCTTCTGAACATCTTTATCTGTCAATTAGGCGCCGATTCTAACTTGAACATTTGGTTCAATCTTGAGGGTGGCTATAAAATTCAAAAGGTAGCCTGCCTCAATTTTGAAAACCAAATTTCGAACCATTTTCAAGTAAAGTCTATACTTTAGCCAGTCTATGCACAATTGAAGGCTCTTAGCTCAACACATCAATCACTCAATTCGTTCCTTCGAGGTGATAATCTTGTCCTCCAAGGTGATAACCTTATCACTATTATAGTTCTGCCAAAATTCTGATTTACGACACCATTTCATATTCCACTTGTTAGGTCTCAATTGGCGGGACGGTGATGCAACAATCTTCTCATGTTGTATCAATGCATACCTCGTCCTCTGCAAGACACATCACTAAAGATTCCGTTCTTTCCAGAGCCAAATGAAAAGTTTAGCACAAGTACGATAGTCAGTTCTTACTTAAGCTCTAGAAACTATCCTCGTACTTGTCTATGTTGATGAATTTCTCTTCTTTCTTAAGAGGTCAACCTCACGATGATGCTGATGCTGAAAATTCTTTCACAAACCTTCTGTAGTAATCTGTCCAATCCCCACAGCTTCTGATCTCTGACATTGATGTCGGTCTCGGTCCATTAACAACTGATTCAATCTTGGCTGAGTCCATGAAGATTCCTTCATCTGTAATCACATGATCATTCTTAGGGGCTCTCGTGATCCTCATCACTTAATGAACACCCTAGAATGTCGCTACACCACACGATCACCATTGA
>CM027877.1:7539207-7689556 GCA_016097615.1 Eucalyptus dawsonii | reverse complement strand
GAAAATGCATGGTTTACGGCTAACCCATGAACCCTTTGAAATTGCAAGGTTTAAGGATAACCAAGAACCTTTTGAAAATGCATGGTTTAAGGCTAACCCATGAACCCTTTGAATTGCAAAGTTTAAGGATAACCAAAAACCTTTTGAAAATGCATGGTTTAAGGCTAACCCATGAACCCTTTGAAATTGCAAGGTTTAAGGATAAGCAAGAACCTTTTGAAAATGCATGGTTTAAGCTTAACCCATGAACCCTTTGAAATTGCAAGGTTTAAGGATAACCAAGAACCTTTTGAAAATGCATGGTTTAAGGCTAACCCATGAACCCTTTGAAATAGCAAGGTTTAAGGATAACCAAGAACCTCTTGAAAATGCATGGTTTAAGGCTAACCCATGAAACCTTAGAATTGCAAAGTTTAAGGATAACCAAGGCCCTTTTAAAAATGCATGATTCAAGCTTAACCCATGAACCCTTTGGAATTGCAAGGTTTATGGATAACCAAGACCCTTTTTTGAAAATGCATGGTTTAAGGCTAGCTCATGAACGCTTTGAAAATGCAAGGTTTAAGTATAACCACGAACCTTTTGAAAATGCGTGCTTTAAGGCTAACCCATGAACCCCTTCAAATTGCAAGGTTTAAGGATAACCAAGAACCTTTTGAAAATGCATGGTTTAAGGCTAACCCATGAACCCTTTGAAATTGCAAGGTTTAAGGATAACCAAAAACCTTTTGAAAATGCATGGTTTAAGGCTAACCCATGAACCCTTTGAAATTGCAAGGTTTAAGGATAACCAAGAACCTTTTGAAAATGCATGGTTTAAGGCTAACCCATGAACCCTTTGAAATTGCAAGGTTTAAGGATAACCAAGAACCTTTTGAAAATGCATGGTTTAAGGCTAACCCATGAACCCTTTGAAATTGCAAGGTTTAAGGATAACCAAGAACCTTTTGAAAATGCATGGTTTAAGGCTAACCCATGAACCCTTTGAAATTGCAAGGTTTAAGGATAACCAAGAACCTTTTGAAAATGCATGGTTTAAGGCTAACCCATGAACCCTTTGAAATTGCAAGGTTTAAGGATAACCAAGAACCTTTTGAAAATGCATGGTTTAAGGCTAACCCATGAACCCTTTGAAATTGCAAGGTTTAAGGATAACCAAGAACCTTTTGAAAATGCATGGTTTAAGGCTAACCCATGAACCCTTTGAAATTGCAAGGTTTAAGGATAACCAAGAACCTTTGAAAATGCATGGTTTAAGGCTAACCCATGAACCCTTTTGAATTGCAAGGTTTAAGGATAACCAAAAACCTTTTGAAAATGCATGGTTTAAGGCTAACCCATGAACCTTTTGAAATTGCAAGGTTTAAGGATAACCAAGACCCTTTTGAAAATGCATGGTTTAAGGCTAACCCATGAACCCTTTGAAATTGCAAGGTTTAAGGATAACCAAGAACCTTTTGAAAATGCATGGTTTAAGGCTAACCCATGAACCCTTTGAAATTGCAAGGTTTAAGGATAACCAAGAACCTTTTGAAAATGCATGGTTTAAGGCTAACCCATGAACCCTTTAAATTGCAAGGTTTAAGGATAACCAAGAACCTTTTGAAAATGCATGGTTTAAGGCTAACCCATGAACCCTTTGAAATTGCAAGGTTTAAGGATAACCAAGAACCTTTTGAAAATGCATGGTTTAAGGCTAACCCATGAACCCTTTGAAATTGCAAGGTTTAAGGATAACCAAGAACCTTTTGAAAATGCATGGTTTAAGGCTAACCCATGAACCCTTTGAAATTGCAAGGTTTAAGGATAACCAAGACCTTTTGAAAATGCATGGTTTAAGGCTAACCCATGAACCGTGTGAAATTGCAAGGTTTAAGGATAACCAAGAACCTTTTGAAAATGCATGGTTTCAGGCTAACCCATGAACCCCTTGAAAATGAAAGGTTTAAGGATAACCAAGAACCTTTTGAAAATGCATGGTTTAAGGCTAACCCATGAACCTTTTGAAATTGCAAGGTTTAAGGATAACCAAGAATCTTTTGAAAATTGCATGGTTTAAGGCTAACCCATGAACCCTTTGAAATTGCAAGGTTTAAGGATAACCAAGAACCTTTTGAAAATGCATGGTTTAAGGCTAACCCATGAACCCTTTGAAATTGCAAGGTTTAAGGATAACCAAGAACCTTTTGAAAATGCATGGTTTAAGGCTAACCCATGAACCCTTTGAAAATGCAAGGTTTAAGGATAACCAAGAACCTTTTGAAAATGCATGGTTTAAGGCTAACCCATGAACCCTTTGAAATTGCAAGGTTTAAGGATAACCAAGAACCTTTTGAAAATGCATGGTTTAAGGCTAACCCATGAACCCTTTGAAATTGCAAGGTTTAAGGATAACCAAGAACCTCTTGAAAATGCATGGTTTAAGGTTAACCTATGAACCCTCTTGAAAATGCATGGTTTAAGGCTAACCCATGAAACCTTAGAATTGCAAAGTTTAAGGATAACCAAAAACCTTTTGAAAATGCATGGTTTAAGGCTAACCCATGAATCCTTTAGAATTGCAAGGTTTAAGGATAACCAGGAACCTTTTGAAAATGCATGGTTTAAAGCTAACCCATGAACCCTTTGAAATTGCAAGGTTTAAGGATAACCAAGAACCTTTTGAAAATGCATGGTTTAAGGCTAACCCATGAACCCTTTGAAATTGCAAGGTTTAAGGATAACCAAGAACCTTTTGAAAATGCATGGTTTAAGGCAAACACATGAACCCTTAAAAATAGCAAGTTTTAAGGATAACCAAGAACCTTTTGAAAACGCATGGCTTCAGGCTAACCCATGAAACCTTGGAATTGCAAGGTTTAAGGATAACCAAAAACCTTTTGAAAATGCATGGTTTAAGGCTAACCGTGTGATCCTTTAGAATTGCAAGTTTAAGGATAACCAAGAACCTTTTGAAAATGCATGGTTTAAGGCTAACCCATGAACCCTTTGAAATTGCAAGGTTTAAGGATAACCAAGAACCTTTTGAAAATGCATGGTTTAAGGCTAACCCATGAACCCTTTGAAATTGCAAGGTTTAAGGATAACCAAGACCGTTTTTGAAAATGCATGGTTTAAGGCTAACCCATGAACCCTTTGAAATTGCAAGGTTTAAGGATAACCAAGAACCTTTTGTAAATGCATGGTTTAAGGCTAACCCATGAACCCTTTGAAATTGCAAGGTTTAAGGATAACCAAGAACCTTTTGAAAATGCATGGTTTAAGGCTAACCCATGAACCCTTTGAAATTGCAAGGTTTAAGGATAACCAAGAACCTTTTGAAAATGCATGGTTTAAGGCTAACCCATGAACCTTTAGAATTGCAAGGTTTAAGGATAACCAAGAACCTTTTGAAAATGCATGGTTTAAGGCTAACCCATGAACCCTTTGAAATTGCAAGGTTTAAGGATAACCAAGAACCTTTTGAAAATGCATGGTTTAAGGCTAACCCATGAACCCTTTGAAATTGCAAGGTTTAAGGATAACCAAGAACCTTTTGAAAATGCATGGTTTAAGGCTAACCCATGAACCCTTTGAAATAGCAAGGTTTAAGGATAACCAAGAACCTCTTGAAAATGCACGGTTTAAGGCTAACCCATGAAACCTTAGAATTGCAAAGTTTAAGGATAACCAAAAACCTTTTGAAAATGCATGGTTTAAGGCTAATCCATGAACCCTTTGGAATTGCAAGGTTTAAGGATAACCAAGACCCTTTTTGAAAATGCATGGTTTAAGGCTAACCCATGAACCCTTTGAAATTGCAAGGTTTAAGTATAACCAAGAACCTTTTGAAAATGCATGGTTTAAGGCTAACCCATGAACCCTTTGAAATTGCAAGGTTTAAGGATAACCAAGAACCTTTTGAAAATGCATGGTTTAAGGCTAACCCATGAACCCTTTGAAATTGCAAGGTTTAAGGATAACCAAAAACCTTTTGAAAATGCATAGTTTAAGGCTAAACCTTTAGAATTGCAAGGTTTGAACCAAGAACCTTTGAAAAATTGCAAGGTTTAAGGATAACCAAGACGCTTTTGAAAATGCATGGTTTAAGCTAACCCATGAACCCTTTGAAATTGCAAGGTTTAAGGATAACCAAGAACCTTTTGAAAATGCATGGTTTAAGGCTAACCCATGAACCCTTTGAAATTGCAAGGTTTAAGGATAACCAAGAACCTTTTGAAAATGCATGGTTTAAGGCTAACCCATGAACCCTTTGAAATAGCAAGGTTTAAGGATAACCAAGAACCTCTTGAAAATGCATGGTTTAAGGCTAACCCATGAAACCTTAGAATTGCAAAGTTTAAGGATAACCAAAAACCTTTTGAAAATGCATGGTTTAAGGCTAATCCATGAACCCTTTGGAATTGCAAGGTTTAAGGATAACCAAGACCTTTTGAAAATGCATGGTTTAAGGCTAACCCATGAACCCTTTGAAATTGCAAGGTTTAAGGATAACCAAGAACCTTTTGAAAATGCATGGTTTAAGGCTAACCCATGAACCCTTTGAAATTGCAAGGTTTAAGGATAACCAAAAACCTTTTGAAAATGCATGGTTTAAGGCTAACCCATGAACCCTTTGAAATTGCAAGGTTTAAGGATAACCAAGAACCTTTTGAAAATGCATGGTTTAAGGCTAACCCATGAACCCTTTGAAATTGCAAGGTTTAAGGATAACCAAGAACCTTTTGAAAATGCATGGTTTAAGGCTAACCCATGAACCCTTTGAAATTGCAAGGTTTAAGGATAACCAAGAACCTTTTGAAAATGCATGGTTTAAGGCTAACCCATGAACCCTTTGAAATTGCAAGGTTTAAGGATAACCAAGAACCTTTTGAAAATGCATGGTTTAAGGCTAACCCATGAACCCTTTGAAATTGCAAGGTTTAAGGATAACCAAGAACCTTTTGAAAATGCATGGTTTAAGGCTAACCCATGAACCCTTTGAAATTGCAAGGTTTAAGGATAACCAAGAACCTTTTGAAAATGCATGGTTTAAGGCTAACCCATGAACCCTTTGAAATTGCAAGGTTTAAGGATAACCAAGAACCTTTTGAAAATGCATGGTTTAAGGCTAACCCATGAACCCTTTGAAATTGCAAGGTTTAAGGATAACCAAGAACCTTTTGAAAATGCATGGTTTAAGGCTAACCCATGAACCCTTTGAAATTGCAAGGTTTAAGGATAACCAAGAACCTTTTGAAAATGCATGGTTTAAGGCTAACCCATGAACCCTTTGAAATTGCAAGGTTTAAGGATAACCAAGAACCTTTTGAAAATGCATGGTTTAAGGCTAACCCATGAACCCTTTGAAATTGCAAGGTTTAAGGATAACCAAAAACCTTTTGAAAATGCATGGTTTAAGGCTAACCCATGAACCCTTTGAAATTGCAAGGTTTAAGGATAACCAAGAACCTTTTGAAAATGCATGGTTTAAGGCTAACCCATGAACCCTTTGAAATTGCAAGGTTTAAGGATAACCAAGAACCTTTTGAAAATGCATGGTTTAAGGCTAACCCATGAACCCTTTGAATTGCAAGGTTTAAGGATAACCAAGAACCTTTTGAAAATGCATGGTTTAAGGCTAACCCATGAACCCTTTGAATTGCAAGGTTTAAGGATAACCAAAAACCTTTTGAAAATGCATGGTTTAAGGCTAACCCATGAACCCTTTGAAATTGCAAGGTTTAAGGATAACCAAGAACCTTTTGAAAATGCATGGTTTAAGGCTAACCCATGAACCCTTTGAAATTGCAAGGTTTAAGGATAACCAAGAACCTTTTGAAAATGCATGGTTTAAGGCTAACCCATGAACCCTTTGAAATTGCAAGGTTTAAGGATAACCAAGAACCTTTTGAAAATGCATGGTTTAAGGCTAACCCATGAACCCTTTGGAATTGCAAGGTTTAAGGATAACCATGAACCTTTTGAAAATGCATGGTTTAAGGCTAACCCATGAACCCTTTGACTTGCAAGGTTTAAGGATAACCAAGACCCTTTTGAAAATGCATGGTTTAAGGCTAACCCATGAACCCTTTGAAATTGCAAGGTTTAAGGATAACCAAGAACCTTTTGAAAATGCATGGTTTAAGGCTAACCCATGAACCCTTTAGAATTGCAAGGTTTAAGGATAACCAAAAACCTTTTGAAAATGCATGGTTTAAGGCTAACCCATGAACCCTTTGAAATTGCAAGGTTTAAGGATAACCAAGAACCTTTTGAAAATGCATGGTTTAAGGCTAACCCATGAACCCTTTGAAATTGCAAGGTTTAAGGATAACCAAGACCCTTTTGAAAATGCATGGTTTAAGGCTAACCCATGAACCCTTTGAAATTGCAAGCTTTAAGTATAACCAAGAACCTTTTGAAAATGCATGGTTTAAGGCTAACCCATGAACCCCTTCAAATTGCAAGGTTTAAGGATAACCAAGACCTTTTGAAAATGCATGGTTTAAGGCTAACCGTTTGATCCTTTAGAATTGCAAGGTTTAAGGATAACCAGGAACCTTTTGAAAATGCATGGTTTAAAGCTAACCCATGAACCCTTTGAAATTGCAAGGTTTAAGGATAACCAAGACCCTTTTGAAAATGCATGGTTTAAGCCTAACCCATGAACCCTTTGAAATTGCAAGGTTTAAGGATAACCAAGAACCTTTTGAAAATGCATGGTTTAAGGCTAACCCATGAACCCTTTGAAATAGCAAGGTTTAAGGATAACCAAGAACCTCTTGAAAATGCATGGTTTAAGGCTAACCCATGAAACCTTAGAATTGCAAAGTTTAAGGATAACCAAAAACCTTTTGAAAATGCATGGTTTAAGGCTAATCCATGAACCCTTTGGAATTGCAAGGTTTAAGGATAACCAAGACCCTTTTGAAAATGCATGGTTTAAGGCTAACCCATGAACCCTTTGAAATTGCAAGGTTTAAGGATAACCAAGAACCTTTTGAAAATGCATGGTTTAAGGCTAACCCATGAACCCTTTGAAATTGCAAGGTTTAAGGATAACCAAGAACCTTTTGAAAATGCATGGTTTAAGGCTAACCCATGAACCCTTTAAATTGCAAGGTTTAAGGATAACCAATACCCCTTTTGAAAATGCATGGTTTAAGGCTAACCCATGAACCCTTTGAAATTGCAAGGTTTAAGGATAACCAAGAACCTTTTGAAAATGCATGGTTTAAGGCTAACCCATGAACCCTTTGAAATTGCAAGGTTTAAGGATAACCAAGAACCTTTTTGAAAATGCATGGTTTAAGGCTAACCCATGAACCCTTTGAAATTGCAAGGTTTAAGGATAACCAAGAACCTTTTGAAAATGCATGGTTTAAGGCTAACCCATGAACCCTTTGAAATTGCAAGGTTTAAGGGTAACCAAGAACCTTTTGAAAATGCATGGTTTAAGGCTAACCCATGAACCTTTAAAATTGCAAGATTTCAGGATAACCAAGAACCTTTTGAAAATGCATGGTTTAAGGCTAACCCATGAACCCTTTGAAATTGCAAGCTTTAAGGATTACCAAGAACCATTTGAAAATGCCTAGTCTAAGGCTAACCCATGAACCCTTTGAAATTGCAAGGTTTAAGGATAACTAATAACCTTTTGAATATGCATGGTTTAAGGCTAACCCATGAACCTTTAGAATTGCACGGTTTAAGGATAACTTTAGAATTGCAAAGGTTTAAGAACCTTTTGAAAATGCATGGTTTAAGGCTAACCCATGAACCCTTTGAAATTGCAAGGTTTAAGGATAACCAAGAACCTTTTGAAAATGCATGGTTTAAGGCTAACCCATGAACCCTTTGAAATTGCAAGGTTTAAGGATAACCAAGAACCTTTTGAAAATGCATGGTTTAAGGCTAACCCATGAACCCTTTGAAATTGCAAGGTTTAAGGATAACCAAGAACCTTTTGAAAATGCATGGTTTAAGGCTAACCCATGAACCCTTTGAAATTGCAAGGTTTAAGGATAACCAAGAACCTTTTGAAAATGCATGGTTTAAGGCTAACCCATGAACCCTTTGAAATTGCAAGGTTTAAGGATAACCAAGAACCTTTTGAAAATGCATGGTTTAAGGCTAACCCATGAACCCTTTGAAATTGCAAGGTTTAAGGATAACCAAGAACCTTTTGAAAATGCATGGTTTAAGGCTAACCCATGAAACCTTAGAATTGCAAAGTTTAAGGATAACCAAAAACCTTTTGAAAATGCATGGTTTAAGGCTAATCCATGAACCCTTTGGAATTGCAAGGTTTAAGGATAACCAAGACCCTTTTGAAAATGCATGGTTTAAGGCTAACCCATGAACCCTTTGAAATTGCAAGGTTTAAGGATAACCAAGAACCTTTTGAAAATGCATGGTTTAAGGCTAACCCATGAACCCCTTGAAATTGCAAGGTTTAAGGATAACCAAGAACCTTTTGAAAATGCATGGTTTAAGGCTAACCCATGAACCCTTTGAAATTGCAAGGTTTAAGGATAACCAAGAACCTTTTGAAAATGCATGGTTTAAGGCTAACCCATGAACCCTTTGAAATTGCAAGGTTTAAGGATAACCAAGAACCTTTTGAAAATGCATGGTTTAAGGCTAACCCATGAACCCTTTGAAATTGCAAGGTTTAAGGATAACCAAGAACCTTTTGAAAATGCATGGTTTAAGGCTAACCCATGAACCCTTTGAAATTGCAAGGTTTAAGGATAACCAAGAACCTTTTGAAAATGCATGGTTTAAGGCTAACCCATGAACCCTTTGAAATTGCAAGGTTTAAGGATAACCAAGAACCTTTTGAAAATGCATGGTTTAAGGCTAACCCATGAACCCTTTAGAATTGCAAGGTTTAAGGATAACCAAGAACCTTTTGAAAATGCATGGTTTAAGGCTAACCCATGAACCCTTTGAAATTGCAAGGTTTAAGGATAACCAAGAACCTTTTGAAAATGCATGGTTTAAGGCTAACCCATGAACCCTTTGAAATTGCAAGGTTTAAGGATAACCAAGAACCTTTTGAAAATGCATGGTTTAAGGCTAACCCATGAACCCTTTGAAATTGCAAGGTTTAAGTATAACCAAGAACCTTTTGAAAATGCATGGTTTAAGGCTAACCCATGAACCCCTTCAAATTGCAAGGCTTAAGGATAACCAACAACCGTTTGAAAATGCATGGTTTAAGGCAAACCCATGAACCCTTTGAAAAAGCAAGGGTTAAGGATAACCAAGAACCTCTTGAAAATGCATGGTTTAAGGCTAACCCATGAAACCTTAGAATTGCAAAATTTAAGGATAACCCAAAACATTTTGAAAATGCATGGTTTAAGGCTAACCCATGAACCCTTTGAAATTGCAAGGTTTAAGGATAACCAAGAACCTTTTGAAAATGCATGGTTTAAGGCTAACCCATGAACCCTTTGAAATTGCAAGGTTTAAGGATAACCAAAACCCTTTGAAAATGCATGGTTTAAGGCTAACCCATGAACCCTTTGAAATTGCAAGGTTTAAGGATAACCAAGAACCTTTTGAAAATGCATGGTTTAAGGCTAACCCATGAACCCTTTGAAATTGCAAGGTTTAAGGATAACCAAGAACCTTTTGAAAATGCATGGTTTAAGGCTAACCCATGAACCCTTTGAAATTGCAAGGTTTAAGGATAACCAAGAACCTTTTGAAAATGCATGGTTTAAGGCTAACCCATGAACCCTTTGAAATTGCAAGGTTTAAGGATAACCAAGAACCTTTTGAAAATGCATGGTTTAAGGCTAACCCATGAACCCTTTAGAATTGCAAAGGTTTAAGGATAACCAAGAACCTTTTGAAAATGCATGGTTTAAGGCTAACCCATGAACCCTTTGAAATTGCAAGGTTTAAGGATAACCAAGAACCTTTTGAAAATGCATGGTTTAAGGCTAACCCATGAACCCTTTGAAATTGCAAGGTTTAAGGATAACCAAGAACCTTTTGAAAATGCATGGTTTAAGGCTAACCCATGAAACCTTTGAAATTGTAAGGTTTAAGGATAACCAAGAACCTTTTGAAAATGCATGGTTTAAGGCTAACCCATGAACCCTTTGAAATTGCAAGGTTTAAGGATAACCAAGAACCTTTTGAAAATGCATGGTTTAAGGCTAACCCATGAACCCTTTGAAATTGCAAGGTTTAAGGATAACCAAGACCCTTTTTGAAAATGCATGGTTTAAGGCTAACCCATGAACCCTTTGAAATTGCAAGGTTTAAGGATAACCAAGAACCTCTTGAAAATGCATGGTTTAAGGCTAACCCATGAAACCTTAGAATTGCAAGGTTTAAGGATAACCAAAAACCTTTTGAAAATGCATGGTTTAAGGCTAACCCATGAATCCTTTAGAATTGCAAGGTTTAAGGATAACCAAGAACCTTTTGAAAATGCATGGTTTAAGCCTAACCCATGAACCCTTTGAAATTGCAAGGTTTAAGGATAACCAAGAACCTTTTGAAAATGCATGGTTTAAGCTAACCCATGAACCCTTTGAAATTGCAAGGTTTAAGGATAACCAAGAACCTTTTGAAAATGCATGGTTTAAGGCTAACCCATGAACCCTTTGAAATAGCAAGGTTTAAGGATAACCAAGAACCTCTTGAAAATGCATGGTTTAAGGCTAACCCATGAAACCTTTAGAATTGCAAAGTTTAAGGATAACCAAAAACCTTTTGAAAATGCATGGTTTAAGGCTAACCCATGAACCCTTTGAATTGCAAGGTTTAAGGATAACCAAGAACCTTTTGAAAATGCATGGTTTAAGGCTAACCCATGAACCCTTTGAAATTGCAAGGTTTAAGGATAACCAAGAACCTTTTGAAAATGCATGGTTTAAGGCTAACCCATGAACCCTTTGAAATTGCAAGGTTTAAGGATAACCAAAAACCTTTTGAAAATGCATGGTTTAAGGCTAACCCATGAACCCTTTGAAATTGCAAGGTTTAAGGATAACCAAGAACCTTTTGAAAATGCATGGTTTAAGGCTAACCCATGAACCCTTTGAAATTGCAAGGTTTAAGGATAACCAAGAACCTTTTGAAAATGCATGGTTTAAGGCTAACCCATGAACCCTTTGAAATTGCAAGGTTTAAGGATAACCAAGAACCTTTTGAAAATGCATGGTTTAAGGCTAACCCATGAACCCTTTGAAATTGCAAGGTTTAAGGATAACCAAGAACCTTTTGAAAATGCATGGTTTAAGGCTAACCCATGAACCCTTTGAAATTGCAAGGTTTAAGGATAACCAAGAACCTTTTGAAAATGCATGGTTTAAGGCTAACCCATGGTTTTGAACCCTTTGAAATTGCAAGGTTTAAGGATAACCAAGAACCTTTTGAAAATGCATGGTTTAAGGCTAACCCATGAACCCTTTGAAATTGCAAGGTTTAAGGATAACCAAGAACCTTTTGAAAATGCATGGTTTAAGGCTAACCCATGAACCCTTTGAAATTGCAAGGTTTAAGGATAACCAAGAACCTTTTGAAAATGCATGGTTTAAGGCTAACCCATGAACCCTTTGAAATTGCAAGGTTTAAGGATAACCAAGAACCTTTTGAAAATGCATGGTTTAAGGCTAAACCATGAACCCTTTGAAATTGCAAGGTTTAAGGATAACCAAGAACCTTTTGAAAATGCATGGTTTAAGGCTAACCCATGAACCCTTTGAAATTGCAAGGTTTAAGGATAACCAAGAACCTTTTGAAAATGCATGGTTTAAGGCTAACCCATGAACCCTTTGAAATTGCAAGGTTTAAGGATAACCAAGAACCTTTTGAAAATGCATGGTTTAAGGCTAACCCATGAAACCTTTAGAATTGCAAGGTTTAAGGATAACCAAAAACCTTTTGAAAATGCATGGTTTAAGGCTAACCCATGAACCCTTTGAGAATTGCAAGGTTTAAGGATAACCAAGAACCTTTTGAAAATGCATGGTTTAAGGCTAACCCATGAACCCTTTGAAATTGCAAGGTTTAAGGATAACCAAGAACCTTTTGAAAATGCATGGTTTAAGGCTAACCCATGAACCCTTTGAAATTGCAAGGTTTAAGGATAACCAAGAACCTTTTGAAAATGCATGGTTTAAGGCTAACCCATGAACCCTTTGAAATTGCAAGGTTTAAGGATAACCAAGAACCTTTTGAAAATGCATGGTTTAAGGCTAACCCATGAACCCTTTGAAATTGCAAGGTTTAAGGATAACCAAGAACCTTTTGAAAATGCATGGTTTAAGGCTAACCCATGAACCCTTTGGAATTGCAAGGTTTAAGGATAACCAAGAACCTTTTGAAAATGCATGGTTTAAGGCTAACCCATGAACCCTTTGAAATTGCAAGGTTTAAGGATAACCAAGAACCTTTTGAAAATGCATGGTTTAAGGCTAACCCATGAACCCTTTGAAATTGCAAGGTTTAAGGATAACCAAGAACCTTTTGAAAATGCATGGTTTAAGGCTAACCCATGAACCCTTTGAAATTGCAAGGTTTAAGGATAACCAAGAACCTTTTGAAAATGCATGGTTTAAGGCTAACCCATGAACCCTAATTGCAAGGTTTAAGGATAACCAAAAACCTTTTGAAAATGCATGGTTTGCTAACCCATGAACCCTTTGAAATTGCAAGGTTTAAGGATAACCAAGAACCTTTTGAAAATGCATGGTTTAAGGCTAACCCATGAACCCTTTGAAATTGCAAGGTTTAAGGATAACCAAGAACCTCTTGAAAATGCATGGTTTAAGGCTAACCCATGAAACCTTAGAATTGCAAAGGTTTAAGGATAACCAAAAACCTTTTGAAAATGCATGGTTTAAGGCTAACCATGTGATCCTTTAGAATTGCAAGGTTTAAGGATAACCAGGAACCTTTTGAAAATGCATGGTTTAAAGCTAACCCATGAACCCTTTGAAATTGCAAGGTTTAAGGATAACCAAGACCCTTTTGAAAATGCATGGTTTAAGCCTAACCCATGAACCCTTTGAAATTGTAAGGTTTAAGGATAACCAAGAACCTTTTGAAAATGCATGGTTTAAGGCTAACCCATGAACCCTTTGAAATTGCAAGGTTTAAGGATAACCAAGAACCTTTTGAAAATGCATGGTTTAAGGCTAACCCATGAAACCTTAGAATTGCAAGGTTTAAGGATAACCAAAAACCTTTTGAAAATGCATGGTTTAAGGCTAACCCATGAACCCTTTGAAATTGCAAGGTTTAAGGATAACCAAGAACCTTTTGAAAATGCATGGTTTAAGGCTAACCCATGAACCCTTTGAAATTGCAAGGTTTAAGGATAACCAAGAACCTTTTGAAAATGCATGGTTTAAGGCTAACCCATGAACCCTTTGAAATTGCAAGGTTTAAGGATAACCAAGAACCTTTTGAAAATGCATGGTTTAAGGCTAACCCATGAACCCTTTGAAATTGTAAGGTTTAAGGGTAACCAAGAACCTTTTGAAAATGCATGGTTTAAGGCTAACCCATGAACCCTTTGAAATTGCAAGGTTTAAGGATAACCAGGAACCTTTTCAAAATGTATGGTTGAAGGCTAACCCCTGAACCGTTAGAATTATAAGGTTTAAGGATAACCAAGAACCTTTTGAAAATGCATGGTTTAAGGCTAACGCATGAACTCTTTGAAATTGCAAGGTTTAAGGGTAACCAAGAACCTTTTGGAATTGCAAGGTTTAAGGATAACCAAGAACCTTTTGAAAATGCATGGTTTAAGGCTAACCCATGAACCTTTTGAAATTGCAAGGTTTAAGGATAACCAAGAACCTTTTGAAAATTGCATGGTTTAAGCTAACCCATGAACCCTTTGAAATTGCAAGGTTTAAGGATAACCAAGAACCTTTTGAAAATGCATGGTTTAAGGCTAACCCATGAACCCTTTGAAATTGCAAGGTTTAAGGATAACCAAGAACCTCTTGAAAATGCATGGTTTAAGGCTAACCCATGAAACCTTAGAATTGCAAAGTTTAAGGATAACCAAAAACCTTTTGAAAATACATGGTTTAAGGCTAATCCATGAACCCTTTGGAATTGCAAGGTTTAAGGATAACCAAGAACCCTTTCGGAATGCATGGTTTAAGGCTAACCCATGAACCCTTTGGAATAGCAAGGTTTAAGGATAACCAAGAACCTCTTGAACAAGCACGGTTTAAGGCTAACCCATGAAACCCTAGAATTGCAAAGTTTAAGGATAACCAAGAACCTTTTGAAAATGCATGGTTTAAGGCTAATCCATGAACCCTTTGGAATTGCAAGGTTTAAGGATAACCAAGAACCTTTTGAAAATGCATGGTTTAAGGCTAACCCATGAACCCTTTGAAATTGCAAGGTTTAAGGATAACCAAGAACCTTTTGAAAATGCATGGTTTAAGGCTAACCCATGAACCCTTTGAAATTGCAAGGTTTAAGGATAACCAAGAACCTTTTGAAAATGCATGGTTTAAGGCTAACCCATGAACCCTTTGAATTGCAAGGTTTAAGGATAACCAAGAACCTTTTGAAAATGCATGGTTTAAGGCTAACCCATGAACCCTTTGAAATTGCAAGGTTTAAGGATAACCAAGAACCTCTTGAAAATGCATGGTTTAAAGCTAACCCATGAACCCTTTGAAATTGCAAGGTTTAAGGATAACCAAGAACCTTTTCAAAATTGCATGGTTTAAGGCTAACCCATGAACCGTGTGAAATTGCAAGGTTTAAGGATAACCAAGAACCCTTTGAAAATACATGGTTTAAGGCTAACTCATGAACCTTTAGAATTGTAAGGTTTAAGGATAACCAAGAACCTTTTGAAAATGCATAGTTTAAGGCTAACCCATGAACCCTTTGAAATTGCAAGGTTTAAGGATAACCAAGAATCTTTTGAAAATTGCATGGTTTAAGGCTAACCCACGAACCCTTTGAAATTGCAAGGTTTAAGGGTAACCAAGAACCTTTTGGAATTGCATGGTTTAAGCCTAACCCATGAACCCTTTGAAATTGTAAGGTTTAACGATAACCAAGAACCTTTTGAAAATGCATGGTTGAAGCCTAACCCATGAACCCTTTCAAATGGTAAGGTTTGACGATAACCAAGAACCTTTTGAGAATGCCTGGTTTAAGGCTACCCATGAACCCTTTGAAAGAGCAAGGTTTAAGGATAGCCACGAACCTTTTGAAAATGCATGGTTTAAGGCTAACCCATGAACCCTTCGAAATTGTATGGTTTAAGGATAACCAAGAACCTTTTGAAAATCCATGTTTATGGTTTAAGGTTTAACGATAACCAAGAACCCTTTGAAATAGCAAGGTTTAAGGATAACCAAGAACCTCTTGAAAATGCATTGTTTAAGGCCAACCCATGAACCTTAGAATTGCAAAGTTTAAGGATAACCAAAAACCTTTTGAAAATGCATGGTTTAAGGCTAACCCATGAACCCTTTGAATTGCAAGGTTTAAGGATAACCAGGAACCTTTTGAAAATGCATGGTTTAAGGCTAACCCATGAACCCTTTGAAATTGCAAGGTTTAAGGATAACCAAGAACCTTTTCAAAATGCATGGTTTAAGGCTAACCCATGAACCCTTTGAAATAGCAAGGTTTAAGGTTAATCCATGAACCCTTTTGAATTGCAAGGTTTAAGGATAACCAAGACCCATTTTGAAAATGCATGGTTTAAGACTAGCCCGGAACCCTTTGAAATTGCAAGGTTTAAGGATAACCAAGAACCTTTTGAAAATACATGGTTTAAGGATAACCCATGAAACCTTTGAAATTGCAAAGTTTAAGGATAACCAAAAACCTTTTGAAAATGCATGGTTTAAGGCTAACCCATGAACCCTTTGAAATTGCAAGGTTTAAGGATAACCAAGAACCTTTTGAAAATGCATGGTTTAAGGCTAACCCATGAACCCTTTGAAATTGCAAGGTTTAAGGATAACCAAGAACCTTTTGAAAATGCATGGTTTAAGGCTAACCCATGAACCCTTTGGAATTGCAAGGTTTAAGGATAACCAAGAACCTTTTGAAAATGCATGGTTTAAGGCTAACCCATGAACCCTTTGAAATTGCAAGGTTTAAGGATAACCAAGAACCTTTTGAAAATGCATGGTTTAAGGCTAACCCATGAACCCTTTGAAATTGCAAGGTTTAAGGATAACCAAGAACCTTTTGAAAATGCATGGTTTAAGGCTAACCCATGAACCCTTTGAAATTGCAAGGTTTAAGGATAACCAAGAACCTTTTGAAAATGCATGGTTTAAGGCTAACCCATGAACCCTTTGAAATTGCAAGGTTTAAGGATAACCAAGAACCTTTTGAAAATGCATGGTTTAAGGCTAACCCATGAACCCTTTGAAATTGCAAGGTTTAAGGATAACCAAGAACCTTTTGAAAATGCATGGTTTAAGGCTAACCCATGAACCCTTTAGAATTGCAAGGTTTAAGGATAACCAAAAACCTTTTGAAAATGCATGGTTTAAGGCTAACCCATGAACCCTTTAGAATTGCAAGGTTTAAGGATAACCAAGAACCTTTTGAAAATGCATGGTTTAAGGCTAACCCATGAACCCTTTGAAATTGCAAGGTTTAAGGATAACCAAGAACCTTTTGAAAATGCATGGTTTAAGGCTAACCCATGAACCCTTTGAAATTGCAAGGTTTAAGGATAACCAAGAACCTTTTGAAAATGCATGGTTTAAGGTTAACCTATGAACCCTTTGGAATTGCATGGTTTAAAGGATGACCAAGAACCTCCTGAAAATGCATGGTTTGAGGCTAATCCATGAACCCTTTGGAATTGCAAGGTTTAAGAATAACCAAGACCCTTTTTGAAAATGCAAGGTTTAAGGC
This sequence comes from Eucalyptus dawsonii, assembly GCA_016097615.1. Lineage (NCBI taxonomy): Eukaryota > Viridiplantae > Streptophyta > Magnoliopsida > Myrtales > Myrtaceae > Eucalyptus > Eucalyptus dawsonii. The sequence continues at coordinate 7,672,678 of CM027877.1, read as the reverse complement.
TAATCCATGAACTCTTTGAAATTGCAAGGTTTAAGGATAACCAAGAACCTTTTGAAAATGCATGGTTTAAGGTTAACCTATGAACCCTTTGGAATTGCATGGTTTAAAGGATGACTAAGAACCTCTTGAAAATGCATGGTTTAAGGCTAATCCATGAACCCTTTGGAATTGCAAGGTTTAAGGATAACCAAGAACCTTTTGAAAATGCATGGTTTAAGGCTAACCCATGAACCCTTTGAAATTGCAAGGTTTAAGGATAACCAAGAACCTTTTGAAAATGCATGGTTTAAGGCTAACCCATGAACCCTTTGAAATTGCAAGGTTTAAGGATAACCAAGAACCTTTTGAAAATGCATGGTTTAAGGCTAACCCATGAACCCTTTGAAATAGCAAGGTTTAAGGATAACCAAGAACCTTTTGAAAATGCATGGTTTAAGGCTAACCCATGAAACCTTAGAATTGCAAAGTTTAAGGATAACCAAAAACCTTTTGAAAATGCATGGTTTAAGGCTAACCCATGAACCCTTTGAAATTGCAAGGTTTAAGGATAACCAAGACCCTTTTTGAAAATGCATGGTTTAAGGCTAACCCATGAACCCTTTGAAATTGCAAGGTTTAAGGATAACCAAGAACCTTTTGAAAATACATGGTTTAAGGCTAACCCATGAAACCTTAGAATTGCAAAGTTTAAGTTAGAATTGCAAAGTTTAAGGATAACCAAAAACCTTTTGAAAATGCATGGTTTAAGGCTAACCCATGAACCCTTTGAAATTGCAAGGTTTAAGGATAACCAAGACCTTTTGAAAATGCATGGTTTAAGGCTAACCCATGAACCCTTTGAAATTGCAAGGTTTAAGGATAACCAAGAACCTTTTGAAAATGCATGGTTTAAGGCTAACCCATGAACCCCTTGGAATTGCATGGTTTAAAGGATAACCAAGAACCTTTTGAAAATGCATGGTTTAAGGCTAACCCATGAACCCTTTGAAATTGCAAGGTTTAAGGATAACCAAGAACCTTTTGAAAATGCATGGTTTAAGGCTAACCCATGAACCCTTTGAATTAGCAAGAACCCTTTAGAATTGAAAAGTTTAAGGATAACCAAAAACCTTTTGAAAATGCATGGTTTAAGGCTAACCCATGAACCCTTTGAAATTGCAAGGTTTAAGGATAACCAAGAACCTTTTGAAAATGCATGGTTTAAGGCTAACCCATGAACCCTTTGAAATTGCAAGGTTTAAGGATAACCAAGAACCTTTTGAAAATGCATGGTTTAAGGCTAACCCATGAACCCTTTGAAATTAACCAAGAACCTTTTGAAAAAGGTTTAAGGATAACCAAGAAATTTTTGAAAATGCATGGTTTAAGGCTAACCCATGAACCCTTTGAAATTGCAAGGTTTAAGGATAACCAAGAACCTTTTGAAAATGCATGGTTTAAGGCTAACCCATGAACCCTTTGAAATTGCAAGGTTTAAGGATAACCAAGAACCTTTTGAAAATGCATGGTTTAAGGCTAACCCATGAAACCTTTGAGAATTGCAAGGTTTAAGGATAACCAAGAACCTTTTGAAAATGCATGGTTTAAGGCTAACCCATGAACCCTTTGAAATTGCAAGGTTTAAGGATAACCAAAAACCTTTTGAAAATGCATGGTTTAAGGCTAACCCATGAACCCTTTGAAATTGCAAGGTTTAAGGATAACCAAGAACCTTTTGAAAATGCATGGTTTAAGGCTAACCCATGAAACCTTTAGAATTGCAAGGTTTAAGGATAAACTAGAACCTTTTCAAAATGCATGGTTTAAGCCTAACCCATGAACCCCTTGAAATTGCATGGTTTAAGGATAACCAAGAACCTTTTGAAAATGCATTGTTTAAGGCTAACCCATGAACCCTTTGAAATTGCAAGGTTTAAGGATAACCAAGAACCTTTTGAAAATGCATGTTTAAGGTTTATGGTTTAACGATAACCAAGAACCTTTTGAAAATGCATGGTTTAAGGCTAACCCATGAACCCTTTCAAATGGCAAGGTTTAACGATAACCAAGAACCTCTTGAAAATGCATGGTTTAAGGCTAACCCATGAACCCTTTGAAATTGCAAGGTTTAAGGATAACCAAGAACCTTTTGAAAATGCATGGTTTAAGGCTAACCCATGAACCCTTTGGAATTGCAAGGTTTAAGGATAACCAAGACCCTTTTTGAAAATGCATGGTTTAAGGCTAACCCACGAACCCTTTGAAATTGCAAGGTTTAAGGATAAGCAAGAACCTTTTGAAAATGCATGGTTTAAGGTTAACCCATGAACCCTTTGGAATTGCAAGGTTTAAGGATAACCAAGACCCTTTTTGAAAATGCATGGTTTAAGGCTAACCCATGAACCCTTTGAAATTGCAAGGTTTAAGGATAACCAAGAACCTCTTGAAAATGCATGGTTTAAGGCTAACCCATGAAACCTTAGAATTGCAAAGTTTAAGGATAACCAAAAACCTTTTGAAAATGCATGGTTTAAGGCTAACCGTGTGATCCTTTAGAATTGCAAGGTTTAAGGATAACCAGGAACCTTTTGAAAATGCATGGTTTAAAGCTAACCCATGAACCCTTTGAAATTGCAAGGTTTAAGGATAACCAAGAACCTTTTGAAAATGCATGGTTTAAGCCTAACCCATGAACCCTTTGAAATTGTAAGGTTTAAGGATAACCAAGAACCTTTTGAAAATGCATGGTTTAAGGCTAACCCATGAACCCTTTGAAATAGCAAGGTTTAAGGATAACCAAGAACCTTTTGAAAATGCATGGTTTAAGGCTAACCCATGAAACCTTTAGAATTGCAAAGTTTAAGGATAACCAAAAACCTTTTGAAAATGCATGGTTTAAGGCTAACCCATGAACCCTTAGAATTGCAAGGTTTAAGGATAACCAAGAACCTTTTGAAAATGCATGGTTTAAGGCTAACCCATGAACCCTTTGAAATTGCAAGGTTTAAGGATAACCAAGAACCTTTTGAAAATGCATGGTTTAAGGCTAACCCATGAACCCTCTGAAATTGCAAGGGTTAAGTATAACGAAGAACCTTTTGAAAATGCATGGTTTAAGGCTAATCCATGAACCCGTTGAATTTGCAAGGGTTAAGTATAACCAAGAAGCTTTTGAAAATACATGGTTTAAGGCTAACCCACCTTGAACCCTTTGAAATTGCAAGGTTTAAGGATAACCAAAAACCTTTTGAAAATGCATGGTTTAAGGCTAACCCATGAACCCTTTAGAATTGCAAGGTTTAAGGATAACCAAGAACCTTTTGAAAATGCATGGTTTAAGGCTAACCCATGAACCCTTTGAAATTGCAAGGTTTAAGGATAACCAAGAACCTTTTGAAAATGCATGGTTTAAGGCTAACCCATGAACCCTTTGAAATTGCAAGGTTTAAGGATAACCAAGAACCTCTTGAAAATGCATGGTTTAACCATTGAAGCGGTTGAGCATTCTCACATGCAAAACTTGAATTCGAGGTTCTTGAGAAATCTCATTACTCACGATTTGGTTGCAATCTCCATCATGCAAGTACTAAGTTCCCTATATTAAGTAACTAACAAGATACATCAGTCTAAGATTATATTTGTTATATTACTCTAAATATTTGTGTTGACATAAACTTTTGCAAGAGAAATAATATACTAAAAATTATGGCAATATATATTTTCATATCAATCAAATTTTCGCTAGAGTTTACGTGTAGTTTTATTTAATAAAGTGGACCCAAACTGCATCATGTAGTTTTGGGATATGGAATTGCAATATATATCAAACATAATATAATTGCATGTTGTGAATCAATAAGAAACCTAAGAGCACAAATAATGTAAATTCCTTTCTCTTGATAGCTTTCCTACATTTGTCAAATTCTCTAGATTTTCGACTTGATAAAGAAAAGTTGCGCAAGCTATTGATGAGAATCTTCTTAAGAGTAAAATTAATGGTTTATTTTCTCTCCTTAATTCACTAATCCCTATTTATAGGGAATTTTATTAAATAGGTTTAAATATATTGTACGACTATCAACTTTGTCCCAAAATTTTTAATTTTCACATTGTGGCCCTAAATCTATGCGCAAAATTCTTATGTAATCCTTTCGAGCAATTTTGGCATGAAAATGCCGACATAAACGTCTTGCAATTGCCAAAACGACGTACTTATTTTTATTTTTATTTTTATTTTGTCTTTATGATTTCTTTTCTCTTTCTTCTTCTTTTTTGCTTTTCTCTTCGTCTTCCTTCACTTCCTGTATTGTTTATCTTCCCTGCCTTCAACCTCTCTCCTCCATGTAAAGTCGCGTAAACTCTTGTCGACATAATTACCAGCATCCAATTCAAATTGCCAAACTCCAAGAAGAAGAGCCACAAATTGAACTAGTTGAAGGAGAGGAGGACTAGAAGACTTTTAATTTTTGTTATAGAAATCCTCCTAAAGTAGTTGGATCCCACAACTAACAATCTAGCTCTAATAGCATTAGCAAGTTCTTCGTGTATTCTCCATGAATCGTCCATTTGCTCTCTTCATGGAGTCATATCCGATGAATAATTGAATCTAAGGCCTAAAGCTTGTGAAGTGACCTCCAATGTGATTGCAGCACCAATTAGAAATTGAGCATAAGGATTCGTGCTTTTTAAGATGCAAGATCCCAATCGTTCTACCATTTAAAAATCCTTGAGAACTATCTACACGTCTTACAAGGATAAATTAAGTAGAGTAGTCATCATCAAATATCCTACATTGACATAGGATACGCGATTGATGTTTAGGAGTTTATGCTCCTAATATTTCGATTCCTCCTCCCCATCACTGGTGCAAATAGTTACGCATATATAACGGTCTCTATTCACTAAGAAGGGCAATCTTGTCATCATATATATTTTTGATCTTATTTTACATTAGACATGATCTCTTACATGGAGGCAACACTCAATCATTTAGGGAATGAACGACTCTCACACCAAGCATCATTGGGTGAAAGGATATATCTCATACCTAACTCTGTAATCTTGGAGTTGAATTTGAGCACCGACAGAGTAGCTGCACACTCGAAAGAGTTGTTGTCTCGCAGAATTGATGCACGCAGTACAGTTTGACTGTCCAAGCATGTCGTTACATGCTCCCTGCCCCCAAAATTGAAAGTACAAATTGAGAAACGAGCCATAGTAGTTGTACCCATGAGTCACCGTGTTAGCGCTCAAATCGTCTAGGACTACATTCACTATATTTCCATATGGACCATGAGGGTAATATTGTTGCCCATCGCAAATTCTGTTTAGCATGGTCGTGTCTGTGGCACCACTTGCCGTGGTGCAGAGAAAGAAGCCCTACAATGATGCCTACGATTCCTTGAAACCTCAACATGATGTTTATATACGTGATCTATCTATGTCTTTAGTATGTATTTCTCTGAAGTTTAGAGCTAGCTAGTTTCGACTATATATAAGAGGGTCAATTACATAGGTTGGGCCACTCCTCTTATATCATTACATCGGTGCAGATGTCAGATGAATTAGGTGACAACATCCTCAATCATTCCATCATCTCCACTCTTGAACATTCTTAGCCAAGAGATTCACAACTTCCTCGATTCCCTCATCCTTGTCTATTCTTTTGTGATATATGGTTCGACAAGCATGAAATAGACTACATACTCTTTAGGATCAAGAATAATATGCTCCATCCTATAATATCAACTGTCCTTTGAATTGATCTAGGTTTTATTGTTGTTAAATTAACACAAAAATTGACAAGATCTTGAAGTTAAATTAATTAGAGAAATAAATGAGAAACAATCAAGGACACAAGAAATTTACATGGTTCGATCTAAGAGTTGGTACCTACTTCATAGGGAGAGCTGGTAGTAAATAATGTAGTAATAATCTGGAAAATTAAATTTACAATATCTTATACGCTTAAGTGTTTTCCACACTTCAATTAATTCAAAACTCACATTATTTAAAAATAAATAATTTAATTGGATGCACAGCTCACAGCATAAGTCTCTCAATTACTTGCTGCTTGAAAGAAATAGAAAAAACCCATGCACTATTCTCTTTCCTTTTGGGGAAAATAATACAAATAGTCCATGAACTTTAATACGATATACAATATGATCCTTGAACTTTCAATTTGTTCAATGCAGTATATAACTTTATCCTAATGTCGACGTGGTCTTTGAACTATTAATTTGTTCAATGTGGTCCTTGAACTTCTGATACATGTTTAATTTTTAGTTTGTCCGATGTGGTTTCTGAACTTTCAGTACATATTCAATTTAAACCATGCACTTTATGAAAACGTCCAATATTGTATTTTAACTTGAATTAATGAAATGACTATATCGAACATTTTCATATAATTCAGGGATTAAATTGAATATGTATCAAAAGCCCAAAGATCATATTAAATAAATTAAAAATTAAGGAAACACATTGCATATTGAACCAAAGTACAAGTATTATTTGTGTCATTGACCATTTCTTTTTCTCAATTACAATACGGCCAAAGTGAGTTATTTTTTCTATCCTGTAGTGACCATTATCTTTTTTCTTTTCTTTTCTTTTCTGGTGAAGACGTCCACTGCGAGACATTTAAACAAGATACATCTTAATCGGTCAAACTAATCAAGGAGGGAATATTTATCTTCTCCAACAAAATAAAAGAACAAATCCTTTGTGCCCAAGAGATAAAAACAAAATCTGCAAATTTCCTTATTTCAAGGCCACTTCTGAATTAACTCACATTTGCCTCGAACGCCTAATTATCGTGACAATACATATAGTCTACATCTTCCAATCAGATCGATTCCCTGACGAGCTGAAACTCGACATATAATTTAACACTTACAGAATGGAGGACTTAAATGGAGGAATTATTGCATAGATCTATGTGATGTGGCGAGTAAAAAGATAGGTAACATGAAAGTTTGCATATAACTACAACTAGTTCGATAACATATTATGCATTATTGAGATGCATCTATAAGTCGTTTTAGAAAATGTGTAGAGCAGTTAAGATATCATGATTCGCCCATAACGTATAGGCTTAAATTTTTAAGTGAAAGTTGGTCTAACTGGAAATATTGATGGGCTCAAACTTATGCTCCTTAGCAATCTCCCTAGGAGAAGGAATTGACTTTTGTTACGTGCTTTCAATAAATGATATCATATGCAGGCATTTCCCAATTTGTTGACTGCTTGTTTTAAGCAAATGAATTGACTGCAGAAGGTTTTACCCATAAGGCTAGCTGCTTTGTTTATCTCACTTGCCATTAGTCCGTCTAGCGTCCCTTTTGGGTAGCCTCCTGCTTGACTGATTTCTCGAAGTCAGAAACTGGCAATACCTCGGTTTATATAGCCAGTAATTTGGCATCTTCTAAGGAGTTGCCAATATGTGGACCTATATGGGAAATCAGAGGTAGATAGTTCAATAAGATCATTTTCTCCTTCTTTACTGATGGTTAATCAGTGGCCCACTCTCTGTGTATATCTATATTTGGTGAATATCTCAAGAAAGGAATTTCATGACCAATGCAGCTTTCGAACAACCTTGATGGTTCATTTTAGCAGAAGAGATGTGGGGTGAGTTGAAATTTGTATTGTAACAATGCGGTCACAATGATAGCCTTCGTAATTCGGTTGAGAAAGAGAGCAGGGATGAAGATGAGTGTTGAAGATTGAAGTTTGGGACATGTTGATGTAGAAGGGTACTTGAATTAAAGGAGAGAAGACCTATACTAAGTTCACACATGAGACTAAGTTTAACATTCCCAATTTGCATATAAAATAACTTTAAAGACCGTATCACCCTTCAACTACTAAACAAAACTTAAGTTGGGGGATCATTTTTTGAAGAAAAGTGATAATGTGGTCTAATTCAACTTTAATGAAAAAAAAAATCAGATGAGGTCTGACTAATAAGGATTTGTGCGAGTCTTAACAACTTGATTGATTTCAAGTTAAACTTGAGTTGATTGAGGATCTCGTCAAATTGTTCAAACTCGCCAAGACTTTACTCAACAAGCTTGTTGTTGACCTAATCTCGACTAATTCATCCATTCTTTATACCATAATCCTATAGTACGTTTTAAAGATAGACATTAGCATTTCATAAAATTTTTAACGAAAGTCTGAGATTGATATCTATACACATCCAATTTTAATGTTTTCTATTCAATTGAGATAACTTTGTACATGTCAAGATCCAACACTGCCAATTTCACGTGGGGTCAAACTCAAACATTGTCAAGTCAAATTGATCCATACTTATAGACAATTAATCAATTCAAACATATACAAAGACCAACGGCATTGACAAAGCCACTCACATTCCATATTTAAACCACGCTCTGATGAAACCTTATTGAACTCATAGATTTTCATAGACATGCCACCATTGATTTTGGACATTTTTCCAATATAAGTTTAGGTTATCCCCTGAGTTTATATTGCAAGCTATGTCCACAATCGCGAAGCTGAAACTGTGCACCAACACTATAGGGGCACTCTCTTGAATTCCTTGTGGGCGATATCCATGCAGCTAATAAAGTCCACATGTGTCAATACAATGTTGACGCCTTAATTTAGTTTCATTTTATTAAATTTTTATTTTATTTCGGATAAATAATAAAATTAATAAACAATAAAAAAACAGAAAAAAAGGAAAAAACAAAAGAAAAACAAAAACGACAGCCCCCTTTTTCTTCACGTGGGCTCGCGTGACTTGGCCCCACCCCCCTTTTTTCTTCCTTCTTCTTCTTCCTCGCTCCTTCTTTCTCCGCCTTTGCATCTCACGCACGATGGCCGGCGACGTGCGCGAAGGATGGCCTACGGCCGAGGGGAGTAGGCCGACGTCGGCCGGAGGGGATAAGATTGCAGGTGCCATTAATGTTGAGCGAGCTTCGCTGGAAGGCTCGATGGGACACTGGTTCAGCCGAGCAGAACCGGATGCCGGCAACTGAGGCCCTTCGTAGACCGGATTTCCTTCGCCTATAAATAGGTGGCCGCAAGCATCGTCGGAGGGGGTGGCAAGCTCGAAGATCCTTCACTGAGAGACATTGGGAAGGGTTGAAGGGCGAGCGCAAGAGAGAGCTCGAGTCGCGAGCTCAGCCCACCTTCTACCGAGAGACTTCGGGGAAGGTCGGCCGCAAGCAACTCCGAGAAGGTCAGATCCGGCCGGTGGAGGCTCGGATCTGGCCTGAGTGAGAGAAAATTGATGCCGAGGAAGGTACGGCCGAGATCTACGCCTCAGATCTGGTTCTTGTTTTGCTGCTATTGTGGCCACCGAACGATGTCGGTTCGACCGAGTCCCGACGCCGTTGCTTCGAAGGGTTTGCTGTTGTGCTTCCCCCCGCGAAGCCGTTGCCGTGATCGATCCGCCGAAGCCACACCAGATCGGGAAGCTGGGTTGCCGCCGTCGTTGCCTAGTCTCGCCATCACCGTCATTGTTCACCGCAACCTCCATCGTCGCGAACCGCCCTCCTGCCATCGCTGTCCCCGTTCGAGAGAAGGTAAAAAAAAAAAGGGTCATCATTGTTCGTCGTAGCCATTTTCCGTCAACCTAGCCACCGTCGCCGTCGCCGTTGTCACCTTTGTCGTCGCCGCCGTAGTCGCCGTCGCCGCCAAGCACCTCGGTTCCTCCCCTTCGGCGCCGCGGATTCGCAAACCCTAGGGTTTGCGATTTCCGGGGCGTCGAATCGGATCCGGGTCTTGGAACCGGGTAGGGTTTCGCGAGATTCTGGGGCGGCGGGAAGCCGGATCGCGAGGTCGGGTCGGACTCAGGTAGGGTTTCGTGGGGAGTCGGGTCGCGGAGCGTGCTATCGGGCCGGGCTGTCGGGTCGGGCCGGGTGTCCCCGAACGCCATGCCACGACGCCGTTTCAAGTAAATTAAAAAAAAAAAAAAGAAAAAGGGAAAAGACGAAAAAAAACCCGAGTCGGGCCCACAACGCGAGCCCGTCCTCGTTCGGATCGCTGCCCAGTCGGACCCAACCCGCGGATCCAACCCGGTTAGTTTTATATTATTTTAATATAAAATAATATTTTAAATAAATAAAGAAATAATAAATATTTTATTTTCCAAAAAATAAAAATCAAAAAATAAAAAATAAAAAAACGTTTTATTTTAAAAAAATGTTAAAAAATGTTTTATTTTCCAAAAAATCGAAAAAAATCAAAAAATAATTTATTTTACAAAAATATTAAAAAATACTAAAAAAATAATATTTTCCGAAATATCAAAAAATCCAAAATATTTCATATTTTCCAAAAAAATGCCAAAAATAAAAAAAAACAAAAAAATTCAGAAAAAGCCAAAAAGACTTGTATTTTTCCAAAAAAACCAAAAAAATCTCAAAAAATCCCTTTTGTGTCCACAAATTAGAAAATGACTCAAAAAATGTTTTTCCTCCTAAAAATGCATGGAAAATCCCTCGAACATCCAAAAAAACCTCAGGGTTTAAACAAGATTAGGTACCGAAAGGGCATTAGTGATTAACTAGTGTAATCAAGTCCCCGATCCTAATTTCTCCGGTTGCACAGATCGAGTATTTCTCCCGATACTTCACTTAGGTTTCTAATCGACCCACCCCAAATCGATTAATGACGACTCCATTTTAAAAACTGATCTATAGGTTAAAAACTCAGACTATTAATGTGACATCCAGAATTTTCGGTATTAATTTCAATTGAATTAATCAGGTCATTTCTATGCAATTGGAGCCGGGGTTAAAATGGAATACAAAATTGAGATGCGAGACGAGCTATTGGGTGAGGAGAATATTCAATTGAAGCATTGAATAAATTAATGGGGGTCAATTTGATTTAATTCAAGAGGAATTAAGGCCCAATTAGAAAGAAAACCTAGCAAATTCGTATGCCCATAGACCCAATATTTTAAATTACCCAAAGTCTTCTAGAAGGGGTATTTTTGGCAAGGAAAATGGAGTGGAAGATAGCTGGTTCGGTGGGGCCAGAGAGAGAGAGAGAGAGAGAGAGAGAGAGAGAAAAGAGGAGAAAACCGGTTTCCCTCTCTCCTCCGTCGGGCATCTCCATCTTCTTCCTCTTTTCTTTGGCTTTCTTCTTCAGCAGCAACGGAAGACCAGCGAAGCAGAAGCAGCTACCGTCGACGCCTACCGGAGCCGGAGCCGCCGCCGCTGTTCCGTGGTCGGCCGCACCTCGCCGCGCGCCCTCCGCCCCTTACCCTGCTGTTCGGCTGTCTCTTTTCTTCTTCGGTGTTCCTTGAAGACTTCGAATCCCAGCAGATCTGGGACGGACGCCGGAGCAGCAGCCGACGTCGCTGGGAGCCGCCGCACACCGCCTCGCCGCCGTTCATCTCCCTCTAGCCCGCTCGATCGCCGTTCACCTCACCCAGCCGAGCTACCGCCTCTGTCCAGCCCCTGTTTTGCCTCTGCTCGACCCCGTTCGGCCACCTACGGCCACCGGCCGACCACCTCCGGCCACCGTCGACCGCACCGGAGCTCCGCCTCGCCCTCAGCCACCCTTGGCCGCCTCAATCGGCCCCAGAACGGCCCCAACCAGCAGCGCACAAAGAAGAAGAAAAATGGGTATCGCAAAGGGTTTTGGCCCGTTTCGGCCGTTTTCCCGAGCCCGGATGCTCGGCCCGCTTTAGGGAAAGTTGATCCTCACGTCGAGCCCGTCGTTTTGAGTGAGTTTTACTCACTAATGCCTTCTTAGTTTGCTAATTATGCTTAAAGGTTGATTAGTGTTAATTAAGTGTAATTAGGTTGTTAGATTAGAATTGATTAGTGATTATTAGTTAATTGCTTTGCATATTAGTTGTGTGATTAGTGTAATTAGATAGAGAATTGCCTGTAGTATTTATTGGATGCTTCTTGGGATTTTTCCCGTCCCTTATCAGGTGTTAATTAAGCGATTCGGGCCTAAGTGGTATTTTTAGGAATTTAATATTAATTTTCGAAATTAATTAATTAATTATTTATTTCCCGGAAATTCAACTGGGATTACCAGTGACCGGGATTTTATGCTAATGATGGTGGCGCAGACTGTTTATTTAATTGAGCTTCATATGGTGCTAAATTGGAATTATTGTGTTTATTTATTTATTTATTTTTCGGAATTAAATTAATTAATTGTTTATTTTCTGAAAATTTAACTTGGATGGCCAATGATCAGAATATTATGCTGACGACCGTGGTGAAGTCTATTTATTTAATCGGGCTTTAATTTGAGTTAAATTGAATTGTTAATATTTATTAATTAATTTTCGAAATTAATTAATTAATTAATTATTTTTCGGAAATTAAGATTGAGATGGTTGATGACCGAAATCTCGTGCTGATTGTCGTGGCGCAATCCGTTTATTTATTTGAGCTCTACGTTGTATGAAATTAAATAAATTGTTATATTTTAGGGATTTACCCTAAATTGATTGAAATTGAGTGAAATTGCATTATTGATTGGTAGATGGCCGAGTATGGCTAGTTAGCAATTGTAATGTCTTGTTGAGCTGTAAGTGGAAAGAGCGATGAGAGCTAACTGAGAATTCTATTGGCTGAGACTTATCAAGTACAAAGTATAGACAGGCGTGGTTCGGTGATAAAGTACATCACTGTGCGAAAACGGCGCCTTAAAGAACGCACGTAGACTGTCTATGACTTATGGTAGGCGTGGTTCGGTGATTAAGGATATCACTGTCAAAAAAAACGGCGCCTTAAAGAACGCACGTAGACTACCTATGAATCATGACAGGCGTGGTTCGGTGATGAAAGACATCATCATGGCTGAAAACGGCGCCTTAAAGAATGCACGATCGTCAGTGATTTGTGACCTATGACGGGCGTGGTTCGGGTGATGAGGAATATCATGTCTAAAAACGGCGCCTTAAAGAACGCACGTGGGCAAATTTGTTACTTATGTCACCTTGGCGAAAACGACGCCTGAGAGCATTGATGGAGCTCTGTGACTAAGTGTACTATTGGAGGTTATGTGGGATGGAGTGAATGACCTAGAAATAATCCGACTGACTTGTAATCGACTAGGTCGATTGATCGATGATTCGATCCGAGTGTGATTCAATGTGATTGATCATTGCCTTGATTTGATGTTGCGAATTGATTGATTGAATGGAAATGACCGTGAGTGGTCTTGTTGGCGTGTAATCGATTAAGTCGATTAGATCGATGCTTCGATCTGTGATGTTATTGCTTGGGTGCCTGTTTGATTTATGATAATATGCAGGTGGAATCTGAGGCCAAGGTAAGTCCTCTGACTCATGTTATGCATAGGCAGCCCTAAGGTGTATTAGTTTACTAATCGGGTCTTAGGGGGTAGAACTTACTGAGACGTTGTCTCAGTGGTTATTGAATAACCATTTCAGGACCCGGATGAGGAGCTTAAGGAGGAGGAACTTGATGAGGAAAACCTTGATGAGGAACCTGAAGAGGAGTATCAGAAGGAGAACCCCGAGAATGATCCAGAGTAGGATCCTAATGACGTTTTGCTATAGAATCAATTTGAGTAGAAACCAATCGTTTTAGTATGGCTTGTATATGATCATAAGGGTGTTGGTTTTCAGGTTCAGGTTTCTAGTCCTACTTGTATATCCCATTACTTTATTGTCTGGGGATTTTTATAACTGCTTCCGCATGTGCTATTAAAAAGGACAGGGTCGGCGATATGTAGTCCTGGGGATATCGCATAATAAAATCGACCAAGATAGAAGGATAGTCACGTTACCGAGAGTCGGGGCGTGACAATTAAAGTCGTGAATTTGTGGACTTAGGAGAGTCTGGGCTTTATCAATTCAGCCGAGCCATTAGCCTCCTTAGGCGCTCATACGCGATTGCGGGCGCCAAAAAAAAAAGAGGTCGCGACAGCTTGGCGACTCCGCTGGGGATTTTGAGGACTTAGGCCATTTTTGTCTTGTTTAAATTCTTTACTGACTTGTTTTTGTTTTTTTATGCAGGTTAGTAGCTTAGAATTTTATTTTAATTTTGCTTAAAATAAATTATCTTGTGATTATAAATTGTTGTGCATGCTTTACTGTTTTAAACACTACACATGGCACACACAACCCGGCCGCCGGACTTGGGCCGCCATAGGATTTTTAGGATGGTGTTAAGAAAGATACGACCTCGAATGCGAGACTGTGATGTAGAGGTTGCCTTTCTTTTCCCCGAATTTCTTAGCCGAGGTTAAGGGGGTATGCTCCTAACGCGAGACTTCGACATGTGGATACCCTTTTAATTTCATCAAGCCTTCTGAGTTAGAAATTGAGCTGCACGTCCCATCTATATGTCTTTATACTTGCCATTTTATTTAAAAGTAAAGTGATTTCTTTACTTTTACTCAGTCCTTTCTGGCTCATGGCAAAATAGGGTCAAGTTGTGTACTTCCCTTTTATTATATGCGATGGGAAGATTTGATATCCAGTTCATTCCTACACCAAAGGGAGAGCTCCTCAGATGGTGGAAGCAGTTAGATCAACTCGGCCAAGAGTGTGTCAAAACAAGAATCGATCATCTCCTCCCATTGCTCCAAATCAATATCCACTCTGGGGTCATGCAAGCATTACCACATTTCTGGTGCCCTGAAGCATCCACCTTCATGTTTGGCAAATTTGAACTGACTCCGACTTTAGAAGAGTACAGTCTCGCCATAGGAATGCCCATGGGAAGCAAGCTTGCCACGCCACCAATCGGCATCAACCCTGTGGTTAGTCTATCGTGGTTTCTAAAAAATCATTCGGTAAGAGAAATTGTTCAAGCCAACAACAATGCTTTCCCATTATCATCTTTAACCGAATGCTTTGAAAAACAATCAATGACCCAAAAAGCCAAGATCTTCCTCTTAGCATTCTTTGGTTTTATTATCTTTCCCCATCAAAAAAATGCTAAAAATCCTTCAATCACATGGGTGGTAAATCAAGTCATTTTTGGAGCAGGATATGTGAACATGGTTTTAGCCAAAACGTTTTTATCCCTTAATCGTTTTAAAGAAAAAAAAAAGAAAAAATCATGAGGGCCGCCTCAGAAATTTTACAAATGTGGTTCTTTTCCCATATCAAAGGATTTGGGCACCTCATGCAAATATTTGAAATCAATGAATTCAAACACCCATTGCAAAAGTTTCAAAGCTTGGAAAAATACTCTCCCAACGAGGAATATTCTCGATGGATTACCTTATTAAAGAAACCTGTCCCCGAGACATTCCTATGGCGAGCTAAGTGGTTCATGGTAGGAGAGGTGTGCTTTGCGCTTAATTATTACAATCCCATTCCATTGTTGGGCCTCTCCGGAGCCACCTCATATTATCCATATAGGGTGGCTTGTCAGTATAGGGTCCTCCAAGAAATCCCGCCACCGCTCAAATCAGGATTATTCCGAATCTTTTTCACCCGTACAGACTACAACTACGTGGAGGAGATCCGCATAATTCAGAATGCATGGAGTAGATGTCACCCTGAAAAAATTGTCATACCTGGAAGGTTGAACGAGCAAGAAAAAGCTCATCATGCATCTACATTCTACATCCTCAACCATATAATTCCCAAAGAGCTACAACCAGTAATCCCTCATCTAGTTGATAAACTTACCCTGAAAAGGCGAATTGAATCTCTTGAAAAGAAGTTGGAGACAAGCAGAAGACACGTATCAAAACTAGTACGAAGAAGCAAGCAGCTCCACAAGACTGGAACTTCCCATTGCATATAAAATGAGCAGCGGGACTTTTGATGTGAATATTTCTAATGTGAATATCTAGGGTCATTCTGACTTGTGTGAAAAGCCCCTTTAGCATTGTATAAATCTCCTGTTAATAAATAAGAATGACTCGACCCTTGCTATGAGCCAGTTTTTTATGTGTTTCCCTTGTTTACGTTTTCTCCATTTTCTGTGCTGACAGGTAATCACATCATAGTCGTATTTGCCAAATCCGAAAGCTTGAATGGCTGAAGAAAACGTACCAAGCCGTGTCGAGATTATGGAAAGTGAAATGAAGCAAGTCTTCAATGTGCTTCAACAACTCTCAAAGCAGATAGATTCCATCCAAGGCAAATTGGCTCCCACCCCAGCCTCAATCGAAGTATTGCTACCGCAATCATCTACCCGAGGTGATCAAGGAAGAGATATTGATGATAACATGCCCGAATTGGAGGATGATATGCACCAAATCATAGTTGAGAAAGCAAAGCCCAACAGTTTGTCTAAGACTGAACATGACAAACACCTTGAGAAACTTGAAGAGAGGCTAAAACAATTGCAGGGTCTTCAAGATCCTACTCCAACAGACCTCTCCATCTACTCTAAGGTCAAAATGTCGGAAAAATTCAAAATGCCTAAGTTCGAGAAATACGATGGCACGACCTGCCCAAGAGCTCACTTGCAGATGTATTTGGTTCGAATGACCCAGTACGTTAATAATGAACCTTTAATGATCCAATTGTTCCAATCAAGCCTGGTAGGTCCCGCCCTGAGATGGTACATCAAAAAGAACATTAACCTCATCGAGACATGGAGTGAAGCAAGTGAAGCATTCCTCAAGCAGTACAAATTCATAATGGACATTACCCCTTCTCGTGAGGATCTCGATCGCACGGAAAAGAAAAAACAGGAATCTTTCAAAGAATATGCTATTAGATGGAGGAATCTTGCCGCCCAGATCAGTCCTGAGCCAACTGACTTTGAATTGAGAAAAATGTTCATCAAAACCCTCCCTTTCGAATACCACAATCGGATGGTGACTACGATCGCTGAATCTTTCAATCAACTCATTCCAGTGGGAGAGCAGATTGAGACAGGTTTAAGGGACGGCTGGTTTACTGAGCCTACACCTATCAGCAAAAGGCTCAACATGAAAAAAGATAAAGAATCCTTGATTGATGTCAATGCCACCTACACCGCAAACACCGGTCATCTCCCGACTGTTCAGACAAACACAGGCCAACAACAGACTAATAGCCGTCCACCCCAGCGCTACAACAACCGAAGACAATTCACTCCACTTCCTGGATCTCCCTCCCAAGTTTTGGCAATCCTCCGAAACAAGAGCCTCCTTTCAACTGAGCCAAAACGACCCAATGCTGAAAACTTCTCCAGCTATGACCCGTCTAAAAAATGTGACTATCACATGGGAGAAGTAGGCCATTCAACTGATGAGTGTTTCGTCCTTAAGCATCGGATCCATAACTTGCTGGATACTAAGGCATTCTCATTCCAAATTGCAAAGCCAAATGTTCAAAGCAACCCGCTCCCTAATCATACTGATAAAGTAAACATGATATTCAGTTCTGAAGCCGGTCAAGTCAGAAATGTCAATGCACATATTGTTGACATCTATCGAGGGCTAGTAGAAACCGGGTATTATCCGGATGATGAGACACCACCCTTTGCAATAATGGAGGAAAGGGTATTAAGAATGATAGAGGTCGGAATAATCGTGTACGCCAACCACACCAGCATAGTTTCTACCATATCGCAAGTCCTTATCAACTGGGATGAAGAATTTGCTGCTCTAAATGCGGAAAAGGAGGAGAAGGATTCCACCTCACCTGAGAGCATCCTTGAAAGGAAGGGAGCCATTGTTCAAGCATCAGCAGCAGAAACGGCTATAGTCATCGAGATCCCCCAGCCTTACAAATATGAGTACAACAATGCAGTACCATGGTCTTATGACCTTGATGTTGGTTTAGTCACAAGATCTGGGCGAACCTATGCTCAAGCAAATACTCAGTCTGCTAAGCCCGTCACTGATGAAGAAGCCAAAAGGAGTTTTTAGCTGTAGTTAAGGCCAGTGAATATAATGTGGTGGAACAGTTACGAAAATCACCAGCACAGATCTCTCTACTGGAATTGCTTCAGACATCTGTCAAGCACCAGAAATCCCTCATGAAAGTATTAAGTGAAGTACATGTCCCTGAAACGATTGTGCATGACAAACTTGAGGAATTTGTCAGTACAATCCTTCTAAAGGATCAAATGGCATTTTCTGATGAAGAAATTCCTGAGGAGGGTAGAGGACATACCAAGGGCCTATACATATCAGTCAAGTGCAACGCATCTCACGTCGCTCGAGTACTGATTGACAACGGATCTGCTCTTAACATATGTCCACTAGCGACACTCTGTCGCCTTAAAATAGAGAGAGCATGGATCCAGGTACCCAAGACTTTTGTTCGAGCGTTCGATGGAACAAAGAAGGAAACAGTGGGAGAGATTGAGCTCGACATTCAAATTGGCCCAACTATATTCAAAATTTTGTTCCAGGTGATGGATATCCCCACTGCGTTTAATTTCCTCTTAGGGCGCCCATGGATCCACGTCGCAGGAGCAGTACCTTCGAGCCTCCACCAAAGTGTGAAGTTCGTGGTTGGAGGAAAACTAGTCACGGTCCGAGGAGAGGAAGATCATCGCATCTACCGTGAGACGGCCATCCCTTATGTTGAACCTAGCGACAAAAGCGAAGCCAGCTATCAATCTTTTGAGCTCGTGTCTACTATACACGAAACTCGAGGGACTTTGCCCCTCGTCCCCGAGGTATCAAGCGCTGCAATCATGGTGGGAAAAATCATGGTTGGACACGGTTTTATTCCAGGACGAGGACTTGGTAGGAGAGGTCAGGGCATCCGTTAGCCCATTGAAGCCCTGAGGAGACCCTATACTATCGGTTTAGGATATTCCCCAGATAAAAAAGCAAAGAAAAAAATCGGCCTTGTATATCCTCGTCTCGAGGAAACTTTCCAAGGCCCAGCCAGGATGATGCATGAGGAAGAGGAAGTGAATACTTCAAAATGGTTTAACCCCGAAAGCGCGAAATTGCCCATAATCCAGGAAGACACAACTTGGCCCTCACTTAAGAAAGAGGGGCTAGATGATGTGACTTCCATGTTCGGGGACATTTTCATAGGTGCCATTGAGGAAGAACAGTTAGAAGAGACAAGCGATAACTTCTCGTTCGTCCAGCTTCAACACCAAGTCGAAGAATTACGCGAGACTGTACATCATTTGACAGAAAACTTCACTCAAGCTACCCGTACATTCCGCTCTCATCACAATGAAGAGCTGGTAGTAAATGAAGAAAACCCTACTAACACGACTTGGCGAGGGGCACGGCTACCCTTATCCCCAAGAAGCACACGACCATATTCGCCTCTTCCTAAATCAATGGCCATTATTTTCCCCATCCTCCTAGAGCAAGGGATAATCGGCAGGGAACTGAACCATCCTACCCCTGAGTATTTCCTTGACTATGATCCATCCAGGCAATGTGATTACCATTCAGGGGAATTAGGACACTCGCTAGATGACTGCACCATCTTGAGAGACAAGGTTCAAGATCTTTTGGATGCTGGGGTATTCACGTTCCGCTCTCCATGGCTGTGTTTTGGCAAGAATCACCTCCTCGTGGTACCCAGCACCCGTACCATGTTCCCTAAGCATGCTAAGGAGGCACATAAAGGAGAGGCAATCATAGACACTTTGGGCCAACCAAGTGGTAAATTTGACTACTATGTCAATTATTCAATTCCCTAAAGTTTCTATGATCATCATCACAACATCGTCCCTGATGGATAGGGAGACGTGGATGATCTGAAATCCACAAAGCCGGCAGCACAAGGAGACCTGGTTGACAACTGGTATGAAGACTTCTTTGTGGGCACTATCAATGAAAGACCGTCAGGGGAAATGGGTGCAGACCCGCTCGAGTAGAATCCTTTTTAATTCCTCTGCATACTCCCCTATGTGGGAGCCTGTACATATTTTTTTAATGTCTAGCTTATTTTGTTTTCAACATCAGTTCCACTCAAGGAACAATTTTTTGAAATCACCCTGTAAATCCGTCTACTAATAAATAGAGTTGAAAACATTTTGAGGGCATGAGGAGACACACCAAACCGGCCCGTTGATGATAGCCAGCCGTCAAATGAAAGAAGAAATCTGAGGCCCGGGTCTCCTCATGTTTCCTTGTTTTTAATCTTTAAAAACAATTTATCACCTTTTCAAAAGAAAGAAGCATGCATGCTACTAACTTTATTTGTTCCCTTATGACACAGGAATAATCTAGCGGCAGGCGAGGGTATGGGAACGGTCCAGACCAACACCGTAAGTAGCCATGATAGCAATTCTGATGATTCAGATGATGATTTTGATGATTCCGACAAAATTCAACGGAATTGGAAGCGCCACGAAGAAATAAGGCCCCCTACTACTGAAGACACCATCATTGTCAATCTAGGCAGCATAGAAGATCCAAGGGAGATAAAGATTGACGCGAACCTCCTTAAAGAAGAAGCTGCAAGCTTAATTGCCCTCCTAAAAAGGTATCAGGATGTATTCGCATGGTCATATGCCGATATGCCAGGCCTTGATTCAACGATCGTGGAACATAGCTTGCCCACCAACCCTGATGTGGCCCCCAAGAAGCAGCGGCTAAGAAGAGCTAAGCTTGAAATGTCAAAAAAGATTGAGGAAGAAGTAATGAAGCTCCTAAAAGTAGGCTTCCTCGAAGTCTCGCAATATCCTAGTTGGGTAGCAAACATTGTACCGGTGAAAAAGAAAGATGGTCGAATCCGGATTTGTGTTGACTACCGCGATTTGAACAAAGCAAGCCCGAAGGATGATTTCCCGCTACCACACATAGACGTCCTTGTGGATAGTACTGCTGGATTCAAACTTTTCTCTTTCATGGATGGGTTCTCAGGATACAACCAAATAAAAATGAAGGAGGAAGACAAGGAAAAGACAGCATTCATTACTCCATGGGGGACTTTCCACTATAAGGTCATGCCTTTTGGCCTGAAGAATGTTGGAGCAACTTACCAACGTGCCATGGTCACCCTTTTCCATGACATGATGCACAAAGAAATTGAAGTATATGTCGACGACATGATCGCCAAAACCAGACATGGAGAAGACCATGTGAAGACCTTGGAAAAATTATTCGACCGACTTCGCCAATACAAGTTACGCTTGAACCCAGCAAAATGTGTGTTCGGGGCAACCTCTAGTAAATTACTTGGATTCATTGTGAGCTGTGAAGGGATAGAAGTGGACCCGTCAAAAACTAAAGCAATATTTGAGATGCCTCCTCCCTCGACTGTAAAAGAAGTCCGGAGTCTCCTAGGAAGATTAAATTACATTGCGCGATTCATTTCCCAGCTTTCCGAAACTGCAAAACCTTTCTTTAAACTTCTCAAGAAAGATGCACAAATCAAATGGGATGATGACTGCCAATTGGCGTTTGAACATCTAAAGCAGTACCTAATGAAACCGCCGGTTTTAATACCCCCGACCCCAGGACACCCTTTGACCCTCTACCTTACCATCAGCAGTGAATCTCTAGGTGCAATGTTGGCACAGAAAGGACCCCATGATGGGAAAGAGCGAGCCATTTACTATTTGAGTAAAAAGTTCACAACGCCGGAACAAAACTACTCCAAGTCAAAAAAAAACATGCGCTGCATTGGTATGGGTGTTGCACAGACTCCGGCAGTATACCTTGCATTACCGGACATTCCTTGTAACTGAGAATAACCCAATCAAGTATTTGCTCAGTTGCCCGGCCTTGGTGGGAAAATTGGCCAAATGGCAAATCCTGATCTCAGAATTCGACATCCAGGTGATGTTGCAAAAATCAGTTAAAGGTCGAGTGATTGCTGATATGTTAGCAGATTGCTCTAAAGAAGTATGCGAGGATCATTCCCCAGATGACCGAATTTCAACAGTAGAAGAGGACACATGGACTATGTTCTTTGACGGGGCTGTAAATTTGTCAGGTTCAGGCACCGGGGCAGTCTTGATATCCTCAAATGGACAACATTATCCTGTGGCTGCAAAGTTGATGTTTCCATGCACCAATAATATAGCCGAATATGAAGCATGCATCCTCGGCCTACAAGCGGCTATTGAAATGGAAGTGTCAAAACTAAAAGTGTTCAGTGACTCCACCTTAATTATCCTCCAGACCGTGGGCGAATGGAAGACAAAAGACGCCAAACTAGTGCCTTATCACGACTACTTGGAAGAATTGGTAGGAAAATTCCAGGACGTCTCGTTTGAATACCTACCTAGAATTCATAACCAGTTTGCTGATGCATTAGCAACACTATCATCTATGTTGCAAGTAACGAAGGGGTTAAAAGTAGAGCCTTTGAAGATTGAAGTCTTGACAAGACAGGCCCATTGCATGACTATAATTGAAGAACCCGACGGGAAACCCTGGTATTATGACATCATGAGATACGTCCAGAAGCAAGAATTTCCTGAAGAAAGCACTCCTTTTGATCGAAAATACCTGATGAAAATGGCTTCGAGGTTCTTCGTCAGCGGTGAAAATTTGTACAAAAGATCATATAACTCAGTCTTGCTATGGTGTGTGGATGCAAATGAAGCCACACAAATAATGCAAGAAATACATGGGGGAGTATGTGGCCCTCACATGAATGGACGTATGTTGGCCAAGAAAATAATGAGATTGGGTTATTACTGGTTCCCTTTGGAGAATGATTGTGCTCAACATGTGCGAAGCTGTCATCGTTGTCAAATTCACGGGGACAAGATAAATGTCTCTCCAACTGAATTGCATCAGTTATCTGAGCCATGGCCATTTTCAATGTGGGGTATTGATGTAATTGGCCCAATCAATCCGAAGGCATCAAATGGGCACCGATTCATTTTGGTCGCAATCGACTACTTCTCAAAATGGATCGAGGCTGCATCCTATGCAAGCGTAACTGCACGAAACGTTATGAAATTCATCAGACGTGACATAATTGCCCATTATGGTGTACCAGAAGCTATCATCACCGATAATGGGTCAAACCTGAACAACAAGTTGATTGATCAATTGTTTTTTGAGTTCAAAATCCAACATCTGAACTCGTCCCCTTATCGTCCACAAATGAATGGAGCCGTGGAAGCCGCCAACAAGAACATCAAGAGAATCCTATCCAAGACAGCTGAAAACTACCGCGACTGGCATGAGAGGTTACCCTTTGCACTAACAACATATCGAACTTCGATTCGAACTTCCACTAGGGCAATGCCTTTTTCCTTGGTTTACGGCATGGAGACGGTTTTGCCTGTAGAAGTAGAAATCCCTTCCTTACGAATTTTATCCCAAGCAGGATTGTCCAAAGAAGAATGGACACAACAAAGGCTTGAGCAACTAAATATGATCGACGAAAAATGACTGAAAGCACTCTATCATGGTCAATGTTACCAGTAGAGGGTAGCTCGATCGTTCAATCAAAAGGTACGACCCAAGCACTATGAGGTAAACGAGCTAGTCTTGAGAAAGATACTGCCAATCTTTCCAGAGCCTGGAGGCAAGTTTGCCCCAAATTATAAGGGTCCCTATGTAATAAAGAAGATACTTCCCAGAGGAGCCTTGATTCTGACTGAGATGGATGGGCGAGAATTTTCTAAACCAGTTAATTCCGATGCCGTGAAAAAGTACTACCCTTGAAAGATGTTCATTGTCTAGCACTACCAAGCATTTCTCTATCGTAATGAAAATGCCTATGCACCTTTATATATGAGTGATGTGTTTACATCATCATAAAAAACGTGTGTTTGGGTTGACTCAATGAAGAAAAATGAATGGTAATCATCAGCACTTAAGGAAATGTCGAAAATCAAATAGCAAACTCGATGTCATAACTTGAGCAAATCGACGTTACCCAAGCAGACGCATAAGAGTAATCCATATCAATTTCGCCCAGCTCGGTGTAAAGGACGCGTCATTCAGGAACCTGTCTGGTCAAAAGGAATCTTCCGTCCCAGTCAGCAATCTTAGAATCTGGAGGCTTCACTTCTTGTTCCAGACACATGCTCTTGGAAGAAGTAATTACCATTGGAGAATTGGAAGTTTTGATTGTCCATCTCATATTCCATACAAGCTTGAGGTACATGACTTTGCCTGACGCTACTATAATCAGAGGTGGAAGGAAAAATTCTACAGAAGGAAAGCTTTGAAAATCAATCAACGACCAGCAATTATGCATATGTGGCCACAAGTAGGAAAGGCCAGCCGAAGGAAGCATTGAAATGTAAAAAAGGGCCATCAGCAACTTCCCTAAGAGCCAGCACAAATAAACTCTGGGGGAAAGGTAACTTGGCATCATTTTTGACACTCACTCTATGAACTCATATTGACAGGAGGCATTGGGATTCGAAAGCCAGATTAAATGGTTAAATAGAGCAAACCAAGTGATCCAAGCCTGGGAAAAAAAAGACGTTTAATCAAATTCTTAATCCTTAGCTGATCCTTCATGTGTCATATCCTTAATCAATAGGGATAACCATTGACACCCTTTTGTGAATAACCCTTTTGATGTTCAAAATCTAACATATTTGGAAACACCATTATGTTAGCCCCTAAAACTGTCAATAGGGTCTTTTTTGAGTCAAAACCATTCACTTGTTTTGAAGAGTTCAAACTCCATCACATTTAAAATGCTGCATGCCTTTTCCAAATGGATTTCGCATGATGATTTTGTCTGTCTAAATCACTGATTCCATTAAGGATTATTAGAATAGACAGCTAAATGAAGAATATAAGATTAATCGAGCATGCTGGATGAGGCGTGTCAGAATGATGAAAGGCAAGCCATATCCTACACACAGTCCCCTATCTATACACTTGTGAGATGAGTGCAGAAGATTCCATGACTGTAGGGTAAAGAGTTCTCTCGCGAATGGTACAATAACCAAAACAGTGAGAGGCATTTCATTGCTCACCCCTTTGAGCTCCTTACACCGGTGAAGTTTCTGTCCTACCCCCGTCAAAGAACCACCCTACACTGGGGCAAGTTGAAGGCAAGTCACATCACAAGGTGAGAAGAGAGATAGAAATTTTCTTGCTTGCACTTGCATCAATCTTTGAGTGTCTTTATTACATATGAACACTCGCGTTAATTTAAGTGCCCTAGAGTCGTGAAGAGCAATTCTTTATTTACGCACTTGTATCCATTGTGCAACTCAATTGAGTCTGTAAATTCACCCTCACATGGAGGCAAAGCAAAAGCCACTGTTGTTTGAGCAGCATAATCAGAAGTGCCAACAAAAGATGAAGACTCCATAGTCTAGCAAAGGCATTTACTTGAACTTGTCAAGATCAGTTCCTCCAGCAACAAGAACAAAAACTGGGGCATGAAAAGAGCAGTGTACCTGGTAAAAGCAAGGTCAATGCCCATGAATGAAAAATTGAGATGAGAAATAGGGGCATGAAAAAAGCAGTGTGCCTGGTAAAAGCAAGGCCGATGCCCCAAACAAAAATATAGCCATTTGTATTCCCAAGAGAAATTGCTGATACAACCACCATCTGACCGAGAAGAAAGACTAGTGACAAATACCAAGACAATCACCAACTCTCACCCTCTTACATGTGAGCCAAGACTACGTTACATTCCCATTGTAAAAGTCTCTTCAGACTAGGGGCACTTCAATTAACGTAGGATTTCATGTGTCAATAAGCATCGCTCGAAGAAGTACGAGCAAGATTACTTTATCTCTTTTCGCAGAATTCTTGACTTGCAAACCCGAAGATGATCGTGCGGCACTTCGTTCATAAACCTTGACCTTGACGGTCCCATTTGATGAACCATTGACCAAATCTTCGTCACAGTTTCAACAAAGACCTCTCACATTGGTAAAGTCGTACTGTTTGCGAGAATATTCAGACCCCTGCTAACATGATGATAGTAAGATAATGTGGTCCTTATAAATCCTGCATCAATAGTCATGATAGCCTTCTCCGTGAGAGTGAGTGAAAAGTCCTTTCAGACTGAAAATCCCTCATCTGGCATGCTCAAAGCATCTATATTCCGAATAAATGTTGTCTTTCAAAATCTTCCCTAGTGGAAATCAGATGATGCAAAACTAACAAAATTATCATGCATGAATCTCATTTGGACTCATGAATTTTCCGCATGTATAATCATGTGTGCATATTGTATAAATAGCAGACATACTCTCAAAGATCAAAGATATTGCCAGGTAAGCATATCCTAATCCCCATTTGTCTTAAAGTACCTATCACTGTCCAGGTACTCTCTTATTGACGCTCGACCTGTTCGAGTCGTCCCTTGAGTTTGGATGCTTGCAATTGTCTCAGCATCTCGTTGTCTTTGAGTACCGGCCATCGTTCGAATACTCCCTTTTCTTGGCACTCGACCTGCTCGAGTTGTCCTTAGAGTATTAATGCTTGCGATCAATCAAATACCCCTTTTGACGGCTGTAAAGGCCCAAATATCCTTCAGGTTAGTACTTGTGAATATCCAGGTACTCTTTGATATGCTTGTGAATGTCCAGGTATCTTCCAGAATCGATGCCCTGAGAAAGGTCGGCGCATCCTCCCAAGAAAGGTCGGGTTCCAATTGGTGTCTTCGACAGAAGTCAGACACCCCACAAATCGATGCCCTGAGAAAGGTCGGTGCATCCTCTCGAGAAAGGTCGGGTCCCAACCAGGTGTCTTCAACAGAAGTTAGACACCCCACAAATCGATGCCTTGATAAAGATCGGTGCATCTCCCGAGAAAGGTCGGGTACCAACCGGTGTCCTTGATTGAGGTCAGGCACCCCCAGCAAGCAGATGCCCTGAGAAAGGTCGGTGCATCTCCCGTCAAGGCGACCGAAGAAAGGTTCGGGCCCTAGACAAAACCAACTGATTGTTTTAATAGGCGACCGAAAAATGGTTCGGGTCCTGGAGAAGCAATTTCCCGTCACGGCGACCGAAGAATCGTTCGGGTCCTAGAGGAGAAATTTCCTGTTAAGTCGACTGAAGAAAGGTTCGGACCCTAGACAAATCATTGATTGTTTTAATAGGTGACCGAAGAATGATTCGAGCCCTGGAAAAGCAACCTCCTCATATCACCAGGTAAGATGATGCCTTGATACTTACCAAACTTGGGGCTCACACCCTATCTCACTCACTCCCGGTAAGTAACTACAGGTATCTTCTTATCTATCTTAGTATATGTAAAGTTATATTGCTCTTTTTCTGCATAGAATAATAGGTGCCAAATAAAATATAATTTGTTACGATGCATGGATAAAATTGAGGCATCAGTCTATCTTTGAATGCAATCTCTGCGAGCTCACCTTCAAAGAGGGGTAGCTGTTGACGCCTTAATTTAGTTTCATTTTATTAAATTTTTATTTTATTTCGGATAAATAAGATAATTAATAAACAATAAAAAAATAGAAAAAAAAGTAAAAAAACAAAAGAAAAACAAAAACGACAGCCCCCTTTTTCTTCACGTGGGCTCGCGTGACTTGGCCCCACCCCCTTTTTTTCTTCCTTCTTCTTCTTCCTTCTTCTTCTTCCTCGCTCCTTCTTTCTCCGCCTCTGCATCTCACGCGCGATGGCCAGCGACGCGCGCGAAGGATGGCCTACGGTCGAGGGGAGTAGGCCGACGTCGGCCGAAGGGGATAAGATTGCAGGCGCCATTAATGTTGAGCGAGCTTCGCTGGAAGGCTCGATGGGACATCGGTTCAGCCGAGCGGAATCGGATGCCGGTGACCGAGGCCCTTCGTCGACCGGATTTCCTTCGCCTATAAATAGGTGGCCGCAAGCATCGTCGGAGGGGGTGGCAAGCTCGAAGATCCTTCACTGAGAGACATCGGGAAGGGTTGAAGGGCGAGTGCAAGAGAGAGCTCGAGTCGCGAGCTCAGCCGACCTTCTACCGAGAGACTTCGGGGAAGGTCGGCCGCAAGCGACTTCGAGAAGGTCAGATCCGGCCGGTGGAGGCTCGGATCTGGCCTGAGTGAGAGAAAATCGAGGCCGAGGAAGGTCCGGCCGAGATCTATGCCTCAGATCTAGTTCTTGTTTTGCTGCTGTTGTGGCCACCGAACGACGTTCGGTTCAACCGAGTCCCGACGCCGTTGCTTCAGAGGGTTTGCTGTTGTGCTTCCCCCCGCGAAGCTGTTCCCGTGATTGATCCGCCGAAGCCG
This sequence comes from Eucalyptus dawsonii, assembly GCA_016097615.1. Taxonomy (NCBI): domain Eukaryota; kingdom Viridiplantae; phylum Streptophyta; class Magnoliopsida; order Myrtales; family Myrtaceae; genus Eucalyptus; species Eucalyptus dawsonii. Next base: position 7,644,720 of record CM027877.1, on the reverse strand, counting down.
CGCCAGATCGGGAAGCTGGGTTGTCGCCATCGTTGCCTAGTCTCGCCATCACCGTCATTGTTCGCCGCGACCTCCATCGTCGCGAACCGCCCTCCTGCCGTCGCTGTCCTCGTTTGAGAGAAGGTAAAAAAAAAAAAAAGGGTCGTCATTGTTCATCATAGCCATTTTCCGTCAACCTAGCCACCGTCGCCGTCGCCGTTGTCGCCTTCGTCGCCGCCGTCGTAGTCGTCGTCGCTGCCAAGCACCTCGGTTCCTCCCCTTCGACGCCGCGGATTCACAAACCCTAGGGTTTGCGATTTCCGGGGCGTCGAATCGGATCTGGGTCTCGGAACCCGGTAGGGTTTCGCGAGATTCCGGGGCGGCGGGAAGCCGGGTCGCGAGGTCGGGTCGGACTCTGGTAGGGTTTCGTGGGGAGTCGGGTCGCGGAGCGGGCTATAGGGCCGGGCTGTCGGGTCGGGCCGGGTGTCCCCGAACGCCCGGCCACGACGCCGTTTCAGTAAATAAAAAAAAAAGAAAAAGGGAAAAGACGAAAAAAATCCGAGTGGCCCGCAACGCGGGCCCGTCCTTATTTGGATCGCTGGCCCGGGTCGGACCCAACCCGCGGATCCGACCGGGTTAGTTTTATATTATTTTAATATAAAATAATATTTTAAATAAATAAACATTTTATTTTCCAAAAAAAAAAAAAAAAAAAAAAAAAAAAACGCTTTATTTTTAAAAATGTTAAAAAATGTTTTATTTTCCAAAAAAAACGAAAAAAATCAAAAAATAATTTATTTTCCCAAAATATTAAAAAATACTAAAAAATAATATTTTCCGAAATATCAAAAAATCCAAAATATTTCATATTTTCCAAAAAAATGCCAAAAATCCAAAAAAAACCAAAAAATTCAGAAAAAGCCAAAAAGACTTGTATTTTTCCAAAAAAAATACCAAAAAAATCCCAAAAAAATCCCTTTTGTGTCCAAAAATTAGAAAATGACTCAAAAAATGTTTTTCCTCCCAAAAATGCATGGAAAATCCTCGAACATCCAAAAAAACCTCGGGGTTTAAACAAGATAGACAGAAGGGCATTAGTTATTAACTAGTGTAATCAAATCCCGATCCTAATTTCTGCGGTTGCGCAGGAGTGAGTATTTCTCCCGATACTTCACTTGGGTTTCTAATCGACTCACCCCAAATCGATTAGTGGCGACTCAATTTTAAAAACTGATCTATAGGTTAAAAACTCAGACTATTAAAGTCGTGAATTGGTGGACTTGGGAGAGTCTGGGCTTTATCAATTCAGCCGAGCCATTAGCCTCCTTAGGCGCTTATACGCGATTGCGGGCGCCGAAAAAAAAAGAGGTCGCGACATACACCATTGTACAAACCGTAGCCGAAGCACTTGCATCACGGAAAGAAGCATGGTTGTAGTAGTCAAATCCCTTTTCCGCGACTGCGTACCTTAGATCGACCAGGACGCTGTCCTATGCGGAGGAATAATCGTCCCATTCGTAGTATTGCCCTCCATTCCAACCTTTTCCATAGAAATCATGTCCGGGTCACTTCTAATGATGCAAAGACACCGAGAAAGTACTATGAGCAGGACTGTGATTGTCGGTGCTGTAAACATAAAGATGGTCTTTCCTTCTAATTCTCTTTTGTTTAGAATACAAAAACCCAAGCATTGAGTTAGGTATAAACAGGGCTCATTTCTCATTGGCTCCTCAGTCATTAATTGATTAGGTCAAGAGTCTTTCTTAGGATCTTGGTGAAATCTTCATTGGATCAGAAGGCTTTTGCTTCTCTGTCTGACCGGTGAATTTGGCATATATACTATAGAATAAAAGTTCTTTGACGTCCTTGCAAACAATACTTTCTCGAATCTTGCATATTAAAATGAGAGCTCATGTATAATAGCCAACTTGTGCTGGTAAGATATGATTCCTTGTCATACTAATCATGTTAGGAAAATTACTACCTACCCCCAATGTATACCTTGTTCCTCTCACAACAAGCATATGTCAAGACCTACTCAGAGTGAAACTATATCAAGCTCTCATGAGTTGGCCGGTCTTGGGTTGATGATTATTTGAGAAGGGCTCGATCAATTTCTAGTCATACTCTAGCACGAACTTCTCGAGTGTCTTGTCAAATTGAACTCGAGGTTGCTAATAGTTAGCTGAACAAACTTGTGAGTCTAATTCAAAAAAAAAAAAAATTATTGTTATAAAATTAGATAGACATCCGTAACCACACACATAGATATATGGGGTGTTAAACACCGCAAGTGCCAAAACTTGGTATGGGTGGACACTTAAGTGCCAAAACTTTCAAAAATCATACTTAAGTACAAAAAATCGAAGAAGAAAAGAAATACTTAAGTGTCAATGGCGATAATTTCTAGCCAAACTGTTGATGTGGCTTTTTCCACCGACATTTTTTTCTTTTGACATGGCAATTCTTTTTTAAAAAATTATCCATATGGCGCTATAAGCCCAAAACGAGTCATTTTTCCCTTGAATTTGATTTTTAATAAATATCGATTAAATTAAATTTGAAAGACTGAAAAAAGAAAAGAAAAGAAAAAAGAAAAAAGAAAAATAAAGAGGAGGCAGCATTCAGTGAGGGCCTCTATAGCCCTCATCACTGCTGCCCCCTCCATCGCCACCCTTTTCGACAATGGTGGGGCGGTAGTAGCGGCGAGGGCATTCCAACGTGCCACGTATACCACTTCTATCGAATGTTGCCTCCTTCTTCTTCTTCTTTTTTTAAAAAAAATTAATTTAATTAATATTTAATTACTAAATTCAGAGGCAAAACAACGTCGTTTTACGAATCAATTGCTAAATAGACATTCCGACGAGCCACGTATACCACTTTTATTAATTAAAAACACCACGTCGGATTTTCAATTAACCTTGCTGGAATTAGCACTTAGGTATTCAATTTTCAAAAAAAAGTGGAACTTAAGTATATCTTTTGAAAACCTTGACACTTGAGTGTCTACCCGTGCCATGTTTTGGCACTTACGGTGTACTTTTGCCCAGATATATGCATAGAGTACAAAAGTACCTCGTCTTTTTATTTGAGTCAAGCTCCATTAGGAAAATTATACTTGATTGAGCTCAAATCGAATTCCAAACACTATGTATGAGAGTTTTAGTCTATCTTGACTTGGGCAACTTGTTTAGACATTCAAAGCCCAGCCTTTTTGACACTAGATTCCGGTAACTAGAGCCAACATGTTCATCAAAGCAATTGAGGATTCTCCCATGCAAAATTCAAGTGCGAGCTTCTTGTTAAGAAATCACATTATCACGGTTTGGTGGTGATCATCATTGTGCAACTTTTAAGTTCCCAGAATTTTTAATCCTCTATATTAAGCAATTAGCAAGATATAAAATTGCAATATTCATCGAATTATAATATACGCACATGCTATGAATCAAGAAGAGACAGGAAAGCAAAAAGAATGCCAATTCGTTTCTCTGGATCAATTCGTTTCTCTGGATAGCTTTTCTACATTCATCGGAATATTCAAATTTGTGCCCTCTGGATGTGGAAAAGGCGGGCAAGTTACTTATGCAGAATCTTCTTTAGAGCAAAATTAATAGTTTCTTCTATCCTCCTTTTGCTACTTTCAAAAATTAGGATCTTTGGAGTTTCTTTGTAGTTGAAAAGAATGGTAGATTCTACCCTTATCTCGGCGTCAGCTTTTAACATTGGAATTTTGGTGCTTTTGCTAATGAAACATCGATTTTTATTACCATCTTGCTTTGCTGATCATCCCTCAACATCACATTCTCAAAGCACACAGAGGCAAAGTGTAACCAAACCCTTGTCGAGATCTAGGCGCTGGCGAGGGTTGACTACAGCCGCCACTTGCCCTCATGGAGTGGTACTGCACTTGTGATGGAGGGTCAGACTAGTAGGGGATGGCTGGTCCTTGTGTTTATTGCTGCACCACTAGCACATGAAGGCGAGAGCAAGTAGCCCTCGTGATAGCCCGGTGAGACTTGTTTGTGCTCGACGCCGAAGTAAGGGTGGCAATGGCACCGCCAGAATTTTTTTTTTTTCTTTTAGCTATTTTGGGCACCAGATTAGCATTTACTTGGTGCCTTATCAATCTCAAATGACATAATTTTTTTTTGGAAATGCCACGTTGTATTTTGTTCACTGAAAATGGAGATAACGGGAAGTAATTGATAATTTCTTTTTAATAAAATTTAGGAATTGGCTGTACCACTTGAAAGTTTGAATTAGTTAGTACTCACTCATTGATTTATTTCTTTTTTTTATTGAATTTTACGTCAGTGATTTAACTATATCTGGTAGCATGTTTGTTTGTTTTGTTTTTAAACTAATAAAATATTAATAGATGAAAGACAAGAGGAGTGGGGAGTGGTGTACTGATTTTGTTTGTTGTCATGGACTTGTGGCCTTAATCTTTTTCTTTTTCTTTTTTTATAATAGATAATTAATTCCAAAAATTTCCTTGAGAAGCTGTGGAAAGGATCTCTTGAACCCGGTGCTCCTCTAGGTTCTGGCTTGTTCAACCTGGACTACTGAACTAGGGATTGGGATTGGGATTCATGGAGCATTACGAGATTGGTCATGTTCACCTCATAGTTTTCAAATATAAAGGGAACTCATCTTTTTGCCTAATATTATTCAATGAGAGTACTTCGGACATATTATGATGATGACAATTGTACAAAAATGCAATCACTAATTTAAACTAAGCTTGCAATTCGTGAAATTGTGAACATTCCGAGGGCCACTTAATACGTGCATTGATTCAATCAAACATTAGCATGGCGTTGGCGATTTATTAAGTGAGATTAGCCTAGATTGACATGTAGTTCCAAAATTATGACACCATATCATTCAATTTCACTTCCCTGCAAGGTCATGTAAGTATATCAAAACATAGCAATATAGACTAGGCGGATAGGGAAATGAAAAGAATAAATCAAGATACAGAGAAGAAGAAAGGGTCGTAACTATTACTATAGTGGAATGCCGAGTAAGAAATTTTCATATATGGATCAAGTTAGGCCCAATGGCAAACCAGGGCGCATTTCGGCAACGAACAAGGGCATATCTCGATCACGGGCTAGGCCCAGTCCAGGTCACGAATCAGGCTCTGTTTAGTTTCGGCTCTATTCAGTGATCGTCATGATTTGAAGGAAGTTCTTGGACTCTATGCGCGAAAAGCTCATCAATAAGAGACAAGCGTTCGATCTAACAAGAATGGAAGGACACTGGTTAGACTTTAAATTAACGATTTAAAGGAAGTTCTCAATCTAAAAAAAGTCCTTTAGTCTTAAATGTGCAAGAATGCATTTCAAGAATGAGGACGTGAGACTATTCAGATTGGAAATTTTTGTTTCGTTATAACATTTTTTTTTTTTGAAATTAGTCATAATCTTTTTAAATAGTCATATTATATACAGTTTTACAAGTCATTTGACATTCTAATCTTACAACTTTGATCGGCAGAAAAATTAAACAATCACAATTTTTCCTCATGAACTGAGGTTTTTTTTTTTTTTCACTTAAAGGGATGATTTGAAGGGCTTTTTGTCAACACGTGTGAAAATTCGAAAGATAATACATGAAAATGCAAGACTTAATTTTAACTAATGGTCAACATTAATTAGTTCTAATTCTCTAAGTTAGCCCAAGTCTAATATGTCAATAGGTAGCACATTATTGAAATTTGCTATTCAATATACATATATAACACGGCCATTTTACATTTAATGGAGCATTTTACTTATTGCTAATTTAGAAATTTATATTGCTCTGAAATTTAAAGTGAATAAACATAGAAGTTTCCAATTGATTATGGCATTGGAGGAAGAACATCAAACATGTCTAATGTACGCCATGAACGAAGTCTCTATATGGCAATTACTAGCACAGCGGTAGATCAAAAAGCATGGGTATGTCAAAAAGCAAAAATGTGAATGCTCATATTTGGATTTGATGCTTGTTCCTTACACCACTCAAAGCAAAAAGCAGAAAAAAGGAAAAGGTAAAGTGTCTTAACATTCAAAGACCTTTGTCTATATCTTCACTTTCCACGATATCATCATCAAAGTTATTATTTCTAAAGAAGCACCATGCACCATCAACCAAAATCCTGTCATTAAAGATGCAATTATTTGAATTGACATTAGATAGTGGGGTGTCCCATCTCCCTCTCAAGTCCACCTTTACTAAAGATGCTTTATGAAAACACTAAAAAGATGATAGCATTGATTATGGTGATCCCATCTCTCTCTTGATCCACCTTTAATAAAGATGCTTTACAAAAAAGCTAAAAAGTTGAAAGCGTTGATTATCTTCATCCCACCACTCTCTTGAGTCCACCTTTAATAAAGATGATTTATAAAAAAAGCTTAATAGACGAATGTGTTGATTATTTTGATAACTTAAAGAAAGAAAAGGTAAAGCACCTTTAACATTCACAAATGTTAGTTGATACTTCCTATTCCATGACATCTTTATTAAAGTTATTATTTCCAAGAAAGCAGCCATGCATTATCACTAGCATCCTGTAATTAAAGGTGCAATAATTTGAATAGACATTAGATAGTGAGGTGTCCCATCTCCCTCTCGAATCCACCTTTAATAAAGTTGCTTTATAAAAAAAGCTGAAAAGACCAAGCGATGATCATTTGGAAATGGCTTAGCAAGTGACACAACACACAAGAGATGTTTGCTACAATGTGGAAATAAAGCAATAGATTAATGATAAGCCAAGTTGGTCACTGTTGGGAAAAAATCGGCATCCGTTGGCAATTTTCATTTTACCATTGAAATCACTTCTGTTTTGTTCCATGCCCCTTTTGTGGTGAGTTTGTTTAGGCGTATTTGTGTAATAGTCTTGTTTTAGATGGGTCATGTTACTAACTTAGTGGTGGGGGTGTTGGGGCTTACTTCTATTCGCTACTATATATCGTTGACTCTTTTGTTTAAGTCGAACATTAGAGCTAAAGATTCAGCGATTTGGGGCTTTAGCTGCTCGACCAAGCACCGAAGCTGTTTATCTAAGAACAAAAAAGCATCGTTTGATGTAATTTTAGTCCACATTACACCATCTTCCTTACACTAAGGACAATCGAACATGATTGGACTATTAGATAAATTAGGCAAAACTTGACTGAGAACACTTTATTACACTTTCCCTCAAAGAGTTAATTCTGTGCAATATGTTCAATAATGACTGTAATTAGCAATACAATAACATTAACGCCCCAATATCTTGTGTGTCATGACAGTATTTGCTGAGTAAATATGAACTTGTCAATTTTGATCGTGTGATGTTACCAATATAGTGAAATTCTATTTACACATTAAAAACTCCACGCTATTTATTAATTAGATAGAGTGGTATTTGGGGCATATTTGGTTTTAATGCATATCATTTTGGTCTTAAGTGAAAATCGGATCATACAAAGAATGAGATCATTTGGGTTCATGAGGACTGGGTTTATGCGATTTATAAACCATTTTATTTCTTCAAAATTTGGCTCGATGGCAATAAGGAACATCCTTCCCTGATGATTGATAGATTTCCTAAAGCCATAGTTCTTTTTTTTTTTTTGAGCAAGTCCTAAAGCCATGGTTCAAGGCAAGCCAATCTTTTCTATTCTTCTTATTTTTACAATCGTTTGAGTCGAAATAGCTCATCTTCTTCGAGTATTCTTATTTTTGAAGTTGTAACGTCTTCTCAATCTAGAGTTTAGAGTAAGCTTGTGTCTAGTCAGGCACCAACCAAGATAAAAGTTTTTAATATTTTTACACATAGAGTTTGAATATTATCAAGAAAGAGTAATACCACAACTATAAGAATTAATTCATAAAATTGATCTGTAAAAGTAATGTGAATAAGTTGGTTAGACTATCACATCATTTCGTCAATCATTTCCAAATGTATTACCCTTAGTTGGATTCAATTAGCCAACGGATTTGAATCAGAGCGTCGGTTTATTCCAAAGTGGTGATGCGGCCATTTGATATAATGAGATTCATGGAAAGGTCCCAAGCGTAACTCATTTGTGGCATGTCTTCAAATTAGAAAGCTTCCCTCATAATTTTAGTGTGTTTTCGAGTTTTCACTTTGTTTACTTTATCCTTTATACATCTGGCTATGACTTGAGATTATATTATGAACCCCATGTGTAATTTAAGAGCACAATTTTTGATAGGTTAAGATTGATTTCTTTCAGATTTTACAACATACTATACAATTAAAGGTTGCTGATTATAATCTTTCAAACTAGTAAATACTGCCAAGTGCCGTGAATACGCATCTTGTGTGTTCTCTCATTTTGTTTGCTTATATTGTGGTCTTTCATATTCATACATTCCCTGTTCAAATACGTATGCGAGCAGATAATTCCCCTTGGATTCTATAAGGAATAAATTGAGGGAAATAATCAAATCGCTACTCTGATGCATTCTGATAAATTGTGGACAATGAAGCTGAAGATCCATCACATCTTATCAAAAAGATGAGGACTAAATTAAATTTACTTATTCTTTGCCAAGTAGGAATTGCAATGACAAGAGTTTGGTGGTGTCCTTTGTAGTTGTAGTTTTACGAGCAACGTTTTGCTCACATTGCAATCTTTTAGCTGGTGTTTAATTAGATCGCATGTTTTACAAATTTACATGTAAATATGAATTCCAATGAATGATATGATGTTAGCATTCAAAACTCCTAGTCTATACTTTTTTTTTTTATGACATCCTTATTAAAAGTTATTATCTCTAAGAAAGCAGTCATGCATTATTACCACAGTTCGATGATTCAATCATGTATGCAAAAGTTGGGTTCTTATGTACTCTTTTTGTCAAATAGAGCTCTATTTTGGTATTAAAAAAAAAAAAAAAAAGCTATGACGATGCTCTGGCTTGCTTGAGTTCGTCCACTCTTAAAAGGGTTAATGATAAGAGAGTGATAAAACCGATCCCATAAGATGCAATAATTTGACTAGACATTAGATAGTGGGAAGTCCTACCTCCATCTTGACTCCACCTTTAATAAAGATGCTTTTGGAAAAAGCTATAAAGACAAAAGCCTTGATTATTCGAAAAAGGCTTAGCATATAACAAAGAATCAGACACGAAAGACTTTGGCCACAATGTGGAAATAAATCAATAGATAAATGATTAGCCAAGTTGATCATAATGGGACCTTGATCATTTTTGTTCCTTAAGTAGGGGAATGATTTGACAATAACACTCATAATTCTTAGTCCATACTTTCATTTCCTTTGACATCCTTATTAAAGTTATTAATTTCCAAAAAAAAGTAGCCATGTATTATTATCCCAATCCCATAACTGAATCATTCATGCAAAAATGGGGTATACATGTATTCTTTTATCTGTCATTGGAAAAAAGCTATGCGCCTAGGTTAGGTCCAGAAGATACAATAATTTGACTAGACATTATATATTAGGGTGTCCCCACTCCCTATCGAGTCCACAATTGATAAAGACGTGGCTGGAGCTATTGCTACCTCGTCCATTGATAATTTGGGCCTTTAGCCGCTCAACTAAACACAATAACGTTTATCTAAGGTCAAATAATGTCGTTTCATGTATATTTAGTTCATATCACACTATCAACCTTACACATAGGATAATTTGTCATAATTAGATTGACACGTTAAATAAATGAGGCAAAACTTGGCCGAGAGATCTTAATTACACAATTCCTCAAATAATTTAAGACTAAATTGGTTCAATTGAAAGGTTTAAAACTCGATTACATTATGTGTAATATGTTTAATGTCGATGTTGCAAAACATGGCCAAGAGAACTTGATTACGCTATTCCTCAAAGCGTTAAAGACTAAATTAATTCAATTAAAAAGTTTAGAACTCGATCACATTCTATATAATATGTTTAGTACTAAAACACAAGTACCTCGAACTTTGATTAAAAAAAAAAAAAAGATTCCTGGGTATGTCTTCATATTGATCATGACACAGTCTTAACCTCGTAGATTTCAGAATTTCTCAAACAAATTGATAATTTGCTGTTGTCAATTTTGATTGTCTAATTTGACGGCCTCCCTACATCACAAACTCTACTTCCACATGTTAAAAACTCCACACTATTAAAGTAACAAATAGAGTGATGTTTCGAAAATATTTGGGTTTCAACGTTTAGATCCAAATGAATATCACGTAATAGAAAGAGTGAGATCATCTGAGCTCATGAGGATGGGGTTCATGTAATTAAAAGAACATTTTGTTTCTACAAAATTTGGCTCCGATGGCAATAAGGAACATCCTTCATCATTCATCAAGGTCAATCTGATCTTTTCTATTTTTATTTTTACAATTGTTTAAGTCGAAATAGCTCATCTTTTTTATATTATCTAATTTTTCTCATTCAATGTGCTTATATTATGGTCTTTCATAGCCATACACTGCTTGTTCAAATATGCATGCAGGTAGACAAGGACTATTAAGGGAAATAATCAAATTGCAACTCTTAGACATTATGACAAATCGTGCACGGTGAAGCCAAAGACCCATCACATCTTCTCAAAAAGACGAGGACTAAATTGCATTTACCTTGTTATATAGCAATTATGAGCTCCAACCACAAGAGTTTGGTAGGGTCACTTACTATTTCATATGCCATGTTTTTTCTCGCTAGTGTTTAATTAAATTGCATCTCTTATAAATGGGAAGTACTTAAAACTATAATTCTCTACTAACAACAAGCATCACCTGGCAAATGATTTAATGATAGCATTCGGTAATCTTATTCTATACTTCCATTTTCTATGACATCATGTTCCAACAAGACATCAATGCCTTATCACCCCAATCCCATGATTGAACCATGCATACAAACGTGGGGTCTATATGTACTCTTTTGTCTGATAGAGTTCTGTTGTTAGAAAATAGCTTTGCACCGTTGTTCACGCCCAAAAGAAGCAATAATTTAAATAGACATTAAATAGTGGGATGTCTCATGTCTCTCGTGAGTCCAAGATGCTTTTGAAAAAACTAAATAGATGAAAGCTTTGGCTACATTGTGCAAATAAATCAACAGATTAATGATAAACCAAGATGAGTACAACAAGATCTTTGGCAGCAAAATATGCAGAGATAAAATGAAATTTTGATTGTTAGGTCCAAGCACGCCTCATGCAGCGTGCAGCTACTCGGACGTATCGACTTTTTCCAGCAAAGAGTTGCAGGGTTTTGATGCCGCCCTTCTTTCTTTTTTACCCTCAAACCTCTTCACCTTCTTCATCTCTCTTCATTCTTGCTCTGTTTCACTCCTCCTATCATCCCAACGGCGTGGTAGACAAATGACGTGCGCGCTTTTCACTGTAGACGGTCTACATCCCACATACATAGTCCTCATCATTGCTGTTGACCACTAGTCTGTATTATTGAGTCCACTATGCATCGTCGGTGTGAGACTCGGTCTTTCTTTCTCGTAAGAAAAATCAAAGAAAATTGTCCATCGATCAAGTTGCCTTTTGAGAATAAGAGGAAAAATTACATTAAGCTCATGTCAATAAGTAACTTTTAAAAGAGTAACAACAGAGAGACATTAACAAAATTCCAACCATGTCATCATATGGCAATTTTATGATAGTTATTTAATATTCTAATATAATAATTATGGTTGGCATAAAGATTAAACGACTTCACTTTTATTTGTGAACTGAGTTTTTTTGGTTTTCCCTTAAAGGGACACCTAGAGGAGCTTTCTATCAACAAATCTACAAAAAATAATACATGAAAAGTCAAGACTTGTTTTCACTAAATGGTTAATATTAATTAGATACAAGTATCTAAGCCTAAATCAAATGTGTCAATAAGAAGAACATCAAAAATTGCTATTTAATATGTAATCTCTACATTGACATATCATCGAGATCACCCATCCTTTAGCTCTTAATGGGACATCACAAAGTTTATTTCCTTCTGTCATCCTAATGGCGCAGTTCGTGGTAGACAATCTACATCTCGTGTATATAGTCCACATTATCATCAACTCCATTTGCATGTTTGACAAAAAGGATTTGGAAGAATAAAAAATATTTATAATATATGGACATAATTGGCCAAAAAAAAAAAGTTTAAAGGCCTATTGACAATTTTCGCAAAAAGTTCAATTACTATGATGCCTAAATCACTTATTAATTATCAAATCCCGCTCCAAAGCTGGTCTGAGCCATCATCTATTTTTTTGGAAAATGCAATCGATGCAAAACATTTCTTTTATTTTACATGTTGCCCTATTGATTCGTGCATGAGGCGTAGAGTCTGCAAACTACTTCTATTTTGTGGGCCAATGCCAACACCTCCCTTTGAGCTCCGTTGATGTACCATCAAGTTCCTATCAATCTTTGCCAAAGAAGACGTGTTTGTCTGAGACTCCTCAAAAGGTGCGACCATCCGAGTGCATCGAGTACATTCGAAAGATCAATAATATGATTCTAGCAAATCCATCGAAACAAGACCATTGAAGAGTGGGAAATGGAATAGCTCGTTAAGAAATTTGAAGGAGGAAAGGATGAAAGTTTTGACAGCTTAATGAATACTTCGAGTGAACAGAAACACCTCACCATGTGTACTGTGTAAGGTATCTTGTCTTGCACGATGCCCCATAGGCCTCTATTATTGAGTCGACTATGCATTATTGGTGTGGGACTCGCTCTCTCTTCCTCAGAAGAAAAATCAATGAAGATTGTCGATTGATGTTGCCATTTGAGAATAATAGGAAAAATTACATTAAACTCATGTCAAAAGTGACTTTTAAAAGAGCTAGAGCAGAGAGACATTAACAAAATTCCAACCATATCATCATATGACAATTTAATGATACATATTTCACATTCTAATCTAATACTTATGGTTGGCATAAAAATTAAGCAACTTCAATTTTATTTTGTGAATTGAGTTTTTATTTTTTTTCACTTAAAAGGATGCCAAAAGGGGCTTTCTATCAACAAATCTATGAAAGATAATATTTTAAAAAGTGAAGACTTAATTCTAAGTAATGGTCAATATTAGTTAGACACAAGGATCTAAGTTAGCCCAAATCTAATGTGTCAATAAGGAGAACTGTGGCACCCCTTGACGGCCCCCGAATCGTTAGGGTCACCACAGTCCGCTTACCTTTCACTTGACCTGATAATATAATACTCTAATACCAAGGAATTTCATTACAATTCATAAATCCTGGGGATTTACATCTTTTAGATCGATCCCAGTGCAATTTATATGGCGGAAATACATCCATCAACTCCCTTCCCTATATTCATAAAATGATGCACACCTACTAAACATTTTATAAGTTAAAGCCGAATACCTTTATTTACATAAAGCAGATGGACATCTGTAGTCGATACATCAAAATGCCAAGGTCATCTATACTCGGCTATACTTCAAAAGATGACCGACATCTTTTTCAATAGTCGTATACTTAAAGTCCATCGATCAGTGTCGGCGTCCAAAAGTTCCTTCTTTTGCTATCCTCCAACTCGCGGTCATATCCAACCACTCGATCCATCTACCGATGGTAGTGGCAGCAGAGGTATCTTGTCTAGCCTGAAATGTTAGTCCCCAAAAGGGATGAGTACAACCACTCAGCAGTAAAATATCCATCAAACTACACCATGCAACAAGCAAGACAACCAAGATTTCATGTGAAATGTACATATCGTCTATGCAACCATGCATATATTTCAATGAGATCCATTCAATGCCTTAATAACCACATTATCAGTGCCAACTATTACCAACTCAAAACTCATGGACAATTCATGTACCATGCCATATAAACACACATGCACATGATTTATTTCCCATTTTAATATTCGAAAGAATCTCATTTTCCTGGGGACCAGTGTTTGCATCCCTCTGGGCTTTCGCATCCAATCCTAGCATCGCGAGACCTCCGACACACACCTCCGAGCATCTCACGTCCCACCTGGCATGACGAGGAATCACTGGGGCTCGCCATGAAAATAGTTACCCCTGCCTTCCGAAATTACGTACCGACATACTACCAAGCATCCCCTAGAATTACGTACCGATAAAACACCGGGCATCCCGAAACTCCCGGGGAAAATCCTCTGGGCATGTATTCAAAATACAACTAGGCATCCAAAGGGCATCGACTCATTCGAACCTTTGGGTATCCCAACTCCAAGGGCATCGTTGACCTGAGGGTCCAACAGCAACAATTTACATCTTAATTTCAGAAAAACACCTTTCACTGAAACACCTTTCAATGAAATGACAAAATGTCTCTTGAGTCTCATCACATCTCAATATTGCATGATATGCCAAGGCCAGTATCATCATGTCACAATGTATATTCACATATATGTCTCACTTTCAAAATAGCATTTGATGCAATAATGTCAAAGGTTTCAATCAACTTTTGATGTCATGTAATATGCTAAATGTCACCACATATGCTGTATAAATAACAACCCAAGATATCACATCTCATAGAGCAATTCATTTGTTCTTGAAAATAAAACAATTTTCAGATAAAACAGAATGCACTCATTTAATTAAAATTCCGGAAAAATTAGTAACCGATCTTAATAAATTCTGAAAATTTAACATGTTATAAATGAGATCTAGAAAAAAATATTTCATGAAGAACACCATGTCAAAAGAGCTTCGTATGAGTCGCTATGGTCATGCATCACAGCCTTAAAATTTCAAACATCACCATTGCACAGTTTTATTCACAAATTCGGTATAAGCCCTAAATCAACTGAGAAAATTCTGAAAATTTGATATGTTATAGACAAAACCTAGGGATAAATTTTTTATGAAGAACTCAAAGTTAGATTCATGATAGGTCAAAAACTATAATCACCATAACTCTCTCTAACCCTCGGTAACGATTTCCAGATTTAACAATTTCATAGAAAAACTATTTCCCCAACCAATACTTGTCCGTTTCTTCTCAAATTTTAGTATGTTACTCCTTAAGATGTTATCTACAACTTTTGTCAAGAACATGAAGTCAAATTTCAGCTAGATAATAACAGAAAATTGACGGAGTCACCAAAGGTCAGTCTATTTTTCCATGAAACAGTTTACTAACTTGAAAAACTACTCCTATACTTTCGAAATTCCAACATCTAGCATCACAACTCAAACATCTCCAGCATCCACTTCACTTCACACACAACCACAGCAAGCAAAATGTAGGTCAATGGACTCTCACGTGCCTTAAGTCCAGCGCAACCATAGCAAGCAAAACGGAGAACTCGGGGTCTCGGACGTAGCTCGACGATGGTGGACTCGAGCGGCGTCGGCAGCGCATGAACGGAGGGGTAGTCTCTTCCCTCTCCCTTCGCTGCACAAATCTGCTCGATTAATCCCTTTCTTCTCTCAAAACCGAGCCTTATTTTGTTCTCTCTAAATATCAATTAAGGTAATGATGATTTCTTGCATGTAGGGGTTTCGGTGGATGCATGCATGGAGGACAGGTGGAGGAGGCGTGTCTCCAGCTGGGTTTTCTTGGCCTTCGCTGGTTGCTCCACACGAAGCAACGTGGCCTCCCCTGGCCTTGCTTCTCTGGTCACTGGTTTTGTTGAAAACCAGTCAACAAAAAGGGAGGGGGGTTTTCGGTGGCTACTTGGGTGAGTGGCAGCTGGATTATACGTGTCCAGCAATGGAGATGTCCTTCGTGGATGCACGCCACTTTTCTCCTCCATGCAAGGGACGTGTCCTCAGCCAACCGTATTTATTTATTTTTTTATTTTTTTGTTGTCCAACGTAGAGAGCTACGTGGCTCTTGGTCAACATCCACCTTCCATAGTTGACCAGCTACATGAAATTTCCACGAATGTGCATGGAAAATGGATAACATGAACACACAGCCGGGGAAATGGGGTCTTCGAGCGGCATAGGCTGCTTGAACGTAAAATGGAGTCTCTTGACTTCTTCGCCTAGGGTACGTACTTAATAAAAACAACTAAAGTCCAAATAATAAGTAATCTGGTTGACACGTCACTTAGAATGAGCCTCGGTCTCACTAGTAATAGTACATAGGAACAAGGTTACAACTCGCTCACGGTCAAACCATTTCTAATCGTGACTCATTGGCCAAATGGTGGTAACAAAATAATGTCCATACATGATACCGATGACACAGTCCAACGGTACCTCTGTCGATCAGTCATGGCCGTCACATATCTGAGGGTTGTCAAAATTTCCGAATGCCACAATTCTCCCCTCCTTAGAGAATTTCGTCCTCAAAATTGGACATCACTCATGTCTCCATAAACAAATTAGGGTATCTTTCCCTCATTTCTCTTTCACCTTCTTTTGTGGCTTCCTCCCTGTAGTGATGTCGCCATAATATCGTAACTAGTGGGATTTTCTTTGTCCGAAGGACTTGTTCCTTTCGATTCCAATACTCAGATCGGCTCTTCCAAGTATCTCACTTTCTCATCCACTTTGATGGCTTCATGATCGAGTACATGTCCAGGGTTTAGCTGATACTTCCTCAGCCATGCCTATACTTTTCTGAAAGCTATTGTTATACACAAAGTCTACCAGGTATAACTTTTCATCCCAACTTCCTTTAAAGTCAAGGACGCAAGCTCTTAACATGTCCTCTATTGCTTGGATCACTCTTTTCGTTTGTCCATCCGTCTGTGGATGAAAGCAGTACTAAATGGGAGCTTCGTCCCTAAGGCGGTTTGAAGACTTCGCCAAAGGTTGGAAGTAAATCCTAGATCTCGATCTGGTGTGATAGTTACAAGAACACCATGTAAGCATACTATTTGGCTTACACATATATCGGCAATTTTATCCATCGGATAATCTACACAAACTACTAGGAAATGGGCAGACTTAGTCAAGTGATCTATTGTCACTTAGATAGAGTCGTGACCACTTGATGTCCTTGGTAATTCTTGCATGAAATCCATTGTCACATGGTCCCATTTCCATTATGGTATATCTAACGGTCTCAATCAAACACACCATTTAGTCGAATTATTCCTATACCTTTGTCACCATCAATTCAAGCCTAGAACCATTAAAATCTACACCACCAATAATTCATCTGGTACACCACCAATAATTCATCTGGTACAGTCCAACAAAGACATTCACTACGCCTTCACCGCAACATGGATTCAAGCCTAAAATCTAGCACCATTCATTCGGTTCAAATATCGATAGTCCACCAAGACTTATTCAATTCAAAGATCGACAATCCACCAAGATAATAACTTGTCTAGTTTCCATCGAGTGTATCTCATGTCTCACTCTAAAAGATCATCACTTGGACTAATCACTCATCAAATCCACAACTTGAACTCTCACCATTTCACCTTGGAAAGAGTATAACCACAATTGATCATATCCACTAATTCCACATAACCTTTTTAAACTAAGATCATTACCAAAAATTAAAGGTTGACCACCATCAATTAAACCTATTATTCCGACATATAAACCACAAGTAATTTCATATCTCATATGACCACTCAAACTCATGACTTCCAAGATCATTCTATACATACTAAATGCTTCCATGTAATGCATCAAGACTTCCAATGAGATCTTTTAATAAGAAGTCACTACTTAGCTCAAATGATCATAACTTAATCCTCAAATTCATAACTCACCATCCATAATTCACTTCTTAAACTTTGTTTGCAACACTATGCTTAGATGTTGCGCATGTTCTTCGAGTCCTTCAGAATATATCAGGATATCATCAAATGAAGACAATCACAATTTGATCCAAATAAGGCTTAAATATCTTATTCATTAAATCCATGAATGCAGCTAAGGCATTCGTCATTCCAAATAGCATAACTAGGAACTTATAGTGTCCATAACGAGTCCTAAATATGGTCTTAGGGATGTCTTCTTTCTTAATCCTTAACCGATATCCTGATCTCAAGTCAATTTTAAAAAAGACTGAACTTCCTTGCAATTGATAAAATAAATCATCAATTCTAAGCAAGGGATACTTATTCTTTACAGCCACTTGGTTCAATTGTCTATAGTCAATACATAAACGCATCGACCCGTCCTTCCTTTTCACAAATAGGACCGGTGCACCCCAAGGTGAAGCACTTGGCCTAATAAATCCCTTATCAAGTAACTCTTGTAGTTGCACCTTCAATTCCTTCAGCTCCACCAAGTCCATTATATACGGGGCTTTCAATATTGGTCCTATTCTAGGCATTAGTTCAATTTCAAATTCAATCTCTCGTTTTGGTGGCAATCTAGGCAACTCCTCAGGAAAGACATCCTGCAATTCCTTGACTATTCGAATCTCATCGATTTTAGCCTCTTTCTTAGTAAGATCTCTTACTACTGCTAGGTATCCTTGACATCCTTCGTCAAGTAGTTCATGAGCTTCTACCATTGAGATCATGGCTATAGAGGGGTTTGTCTGACCTCCAAAAGATTCAAAACTAGACTGATCAGGTAACATGAACTAGATTACTTTCCCATAGCAATCCACCTTAGCCCGATACTTATGGAGCCAGTCCATTCATATGATAACATCAAAGTCATACATAGTCATCACGACTAGATCTATTTCCATATCTCGTCCTTCTATAGTTATCTTACATTTTGCACATATCATCGTGGATAATACCATATTCTTTAAAGGCGTGGAAACACAAAGAGGCGTCTCAAGAGGTGCGGTTTCCATTTTACTCAATTGCCTATATCTTTCATATATAAATGAAAGCGTAGCACCCATGTCAATTGCCTATATCTTTCATATATAAATGAAAGCGTAGCACCCATGTCAAACAATGCATATGCCTTCTTTCCATTTATAAAAATCGTACCTGAGATAACATTTTCGAAAGCTTTCGCTTCCTCTCGGGTGACCGTAGACACCCGTCCTTGTGCTGGTGGTCTCTGTGGATTCCTTGGTGGATTTGGTCTAGCAATACATTGTTGCACTTGTCGCACTGAGCTAACATTCATCTGCAACCCATCATGTGGACAATTTCTCTTAAAGTGTCCTATTTGCCCACATCCATTACATCTCAGTTGGCTATTACAAGGTCCTGGCCCATGTTGTCTACCACACCTCTGGCAAAAATTACCCTGGTAGGGTGCTTTCCCAAAAGTCGGGCCACTCCAAGCTCTTCTAAAATTTCCAAAGTTACTCTTTTTCTTAGATTCCCAGGGCTGTCCTTGACTAGGATAGGGTCTCTTACCTCGTCTAACATTACTAAAGGTCGACTGCTTCCCAAATTTTGATTGTTCCCTCATTAACTCCTCTTCCACCAATTGTGCCCTTTCATAAATTTCATTATAATCCCTTATATTCAGAGGCACTAGTCGTTTCCTAATGTTAGTCCTTAGCCCCTTCAGGAATCTCTTAGCCTTTTCTTCTTGATCCTCAACCAACCTGGGAGCATACCTAGACAATTCTGAAAATTTTGCTTCATACTGGTCTACTATCAGCTCCCTTTGTTCTAACTGAACAAGTTCTGTGATTTTTTTATCTCTAGCACAATCAGAGAAATGCTTTCTATTGAAAGCTCTAACAAACTCATCCCAGTTTATGTCAATACCTGGTGGAAAAATTGTATCCTTAGAAGCCCTCCACCAAAATTTTGTATTTCCCTCCAATTGGTACTCTGCCAAGGTTATCTTTTCAGTATCATTACAGTTCAACAACTGGAAGATCCGTTCCATCCCATCAATCCATTGTTCCGCCTCCTCAAGACTTCCCATTCCATTAAACTTAGGTTGTTTCAACTTCAGGAATTGCTCCACCAGTCCCTGAGGGCGAAGTTCTGCTTTGGGTTGTTGCTGAGCTTGTCCTTTTATCAAATCTCCTATATTGGCCAATGCCCGCAAGATATCTTCCATATGGGGTTCAGCCCTTGAAGCAAAGGCTTCAGCCCTTGATGGATGAGAACTCCCAGTTCATTCCATGATTTCCCTATAGTTTTCCAAGCATTTGCCTTAGGAATAATTTGCAACTCGGTGTCACTAGTCAGATCATTAATTAAGGTTATTACTAAAGTCACATAAGTAAGAATGTTACTGACACACAAAAGCAACATCACACTAGTTACTAAGGATCTACGAGTGAATACCCATCACTCGTTGTTCAAAGTTAGTCAACTACTCTTGGTTAGTACCCTATGGTGTGCATCATTCTATCCTCATTTCCATCTGAGGCACCTTCTCACTCCAAATAGACCATAGCTCTGATACCATTAGCTGTGGCACCCCTCGATAGCCCCCGAACCGTTAGGGTCGCCACAGTCCACTTACCTTTCACTTGACCTGATAATATAATACTCGGATACCAAGGAATTTCATTATAATTCATAAATCATGGGGGTTTACATCTTTTTGATCGATCCCTGTGCAATTTATATAGCGGAAGCACATCCATCAACTCCTTTCCCTATATTCAAAAAACGATGCACACCTACTAAACATTTTATAAGTTAAAGCCGAACACCTTTATTTACATAAAGCAGATGGACATCTCTAGTTGGTACATCAAAATGCCAAGGTCTTCTATACTCGGCTATACTTCAAAAGATGACCGACATCTTTTTCGACAGTCGTATACTTAAAGTCCATCAACCAGTGTTGACATCCAAAAGTTCCTTCCTTTGCTATCCTCCTCCTTGCGGTCATAACTAACCACTCAATCCATCTACCAGTAGTAGTGGTAGCAGAGGTATCTTGTCTAGTCTGAAATGTTAATCCCCAAAAGGGGTGAGTACAACCACTCAACAGTAAAAGATCCATCAAACTACACAATGCAACAAGCAAGACAACCAAGATTTCGTGTGAAATGTACATATCATCTATGCAGCCATGCATATATTTCCATGAGATCCATTCAATACCTTAATAACCACGTTATCAGTGCCAAATATTACCGACTCAAAACTCATGGACAATTCATGTACCATGCCATATACACACACATGCACATGATTTATTTCCCATTTTAATATTGGAAAGAATCTCATTTTCCTGGGAACCAATGTTTGCATTCCTCTGGGCTTTCGCATCCAATCCTGGCATCGCGAGACCTCCGGCACACACCTTCGGGCATCTTGCATCCCACCTGGCATCACGAGGAATCGCCGAGGCTCACCATGAAAATGGTTACCCCTACGTTTTGGAATTACGTACCGATATAGCACCAGGCATTCCCTAGAATTACGTACCGATATACCACCGGGCATCCTAAAACTCCTGGGGAAAATCCTCTGGGCATGTATTCAAAATACAACCAGGCATTCAAAGGGCATCAACTCATTCGAACCTTTGGGCATCCCAACTCCTGGGGCATCGTTGACCCAAGGGTCCAACGGCAACAATTTACATCTTAATTTCAAAAAAATACCTTTCAATGAAATGACAAAATGTCTCTTGAGTCTCATCACATCTCAATATTGCATGATATGCCAATGCCAGTATCATCATGTCACAATGTATATTCACATATATGTCTCACTTTCAAAATAGCATTTGATGCAATAATATCAAAGGTTTCAATCAACTTTTGATGTCATATGATATGCTAAATGTCACCACATATTCTGTATAAATAACAACCCAAGATATCACATCTCATAGAGCAATTCATTCGTTCTTGAAAATAAAATAATTTTCGGATAAAACATAATGCACTCCTTTAATTAAAATTCTGAAAAAAATTAGTAAAAGATCTTAATAAATTCTGAAAATTTAACATGTTATAAATGAGATCTAGAGAAAAATATTTCATGAAGAACACCATGTCAAAAGAGTTTCGTACAAGTCGTTATGGTCATGCATCACAGCCTTAAAATTTCAAACATCACCATTGCACAGTTTTATTCACAAATTCGGTATAACACGTAAATTAACTCAGAAAATTCTGAAAATTTGCTAGATAATTACAGAAAATTCACGGAGTTGCCAAAGGTCAGTCTGTTTTTCCATGAAACAGTTTACCAACTTGAAAAACTACTCCTATACTTTCGAAATTCCAACATCCAGCATCACAACTCAAGCATCTCCAACATCCACTACACTTCACACACAACCACAGCAAGCAAAATGTAGATCAATGGACTCTCACTTGCCTTAAGTCCAGTGCAACCACAGCAATCAAAATGAAGAACACGTGGTCTCAGACGCGGCTCGGCGACGGAAAACTCGAGCGGCGTCGGCAGCACACGAACGGAGGGGCAGTCTCTTCCCTCTCCCTTCGCTGCACAAATCTACTCGGTTAATCCCTTTCTTCTCTCAAAACCGAGCCTTATTTTGTTCCCTCTAAATATCAATTAAGGTAATGATGATTTCTTGCATATAGGGGTTTCGGTGGATGCATGCATGGAGGACAGGTGGAGGAGGCATGTCTCCAGCTGGGTTTTCTTGGCCTTCGCTGGTTGCTCCACACGAAGCAACGTGGCTTCCCCTGGCCTTGCTTCTCTGGTCACTGGTTTTGTTGAAAACCAGTCAACAAAAAGGGGGGGGGGGGGGTTTCGGTGGCTACTTGGGTGAGTGGCAGCTGGATTATACGTGTCCAGCAATGGAGATGTCCTTCTTGGATGCACGCCACTTTTCTCCTCCATGCAAGGGACGTGTCCTCAGCCAACCGTATTTATTTTTTTTTATTTTTTTATTTTTTGTTGTCCAACGTAGAAAGAGCTACCTGGCTCTTGGTCAACATCCACCTTCCATAGTTGACCAGCTACATGAAATTTCCACGAACGTGCATGGAAAATGGATAACGTGGACACACAGCCGAGGAAATGGGGTCTTCGAGTGGCACGGGCTGCTTGAACGTAAAATGGAGTCTCTTGGCTCCTTCGCCTAGGGTACGTACTTAATAAAAACAGCTAAAGTTCAAATAATAAGTAATCTTGTCGACACGTCACTTAGAACGAGCCTCGGTCTCACTAGTAATAGTACATAGGAACAAGGTTACAACTCGCTCACGATCGAACCATTTCTAAGCGCGACTCATCGGCCAGATGGTGGTAACAAAATAATGTTCGTACATGATACTAATGACACAATCCAACGATACCTCCGTCGATCAGTCATGGCCGTCACATATCTGAGGGTTGTTAAAATTTCCAGATGCCACAAGAACAATATCAAAAACTGATATTCGATATAAAATCTCTAAACTGGAAAATCATCGAAATCACTCATCTCTTGAACTCTTAATGGGACATCACGTATTCTCGCGCAACAAGGGTTTAATTGAAGTAAAAGGAGAGCTTGCTCATTTGGGCCTCATCGAGAGAGTTGTCAATTTTAGATTAATAATTAGGGACTCTTTTGTTTAATTGATCATCGCCTTGGGAGAAATGAAGTGGAAAAGCAATGTTTCCCGACAGTAAAAGGAAGGAGGCTAGACAAGCGAGGGCACCCGACCAGTTCATGCATTTGCAAATACCTAGTTGTTTGTCTAGTAGTGGTGGACGAAAGGATGCGGAGGCAGACATAGATGATGGTGACTAGGTGAGTAAAGGAATAGTAAGATGAGGGAAAACATCTCAGCTCCTGCAACTACCCTTAATTACCCTCTCTCTCCCCCTCTTCCCCACTTACCCTAATTAAAGCAATCTTTCATATATTTAGATAATTGTCCATGAGCAGTTGAAGAATGGACGGGTAGACTTGGAGATCAGTGATGGTGACTAATCACGGAATAGTAAAATGAAAATAAAATCATTCATTTCCATATAAATACCTTTTATGAGTCATCTATTTCTCTCACAGAATCATGTATCAGTCTATTATCGTTCTTGTCTTGATGGAGCGATCGACGTACGGCAGCCCTTTTGTATTTTTATTTTTGGCCAGTGACGATGAGGGGGCAATCTGCTCGCCATTCAACTTCCCAAGCGGAGCTCTATCCATACCCTATCTCCTCTTTCTTCCTTGGGTTTCTGAGTCATTCTTAAATTTCTATACCACTGGATAGCCAGTATTAAAACTCAGCCGTTTTAAACTTTTCGAACAAAAGGTTGCTGTTTTTCGAAGCTCCGTGTCCTTCAAAAAAATTAAAAGTGAAAGAAAAATTAGGGTTATAAATTATCAAAAGCCACATAGCTTTACTTTTCAATAATTGCATATTTTTGAAAAATTTTAAAACCGATTTATGAAAACTGCAATATTTAAAAATAAATGTTAAAAGTAAAAGACTCGTAGCAAAACCAAGCATTTAAGAGAAAAAGGGAAACTCCAATTGGAATGAGAGATCACGAAATAATGTTAGTGGTGACTTGAATTGTTTCCCATATTAATTGTGTCCTATAAAGAGTAGCATTATTTACAAAAGTAAACTGATTTAAAACTGATTTATAAAGATTTTCTGTAATCCCTTGATTCTTTAGGCTCAAAGTTACATGCACGATCTCAACCATCAAATAAAAGAAATTTGACGTCAACAGTTAGATTTGGCAAGATCATTTTGTCCTGCCAAACCTGACCGTCCATGCCTCACGCCAAAAATGAATAAAGCCGAGTCATATCGTTATTGCATTGATCGGTGCGTAGGCTATAGTTTGGATTCTCTAGCTTGGCACGTGAAATGAAGCAATTATCACTAAAATCCAACGCTCACTCGTACTGAAGCACACTGCTCGAGAAACTGACCTTTCATCCACTTTATAGAATATTCGAAACTAATTAGCTTTCTTCCTTTTCTTTTTGCACTTTTATTTGACTGTGATGACTTAGGCTCTATTTGTTTAATTGTGTTTCTATTTCTCGGAACACAAACTTTTATTCTTTTGTTTTGGGGAAAAAAAAAAAGAATAGAAACATGCTTGTTTACACTTTTATTCCCCGAAATATATATATATATATATATATATATATATATATATATATATATATATTTTTGTTCCGAGAATAGATTTGGAATAGAAACAAGAAGTAGAAAAAACTTGTTTCTTGTTCCTAATAACAATTCCGAGAAACGCTTTTTTTCCTCCTTTTTTCTTTCTTCCTTTTTCTTTGGCTGAGCAAGCTCGGCCTCGCCGAGCCACCGCCAGGTCGACGTTGGCCAATGTCGCCTAGCGGTGGCCCAACGAGCCTCACCGTGGCTAGGCGAGGCCACCGGCCCTCATCGGCCGGTTGCTAGCCATGGCCAAGGCCGACGACTAGGAAAAGGAAGAAAGGGAAAAAAAGAAAAAGAAACAAGAAAAAAGGAAAAATAAAATTAAAATATTAAAATATTAAAAGAAACAAAAAAATTATACAAATTTACCATATGTGTTTCGTTCTTTTTCTATTTCGGGAACAAAAATTTTTTGAAGTTACCAAACGCATTCTTTTGTCAAAAATTGTTCCCTAGAAATAGAAATAGTTTTCTATTTCTGTTCTCAGGAATAATTCTTGAATAGAAATGTTACCAAATGTATCCTTATTGTCATGGACTTGTCGCTTTTATTTTTATTTTTAATCTTTTTATAAAAGAGAGTTAATTACACAAAGTTCCTTGAGAAGATGTGGAAAGGATCCGTAAAACTTGGTGCTTCTCAAGGCTCTAGCCGGTTCAGCCTTAACTATAGAACTAGAAATGTGAAAGAATAACATGATTTCGCTACAAAAAGGGTAAAGAGAAATCACAGAGCATTAGTCCATTGGCCATGTTCACATCATAGTTTTCAAATATCAAGGGAAGTCTTCTTTTTCCCTAATATTATTCAATGAGAGTGCTTGGGAGATATCATGATGATGTACAATTGAAAAATGCAATCACTAAAATAAACTATGCAATTCAATAGATCTACTCATATTTGATAGGCGAATCATTACATGAGTTAGTTATGTTTAAAAAATGGGTTATAAATAGGTTTAGAATGTTAAAGTCAAAAAATGTATGAGCGTTAAATGTGTTCACGGTTTACCTAAACCCAACCTACCTTCATGACTCTCTCTTCACCTTCTGTGAGAAAATAATGGAATCTTCGGACTATTCCAAATTCAAATAAGTCTTAGTAAACTTGCAAGATAGGCCTTACTTCACTATTTTTCATGACGGCTTCGTTTTTCCTCATTATTTTTTATTTTTATTAATCTTATAAGTTTATGTAGGGTGATGCTAACTTTACACAACTTTTTTCGTATGCACTTACTCATCACAATCTAGGTAGTTATTATGGAAAAGATCCTTATCAACTTAATTACAAAGAGAACGTTCCTCATGACTTTAAACAGTCATAACACTTTTGTTTTGTTCAAAATTAGTCATAGCATTTTCAAATAATCATAATAAATATACGGATCTAAGAACAGTTTCACATTCTAATCTAATAATTAAGGTTGGGAAAAAACTTAACATCTTCAATTTTATTTTGTGAATTGAGTTTTTCTATCACTTAAAGAGACACCTTGAGGGGCTTTTTGTGCATGTGAAATGTAATACATGAAAAATCGAGACTTATTTTTAACTAACGGTTAATATTAATTAGATATAAGGGTTTAAGTTAGCCCAAGTCTAATGTGTCAATAAGGACAACATTATCAAAAATCGTTATTCAATATATAATCTCTAGGAAAAAGACCAGAATTCCAAGTCTTTGAGGATGGAATTGTAAGATGCCAGGGATGACTATGTGTCCCCGACCAAGAAGAATTAAGGAGGGAAATTCTATTGGAGGCACATAGGAGTAACTATAGTATTCATCCGGGTAGTATAAAGATGTATAGAAATTTACGCCAATAGTATTGGTGGAACGGTATGAAAATGGATATAGCTAAGCATGTCTCTTAATGTTTGACGTGTCAACAAGTGAAAGTGGAACACCACAAGCCTGCAGAACTATTGAGACCATTGGATATATTAGAGTGGAAATGGGATCACACGACAATGGACTTCGTGCAAGGATTACCAAGGACGTCAATTGGTCATGACTCTATTTGGGTGATAGTAGATCGCCTGACTAAGTCTGCCCATTTCCTAGCAATCTATGTAGATTATTCGATGGATAAATATGCTGAGATATATGTAAGCCAAATAGTACACTTACATGGTGTTCCTGTAATTATTACATTTGATCGAGACTCAAGATTTACTTCAAACCTTTGGTGAAGTCTTCAAACCACCTTAGGGAC
Source organism: Eucalyptus dawsonii (assembly GCA_016097615.1). Lineage (NCBI taxonomy): Eukaryota > Viridiplantae > Streptophyta > Magnoliopsida > Myrtales > Myrtaceae > Eucalyptus > Eucalyptus dawsonii. Next base: position 7,617,614 of record CM027877.1, on the reverse strand, counting down.
TAAGCTCCAATTCAGTATTGTTTTTCATCCGCAAATGGATGGGCAAATAGAAAGAGTAATCCAGACACTAGAAGACATGTTAAGAGCCTGAATAATTGATTTTAAAGGAAGTTGGGTTGAAAAGTTACACCTAGCGGAGTGTGACATCCTAGATTTTCAACTCTGCTTTCAATTCAATAAATCGGGCATTTCATCAAAGCGCCTATAGTGCTATTCTCAGAGCTGATCACTCGTGAGATAACTAGACTATCTAGGGAAGTTATTAAGAGATTTTAAGGCAACTAGACTTGAGGATTCGACTAGGAATCGACTGCTCGACCGTGCTCATTTGCCGAGATCAGTACGGCACAGTTAAAAATTGATTAGAGATCAGAGATAGGTCGGTTCAATGGAGATGCGTGATTAAACGTGGGTGATTCCACTAAATTGCAAAATTCTTATCAATTGACACTTGTTTGATTTTTCTATCGTTTTGGTACCCTATGTTCATATTTGAAATCTCGAGATTTTCACGACAACCGAGAGTCCCTAATGTGTCGAAGGGGTTCATTCTGACTTGAAGAAAATCGACCACAGATCTTTTGCACTAAAAAATTCTGAAAGCTACCTAGTAGACTAGGTCACGCTAAAAACGCGCCGGAATAAAATTAACCACGAATTTGAATCCGATTTCAGAAATTGAAAGTTTTGTCATGTCACAGGTCATTTTAGGAACGTCGACTCAGCCTCTGAAGATTTTTTTGCAAACCGAGACTTTTTGGAAAAAAGTCGTCCTAGAGCCATTTTTATCTAGAAAAAGTCAAGGACCATTTTAGACCGCGAAATTGGGAAGCAAGTGAGATCAATTGGTAAGGAAAAATACAAATTGGATCAGTAAGGTGTCGAATGAATTTATTGAGGCCGAATTGTGTTGAAACAAGTAAGAACAAGTGTCCAATTGGAAGGAAAATCGACCAAATTCGAATGCCCCCCACCACCATGACTTATGGACCAACTCAAGCTTCTAGAATGGAGCATTAGTGGCTGAATTTGAGGCATGGAAGACAGCCAAGCATGGTAGACAAGTTGGACTTGGTCTTGGGGGACAAACAAGGAGAAAACAAGGCAAAGTGGTCCCCTTTGTCCCCTCAATCTCTTCCTCTTTCTGGTCGGCTAGCCTTTCCTCTCTCTCCCTTGGAGCTTTTCGAACCTAAGCAGAAGCAAGGAAGCTTTCCAAGTCAACCATCTCCCGCCGTGAGCCACCCGTCACTGTTTATCGTCCGCGACACCACCACCGCTCGTGCGTGCGATCCGCCTGGCCGCACCTTCGTCCTCGCCTCAGCAACCCTATCTCGAGTTCCAGGGGCTATCCCGAGCAACTCAGGCCACCGTGAGCCGCCTTGGAGCGTCGTTGAAGCTCGGAACCGCTCCTCCAAGCCACTGCTGCCTCTGCTGGTCCACCGTTGCCCTTGCCTCGCCAAACAAGTCCAGTTTCCTCTGTTTTGCAGCCAAGAATAGAAGCAAATTGAGTGGGTTTCCAGCCGTGTTCATGGCCCATTTTGAGGACGTTCCCGGCCCCAAAAGTTAAGCTTTCTTTGAAGAGAAATGAGCCCCGTTGCGTCCCTGACATTTTGATCCGCTCGGATCGCTTAACAAGTGAGTTTAACTCACTAATCCTCGCTTAGTAGGTTAATGATGCTTACGAGTTGATTAGTTTACGCTAAGATGGATTGGGTGGTTAGATTAGATTAGATTAGTGAATTTATTAATTATCGATGCATGTTAGGTGGATAGTTAGTACAATTAGCGAGTGAATAGACTCTAGTATTTATTTAACGAGTCTTGGAAATTTTCTGGGCCAGTTCCGGCATATAATTAGGCATTACAGGCCTAAGTATGCATTTATTGCATTTAATAATTAATTTTGGTAATTATTTAATTAATTATTTATTTTCAGGAAATTAGATTGGGATAGTCGGTGACCGAATTTTATGCTGATTGTGATGATGTGATTTGTTTATTTATTTGAGCTTGAATTTGTATTGATTTGGTGTGAATTGTGATTTTTGGATATATTCCTAAATTTATTTATTTTCAATAATTGATTGGAGAATTCTGGGTATCGGTCTACATTGCCAAAAAATTTATTTTGGGCTACTGAAAATAGTAAGAGGTTCAAAAGTGAAAATCTTAAAGTCGGCCGTGTACCCATACACGTGTATTTTTATCGGGTTTGAGAAAAATGGTAAATTTATTGTACGATCAGAATAGCATGTATACCGACTCGGTGACTCTATATGTCATCTTGGAGAAAGGACGGTATGACTTAACAGCTCGATGACTCTATATGTCATAGTAAGAAGGAATAGCATGTATACCGGTTTGGTGGCACTATATGTCATCTTGGAGAAATGACAGTATGATATATTAGCTCGATGACTCTCATGTCATCTTAGAGAAAGATCGGTGTGTTATAACGGCTCGATGACTATATATATCGTCTTGGAGATAAAACATTATTAATGGTATATTATAATGGCTCAATGACTCTAAATGTCGTCTTGGATATAGAATGTTATGCATACCCGCTCGATGGCTCTATATATCATCTAGAGATAGGATAATATACTATCTATATTTCACTTGGAATGAGGAGTCTTGGATTTTGATCGGATTCATAGATGGTATTGAATGGGCCGACCGAGAGATGGTCGTGATGACATGTAATTGATTGGGTCGATTGATCGATGAGTCAATCTAATTAATTGGATGGTGTGATTATTAGTATTTATGAATTGAGTTGACTTGTAGGAAGGGACTAAGGCCAAAGTAAGTCCTTTGACGCTTGATTGTGCTTAGGCAGCCCCTATAGCATATTTTCTTCCTAATCGGGTCTTAGGGAGTAGAATTTGCTGAGAGATAGTCTCACCTCATTGTGGGATCACATTTTCAAGTCCCTAGGTGATAGTTGTGGAGAGCTGGAAGTCCCAGAGTTTGGGAAGGTGGAAGAAGCAAGATCGGTGAACTTGTATGACTAGTTAGTCATAGGACGGTTCCTTTTTGATGAGCCGACGTTTTTGTAAGTAGCTTGGTCTTGTGTATAAACCCATTTGTTTATAAAAGACTTGTTGTGGTTTTGAAAAATTTGGCCCTGCTTTCTTATCCCATTATTTTATTGTCTGGGAATTTATATATGCTTCCGCATGCGTATTTAAAGTCGAATGGGTCGGCGATGTGTCCTGGTACATCGCTATTATATCGACCAAGCAAGGATGGACACATGCTTGGAGAGTCAGGATGTGACATCTCAGTGTAGTGGTATCAGAACGTGGTTGTTAGAAATTGGAGTGGTAAGGTGCGATGGATATAGGTTAGTAAGTAGGAAAGGCCTTTAAATTCATGACAAGTGCATGTCGGTGATAATTGTGTGGTAGAATTGTTTGTTGTGCGTGGATCGCTCATCTTCGAATCTAGTGTGTGTCAGTAAAAGACTGAACCATGAGCGAGTAGGAGCTAAGAACTCCGAGTAAGAGAATAGTTAGGCCTGCAACTCGGGGTAGAACGCTGACCAGGGTCGATACCTAGGGAGGTAAGGGTAAGGCGCCAGCATAGGCTAGCACCAATGGAGTAACACCACCTCTCATGGATGCTGGGGTAGCAACCCTAGGTGAGCAAGGTACCATAGGAATTAGTCAACCCCAAGTCCCTCTTCACTGAGCACTTGTGGGGTCAATCCCACCTCCGCCAAGCCTCCGTTGGAGACATGGTAGTCTCGAGTTTTCGTCGTCATCGCGTCGCCGTTTTCGTGAACCCGCTACCGTTCTAATCCGGTGAGTTAACTTCTTAATCATTGATTAGGTTATTAATTACACTTAGGGGGTTAGATTAGTATTAATTAGCTTGGTTAGATTAGTGCTAAGAAGGATTAATGTTAAGAAAGTTTGATTAGCTGAAATTCGGATCTATTTACTAGACACTCGTCGTTTGTCAATTTTGTGGGGAAAAATGTGCTACGATTTTGAGGTTGCTTCATCTTGAAAAATATTCTAGACATCTTTAGCTATGACATATATTTTACTCAAGATTTTAGGGATTTAAAAGGATGAGATTTCAGCTTCATTATTTGCAAAACAGAATCTCGGATTATGTTGGAAACAGTGACATTTCGGTGTTCAAATGATTTTTATCAACTCTTAGGGTTTGATTTTCAAAAGAATTTTTTCACAAAAGTCGTTCATCACAACTTGTAGTTTAACATAGTCAAATTTTAGATCAAATGGACAAGTTTTGGACATTGACCCAAACTGATTTTGGAAAACAGAATTTCTAGTCACGGACATAGTTTTTGTAACGGTTGGGCGATTTTCTTCTCTTAATCTAGAAATATTTGGATCAAGTTGTCTTCACAAAAAAAAAAAATGTTCACTTAAGTGTCCTTTATAACATATTCGAATTTAAGAGTTTTCTAAGCTCGTTTGGTTAGGTTTCTAGATTTAAAATTGGAGACACGCAAGTGGACCGGTTTCTGCCGATTAGGACCAGTAATGGTTTTGTGATTGTTTTTGATGTGCTTACTGGACAATGCATATTTAGTGATGTGATTGACTTGTGGCATGCTTAGAACTTATGCGTGATGATTTGTGAATGGTTGTGCTATGGTGAGTGTTTATTATTATTGCAAAATATGGCCTTATGGGCTTTTAATTAGAAAAAAAAATTAGGTGTCAGGTTTGGACACCAAAATTTATTTGCTTTATAAAACAAAAAGGTTTTAAATTAGAGTCATGCAAAGTTTGGCGGGTAAATTTCAAATATGTGACTCCGTACGAATTTATTTCCGAAAGCTTTAAAGAAAAAAAAAAAGAATTGCCAAGTTGATTTTAAAAAGGAGATTTTGGTGTTTTGGCTATATGATGGTAGTTGTTGATTTTTAGTATAAAACTCGATTTTATGGGCTTTTAAATGGAAAAGTGCCAGGTGTCGATTTTCGACGCCAACTTTCATGTACTATATAAATCGTGGAGTTTCAAAATAGGAGCATACTAGGTTTGACGGTTTGCTTTTAATTACGTGACTATGCACGATTATGTTTATTGAGATTTTGAATACAAAGAAAAGCGGCCAAGTTCATTATTTGAAAATGAAATATTTAAACGCAAAGCATGGTGCTCTTGGCTAAGTATGTGCTCGTGTGGTCACTAAGTGAACCCATCTTGATGCGTATCAATATGCAGGATGATGCTCCTGTGTGGAATGCCATTTAGGCGGGGGTTATGGATGATGTCGTTCGCAGGTAAATTTCGGAACGATGCTCCTATGTCAAATGCCATCTAGGCGGGGGTTCTGGACGATGCCATGCTCGATGGGGCGAGACGACGCCCGATTATGCTTGATGACTGCTGACTGTTGAGTTGGCCGTTGCCATTAGATTGTAATAATTGGAACACGCCTGCATGGTTGTGATAGTTGTGCCTGGTTATGGGACAAATTTGTGTGACACGGTATGGGGCGTGTTGTAACAGTTTTGTCTTATAATTGGGACTCATGTGATTGAATGATGTGTTCCGGTTATTAAATTGAGCTTGCTGCACTAATGATGGTATAAATGTTGAGCTAACGTGTAGGCATGTGCCGAGGCGAGATAAGTTCTGTATGGTCTGTGTTTAGGACCGCCTTCAAGACGAATTTGCATCCTAATCGGGGTTTAGGGTTTTGACTCACTGAGATTTTATCCCACTCCATCATGGGCTAACCTTTTTCAGGACCACAGTGCGAAGATCTGCTGTGTGTAGATGCGGTGGGCACGAGATGTCACACCTTTTTGGCTTGTCCTACCGTTAGCGAAGTGTAGGGTGACCCTGATCCCTGAGGATTTTGAGAGGATCGATAGGAAATGGCCGCTGAGAGGCTTGTAATTAATAAATTTTCTAGGGTCAAAAATTGGTAAGGAAATTGTTGTGTTTAAGAAATTGTTCCTTGTGTTGACCATCCCTAATGTTTGTTTACTGGCTAGGTGTTTTATTTGATTCGCTTCTACATGTGCATAATCGAAAGCAAAAAAAAGGCAATAGGTCGGCTAAGCGTCCTGGGATGTCACATTTTTAAGTTGACCACCGAGAGATGTGCGCATACACAGGGTTCGGGACGTGACAATTTTGTTGAGGAGTATAGGGAATAGACAACTGTCTTTCTATTCTTTTTTTATCACATAAATTTCTGAACTCATCAAATAGGTATTCTCGACCTCAACCGGATCTTAATGCTTTTATTGTCTTATTAATTAATTTTCTAGCAAGTTCATAAACTTCTTGAAGCAACTCAATGCTTCGGATTTAAGAGAAATCATATAGATATGTTCGAATCGAGTATAATCGTTTGTAAATGTGATGAAATAAACAGCATCATGGCTTCCTCTCATATTCATTGGACCATAGATGTCATAATAGATTAATTGCAAAGGAAATTTAGCTCTTTTACCTTTTCCAAATGGTTTCCTTATTGTTTTTTCTATCAGGCAATGCTCACATATGAGTAAATTGATTTTTTCAATGTTGCCCAAGAAGTCCTCTTTGGCTGGTCTATTCATACGTTGTTGGCCAATATGACCAAGTCTAGCATGCCACATATTCACATAATTATCATATGAATTAGAAGACGTGAAGAGGGAACAACAAACATTGACAATATTATAGTCAACATCAAATACAATAAAACCATCTAAAAATAACCACAACCATCTTAATTTGTATCCAAATACAAATCTACACTATTATTATGAAAGTTTAAACTAAAGCCAAATTTTACTAACACTAATATAGGCTCTGAATTCCAACGAATCTTCAAAGCATATAATACATCATGTAGGAACAAAATGCGTCCATCACGCATGTTTAATTGACAGGTGCCAATCCATTTTACTTCAGCCCTAGAGTTGTTTTCTATATAGATCTATATACTTCCAGTTAGTACTTGTCAGAATTCCACGAGGGATTCTCCATCCTTCGCTACATGGTCTGTTGCTCCCGAATCTGTAGTCAACAAAGGATTAGATTCTATTAAAAATACATAACTTGAAACATGGGCAAAGTTCTCAAAAATACAAGGGATGTTTACCTTATTTGACTCGCGACAGTCATTAGCATAGTGACCTTTATGACCACAGTTGTAACACATTACCCTTGAAATTCTGTTCACTTGAGAATGTTTTCCTCTCTTATGTTGGTCAACTCATAGTTTCTTTCTTGAAGGACTTTATCCCTTGCACTTCCACCTTTTGAACAAATTAAGTTGGAGCTCGAAGCCCTTTTTGAGCTAAAACCAGGACAACAAATATCTGTTTTCCACTCAAACGCCAAAAGGCGATCCTCTGCTAGCTCAAGGTGGCGTACAACATCCTCAAGTTCTTCCATGACTTAGTTAAAAGCTTTTAGTACTTCTTGCTTTTATAACACATATTGAATTTTCATATTCAATATCTCACAATTCTCGCCTTTCAATTTTTCTTCTTTGTTCAACTCTATGCTCTTAATTGCTGAAGCTATAGGATCTGAACATATCGGACACATATGCATAAATTATTAATGCATATTATTTATGCATGCATAAACTCATCATATTAATGAATAATTTCAAATAATGTTTTAGAATCAAAAGATTACTATGTTTCCAATTATCATCCAAAAATCCCAACTTGAAATTATCATTAATATAATTATTTATGGAAAAATAAGTTCACCAAAGTCAGTAAAACTTTCTTGAACTTCCAACAAATAATTGTAAATTACCACACTAACTTATAATGATAGATAACATTGAACAAAGTAATATATTCAGAGGAAACATATCAGCATAAAAAGAAATATTTACATCTAAAACATCTCAAACTAATCTAACAAAATAATAAATAAACTCAAATATACTCATTTATCTCATAAATTGGGAAAATTTCTTCTAATCTCCTAGTAAAATCATCTGAGAAAAGACCTTCAGAGAGCCCTTATGGCTTCTCCAAGGTGCATTCATTATGCGTCATGTGGCACTCAACTCGAAGGTTGAAGTATTTGTTGCCTCAATTCTATAATATTCTCTTACAAAAGCTACTGCAAACCTTCCATAATCTAGGATCACGTGACCTCTCATAGGCGATCTAATACTGATTGCTATTTTGATGGAAGAGTATTCATTAGGGCCGAAACCTTCTGAAAATCCGGCATATGATAATTATTGTAGATGATTTTTTGTTTCATCTTTTGACCCTAACCATGTGTGACATTATATTACTATCATTCCATCGATAATTAACTAATTCTGTTTTTAGCCCTTCAAATCTCGCCTTTTGTTTATCCATTCTCGGGAATATAGGCATGCATACAAAACGCGTCTTTGTTCCTACAAAAAATGTAGAACAAAAGGGATTACATATAATCCACAACAAACAAATTGAATAAACACATTTTTTCTCCTTTTTTTTTCGATCAGTCAATGGCCAGTCAATGGTGGTCAACGACAGTCAACAGTGGTCAACTTAGGTCAATTGTCAATGACAGTTAACGGATGACCGAGGTCGGTTCAACAGGTCGGGTCAACGGGTCAACTAGGGCAAGACAATAATAACAATGAATAATAAAGGCATAATTGTAAAAACAACATTCAAGGGCAAAACGGTAATAATGCAAAGAAAGTAGGGGCAAAAGCGTAAAATCTAGCCGGTAGGTGTCACGCACTTGCCGGTGGTTGCTGCACGTGTGTGGTGCATGCGCTGACAACACTTCTCCTTTCGGCCATGCATGGCGACATGTCCAACTATCCCCAACAGCAATCCACCCATAGTTTTTCTCGTTTCGATGAGAACTACGACCCTGCACTTTCAAAAATAATTTTTTGATACATGGAAAATCAAAAAGGAGGGGTGAACAGTAGCGAGTGTTAGGATTTCCATCCCCAAGCATCTGACAACGACGTTTCTCAAAATTTCAGCCAAAAATTACAAACATCAATAATGATTGGGAAACATGAACAACGTAGCTATAATATCAATGTTGGAAACAAATTCCTGAAAAATGAATCGACACTCAAAGGATCGAATAGTGAAAATGAATGCAAAAAACGTGCTCGGGAAACAGGTAATACTGATCGAAGATATATTATGGAGACGGACATACCTTATTTGCCACATATTAAGTACCGTTGCAATCTTAGAGGAATCGTTTGAAGCCCTGGAGTTCCGTTCTTCAAGAGGGAGTAAACTATTTTCAAGGAAAAGAAAATAAAAGAAGCGTACTTTCTCGCTGAAACCCTATAGTTAATGTTCTCCCATTTTTTTTATTTTCTATATTACAATTATTTTCACTTAAAAAATAACTGTCCCTTCCTCTTATGGTCCATTCTCTTATGGATCGGGTTTGGCCCAACATGGGCAGATAGGCTTAACGTAGCCCGTCAAATAAAAAATCCATCACTAACCATGATGATTCTGCTGGAATTGTATTATTGATCCTTTGCATACGCTCGATGCACTCATATGGGGGCTGTGATATCTTGAATTTCAGATTCTGTTTTTAATTAAATGAATCGGGCTTTTCATCAATGCGCTTATAGTTCTATTCTCTGAGCTGATTACTCACGGGATAACTAGTTTATCTGAGGAAGCGGTTAAGGGATTTTAATGTAATAGATTTGAGAATTTGACTAGAAATTGACTGTTCGACTTTGCTAGTTTGCAAGAGTCATTATGGCACAGTTAAAATCGATCAGAGATTAGAGATAGGTCGGTTCGACTAAGATATGTGATCAAAGTGTGGGTGATTCCACCTGATTTCAAAATTCTCGTCGATCAACACTAGATCGATTTTCTGTCATTTTGGTACACTATGCTTGTATTTGGAACATTGAGATTTTCACGATAATCGAGAATCGCCAATGTGTCGAAAATATGTATTGTGGCTTGAAAATAATTGACCATAGGTCAATTGCACTGAAAATTCCTAAAAGTTACTCGATAGGCTAAGTCACGCTAAAATCGTGCAGATTGAAATTAACCACGGATTTGAATCCGATTTCAGAAATTGAAATTTCTATCATGTCGCGATTCATTTTAGAAGCATCGAATCATCCTCCGAAGATTTTTCTGCAAACTGAGATTTTTGGCAAAAATTCAAAATATGGCCCTTTTTTATCAGAAAATTTAGGGGATCTTTTTTTATGGCGTTTTTTGGATGCAAGTTAGTTTTATTAGTGAGGAAAAAAGTTAATTTGGTCAAGGACATCTTGCTTGAATTTATGGGGACCGGTTTAGGCTCAATTGGAGAGAAACTTGGTTCAATTTAAGGGAAATGTGACCAAAATTCGTAGGTCATGGTCCACTCAACCTTTTGGAGCATTTGGAAAGTGTGTTAGGGAAGTTTTGGAGTGGATAAGGGCTTCTAGTCAAGGCTGAAGTGGTAGGACATGTTGGATGAGCTCAAAAGGGACAATTGTGTCTTTTAGAAGGCTTGGTGGCCCCCTCTCTTCAGCAGCTGGCCCCTTCTTCCTCATTCAACTTGCTTTCTCCATTGATGTCCAAACAGAAGCTCCAAAAATTGCAGAAAAGCCAAGCCAAGCCCCCCTGCCGTCACAAGCCGCTCACCGAGCTGCCAGGACCGCCGCGTCGCCGTCACACCCCTACACCCGTCTGCCGCTCATCTTGCCTCCAATCGCGCCCAGCCATGCCCCCGAGCCTCCCTGGTCGCCACAGGAGCTCAACCGAAGCCCCTTGGGCGCGTCCAACCGCTGCAAGCCCTGCCTGCCTGCCTGCTTCCCCGCCTAGCTGCCGGTCCACCTCCACTTGCCATTTCCACCCTGTTCCGGCTTGTTTGGTCCTTGGACAAAACCAAGATGCCCAACCCAGTCGTGAGCTTCAAGGCCCGTTTTGGGCATCTTTCGGGCCTTGTCGGGTGTCGCCACTTGGGAGTTTGTCGCCCATCTTCACGTTGCCGTCGTCATGGACTAATCGGATCGCAAAAACAATGAGTTTACTCACTAAAATCTGCTTATAGAGTTAATGATGCTTAAGGGCTAATTAGTTTAGGCTAAGTATGGTTTAGGTGGTTAATTAGGATGGATTAACGATTTAATTATTTGATTGTGCATGTTAGGTGGTTAGAACGGCTTAATTATAGACTAGATAGGTTGTACTATTTATCTAGATTGGTTTGGAAACTTTCCGAGCCCGTTTTGGTGTTTAATTAGGCATTTCCAGCTTAAGTTTCTATTTTTGGTAATTAATTACATTTATTTAATTATTTTTTGTATTTATTTAATTATTTATTATTTTTGGAAATTATACCAGGATAACCGGTGACCAGAATTTCATGTTGATTGCGATGTTATGCTTGATTTATTTAATTGAGTGCTAATTTGTGCAAATTGAGTGGAAATTGTAATTTTGGTTATTTATTCCAAAATTATGGAATTTTAGTATTTTAATCACAAAATACCGGGCGTTAGTTTTTAACGCCGAAAATGTCTTTGTGGACTATATAATTAGTGGGATTTTCGAAAAGAAAGATATTGTTTTTTTGGCTTAGGCCGACCATGTACCCACACATGATTATTTTTATCGGCCATTTTTAACATGGTGGATCGTTAGCTTGTGAGAGCCCTTTTGCACGTTAGCTTGTGAGAGTAGTATACTTTATCAACTTGTGTGAGCTACGATCATTTATATAAACTTGTGAGAGCAACAATCTATATATCAACTTATGTGAGCTGCTATCTATCTATATTAGCTTGTGAGAGCTATGACCATCTATATCAACTTGTGAGAGTTATGACCATCTATTTCAGCTTGTGCGAGTAGTGGTTGTATTGATCGAATTTATAAATGGTGTTGAATTATAGATGGTACTGATTGATAGATAGTATTGATGGTATCGAATTGAGTGCATCGATTTATCGATGGTTTGAATTGAATTGAGTCGATTGGTTAAGTATATGAATTATACTAACATTACAAGAAGGAACTGAGGCGAGGTAAGTCCTCTATTTTGTGTGTGCATAGACTACCTTTAGGCATATTTCCTTCCTAGTTGGACTTTAGGGGGTAAACTTGCTGAGACGTTATCTCACCCTGTCGTGGGCTCAACATTTTCAGGTCCTTAGATGGCAAATCCTCCATAGCGTTTTGGCCGGCCCATGAGTGTTACCGAGTGGGTTTTTAGCTACCCCGATCCTGGAAGTCACTAGGTCTATGAACTGGTAGTGATCACTGTATGGGTCAAAGAGGACCTATCTCATAGGGCACCTCATCGATTTAGAGCATGATTTCACTACAGACCCTATGGATTTAGGGTGGGTCCCCTTAGGAGTTTTGAAATCCCCACTGTGGTAATTGATACTACTCTAGACGAGGATGTAATTGAGCCTCCTGATAGTGTGGTGGAGGACCCAGTGCCCCTAGAGCCTGTGGAGATAGAAGGATCGACGAATATATCTAGCTAGCTAGTCTTAGGACAGCTTCTTTTTGAGAGCCGGTCTTTTGTAGACTTCTGTCTATGGACTAGTACTGTAAATAAACTAGTCAGCTGTGTATAGAGGTGTGTTGTTTGGTTGTGCAATTGTGGTCCTGCTTTTCTATCCATCTCTGTTGTTGTCTGGGGATTTATTTATTTGCTTTCGCATGCACATTAAAATGAATGGGTCGGCGATGCGTCTTGGGATGTCGCAATTTAATCGACCATTGAGGGATGGGCACGGGCTCGAAGAACGGGGCGTGACAGGCGCACCGTTTGAGGATTCTCGGACAAAAGCAACTTCTTCAGCAGAGACTGATGGGAACCTGATGGTACATCAATGGAGCCCACGGGAACGTATGTCGGCATTAGCCCATGAAGTAGAAGAAGTTCGCAGACTGTGCACATCATGCCTGAATCAAATAAGGCAACGGGGAACAAAGATATTCTAGGCGCTTCATCACCAAAATGTGTGCACCTTAAATGATAGTCAATAACATCTTGTGAGTTGCGATGCATATTTTAGCAAAGACCGATGAAAGAAAACGCTTTTCATTCATTGCATTTTCCAAAAAAAATAGATGATGGCTCGAATTAGTTATGGAGTGGGATTTGACAGTTTAAAAGGGATTTAGGCATCGAATTAATTGAATTTTTTGCGAAAATTATCAGCAGGCCTTTGAACTATTTTTTTGGGAATTGCATCCGTACATTATATATATATATATATATATATGTATGTATGTATGTATATATTATTCTGTCAAATCGTTTTTGTCAAACATGCAACAGAGTTGATGATTTCGTGGACAATATAAACGGGATGTAGATCGTCTACTACGAAATGCGCACGCGTCATTTGTCTAACATGCCATTGGGACAATAGGAGAAGAAAGAGTGACACACAACAAGAACGAAGAGAGACGAAGAAGGCGAAGAGATTTGAGTGCAAAAAAGATTGAAGGCGGCATCAATAGACAGCGACTTGTTTCTGGAAAAAAGTCGATAACGTATGTGTGGTTGCCTGCTGCGTGAGGCGTACATGGACCCATCAATCAAAATTTCATGATTCCTCTGCATTTTTTCGCAGCCAAAGATCTTATTATATCCATCTTGGTTTATCATTAATCTATTGATTTATTTCCACATTGTAGCCAAAATCTTGTGTTTGATGCTCCGCATCCGTTTATTTAGTTTTTTTGGAAAGCATTTTGGACTCTATGGGGAGATGGGACATCCCACTATTTAATGTCTAGTTGACCCTGAGCAATATGCACAGCTTTTTTTTTTTTCTAACGAGAGCTCTATCGGACAAGAGAGTACTTATGGCCCCACTTTTATATGAATGGTTCAATCAAAGGATTAGGGTAATAATGCATTGCTGCCTTCTTAGAAATAATAACTTCAACAATGATGTTAAAGAAAACGCAAGCATAGAGTAAGGGAATTGAATGCTATCATCAAATCATTCGCCGTACAATGCTTATTGTTAATAGGGACTCATATGTTTATGTACTTGTCATTTAGTACAAGATGCAATTTAATAAAACACTCTTCAAAAAATGTGATGCAAGAAAAAACATGGCATATAAAATTAAAATTACAAGTGACACTACCAAACTCTTGTTATTACAATTTGGACTTGGCAAAGATCAAGTTAAATGCAATTTAGTCCTTACCTTTTTCATAAGATGTAATGGATCTTTGGCTTCACCCCGCATGATCTGTCTGAATGCCTAAGAGTTGCAATTTGATTATTTCCTTTAATAGACCCCTTGAAGAATGCAAAAAGAATTGTCTACCCATGTGCATATTTGAACAAGCAATGTACTAACATAAGCGCAGAGAATGAGAAAAAAAATAGATAACATAGAAAAGATGAGCAATTTCATCTAAAAAGCTGTAAAAATAAGAAAAATACAAAACACTAGATTGACCATGACGGATGAATGAAGGATGTTCCTTATTGCCATCGGAGCCAAATTTTGCAAAAACAAAATGGTTTTTTAATTGCATGAACCCCATCCTTATTACGTTATTTTCACTTGAGATCTAAATGATAAATGTTGAAATCCAAATATCTTCTAAACATCACTCTATCTAATTACTTTAACAACATAGACTTTTTAATATATGGAAATAAAGTTTCATGATAAAAGGGAGGATATTAAATTAGACGATCAAAACTGGCAAGTGCGAATTATCAATTATCTCGAGCAAATATGAAATATGTGAGAGTACTCCTATTTTTTAAATTGTAATGTCTTCTTAGTCTGGAGTTGAGAGTAAACTTGTGTCTAGCCAAGCACCAATCAAGGTAAAAGTTTATAATTTATTACACACATATCATTTGAATATTATCAAGCAAGAGACATATAACAACTAAAAGGATTGATTTATAAAAGTGACATGAATGAACTGGGATCAAACAATCACATCATTTTGTCAATCATCTCCAAACACATTATTATTATTAGCATGATTCACTTAGCTAGCACATTTGAATCGGAGCATTCATTTTTCAAAGTGGTGATGTAGCCATCTCTTTTTAGAGATTCATGGAAAGATCCCAAGCTCAACATGCGAAATTTGAAATCTTGTCTTGTATTATAGTTTGTTTTTAGCTTGAGTTTTCACTTTATTTGCTTTTATCCTTTATACATGTGGCTAAGACTTGAGATTACGTTATGTACCCTATGTATGGTCTAAGAGCACAAATTTTGATAGGTTAAGATTAATTACTTGCAGAATATGCACCCTGTTGTATGGTTCGGGTTGCTGATTATTACTCTTGAAACTAACAGATGCTGCTAAGAACCGTGGATTATTATGTAGGCAGACAATTCACTTTGGATTCTTCAAGGCATATATATTAAGGGAAATAATTATTTCACAAGTTTTATTAATTTAGAAAAATCGTGGTGGGAAAAGTTAAGAAACCATCACATCTAATGAAAAAATAAATAGATAACTAAATTGCATGTAGCTTCCCTCGCATGCTTGATGTCTGTCGCGACCTCTTTTTTCTTTTCGGCGCGCACAATTGAGTACAGGCATCTAAGGAGGCTAATGGCTCGGCTGAAATTAGTTATACCCGGACTCTCCCAAGTCCACCAATTCACGACTTTAATAGTCTAAGTTTTTAACCTGTAAATTAATTTAAAACGGAATCGCCACTAATCGGTTTGAGGTGGGTCAATTAGAAATTTAGCGAAGTATTGGGAGAAATACTGCAACCAAAGAAATTAGGATCGGGGACTTGATTACACTAGTTAATCACTAATGCCCTTTCGATACCTAATCTTATTCAAACCTTGAGGCTTTTTGGATGTTCGAGGGATTTTCCATGCATTTTTTGGGAGGAAAAACATTTTTGAGTCTTTTTCTAATTTTTTGGACATAAAAGGGATTTTTTTTCGATTTTTTGGTATTTTTGGAAACAAGTCTTTTTGGCTTTTTCTGAATTTTTTTGGCTTTTTAATGAATTTTTGGCTTTTTTTTGGATTTTTGGCATTTTTTTGGAAAATATGGAATATTTTGTATATTTTTGATTTTTCGGAAAATAAAATATTTTTTAATATTTTTCAATATTTTTGGTTTTTAGGAAATTAAAATATTTTTCAATATTTTTCGAAAATAAAATATATTATTTGATTTTTTTGGAAAATAAATTATTTATTTATTATTTATTTAAAATATTATTTTAAATAAAAAACCAACCAGGTCGAGATCCACGGGTTGTGTCCGACCTGGGGCAACACAAAATGTAGAAGGGCCCGACTTTTTTTTTTTAAAACGACGCCGTGGCCGGGAATTTAGGGACGCTCGGCCTGACTCCGCCCGACGACCCGAGTTCCCAGCGAAACCCTACTCGGGTCAGACCCAGCCTCCGCCGAGACCCGATTTCAACAAAAACCTAACCGACCCCGGCTCCGACTCTGACCCGGCCTCCGGCCAAACCCTACCCAACCTGGCACCAGCACACGACCTGCTTCCCCGGCCACCCTGGATTGCAAACCCTACCTGATTTTCCGGGTCCGGATCCGCTTCGTGACCCGGAAAATCGCAAATCCTAGGTTTGCGAATCTGCGGTGCCGAGGACGGAGACCGAAGCGTTGTGGCGGCCACGGCAGCTACGACGACAGCGACGGCGATGGAAAGCGGTTACGATGAACGGCAAGGACGGTAGCAACAAGGACTGGACTACGAGGGGGGGATGCAACGGTGACAGAGACGGCGACGGTGGCGGTGGTGGTACGTTACCTATTCGTGGCAACGGCGTCAGAACAGTGGTGGATGACAAGGGGTTGCAAGTGCGGGTGGCAGCGATGGATCAGCGACGGTGTCCCTGCAATTTCCAAATCTGGGCCTTCGGTGAATTGGTTACGGCAACGGTGTCGAAACGGTGGTAGAGCCACGGTTGCGCTAGCGATAACAAATCCCAGATCTGGTCTGATATGGGCCTTCGCCAGCCCTCCTCGTCGCTCGCGTTCTCCCCTCTCTCCCTCTACTTCCTCCTCCGGCGAGGCTCGGATCCGCGGCCGCGAGTCCTCAGACCCCCCTGAAGTCTCTTAGCGGGATGTCCAAGGGCTGCGACTCGATCCTCCTCTCTCTGTAGGTTCGCTCGCCGACGGCCTGCCCCGATGTCTCTCGATGGGAGGTCGTTTAAGCTCATGACCCGCCTCCTCTCGCTCGCTCTTCAACCTCCTCCGAAGTCTCTTAGGAGGAGGTTTCCAAGCTTGTGATCCTCTCGCATGCCTCCTCAACGACGAAAATGGGGGCCTATTTATAAGCGAGGGGGCGATTGATCGACGGAGCTTCGACCGCCGGTCCCCTCGCGTCAAGCGGCCTCCGCCAATCGAACCAGCGTCCCATGTGATGCCAGCTGCCCCTCCCACGTGGGTCGCTATCCGCCTATCCCTCCGGCATTGCATCCTTTGTGCGTGTGTTGCAGAGGCGCGAGGAAGGAGATGACTGTTGGGGCCGAGCTGAAAGGGGAAATGGGCCGTAAGGGCCCATTCGAGGGCTGCTCCTTTTTCTTTTTTTTCTATTTTTTTCTATTTTTTGTTATTTGTTTATTTATTATCTGAAAAAGATAAAATAAAATAAAGTAAAACCTAATTAATTAAAAGGAAATTTTCGGCTTCAACAGCTGCTCCTCTTTGAAGGTGAGCTCGTAGAGGTTGTATTCAAAGACAAACTGATTTCTAAATTTTATCCATACATGTATAGTAGATTATATTTTATTTGGGACTTATTATTCTATGTGGAAAAAGAGCAATAAAACTTTACATATACTGAGACAGATAAGAAGATACTTGTAGTTACTTACCGGGAGTGAGTGAGATAAGGTGTGAACCCCGAGTTTGGCAAGTATCAAGGCGTCATCTTACCTGGTGATATGAGGAGGTTGTTTTTCCAGGACTCGAACCATTCTTCGATTACCTGTTAAAACAATCAATAATTTGTCTAGGACCTGAACCTTTCTTCGATCGCCTTGACGGGAAATTGCCTTTCCAGGACCCAAACCATTCTTCGGTCGCCTGTTAGAGTAATAAGTGATTTGCCTCGGACCGAAACCTTTCTTTGGTCGCCGTGACGGTAGAATGCATTTCCAAGGCCCGAACCATTCTTCGGTCGCCTGTCAGAGCAGTAAGTGGTTTGTCTCAGACCAGAACCTTTCTTCGGTTGCCTCGGACCTGAACCTTTCTCAGGGCATCTACTTGTGGATGCCTGATCTGTATCGAGGACACCAGTTGGTACCCGACCTTTCTCGGGAGATGCGCCAACCTTTCTCAGGGCATCATATTTGTTGGGGTGTCTGACTTCTGTCAAAGACACTGGTAGGAACCCGACCTTTCTCGAGAGGATGCACCGACCTTTCTCAAGGCATCGATTTACGGGGTGTCTTACTTTTGTCGAAGACATTAGTTGGAACCCGACCTTTCTTGGGAGGATGCACCGACTTTTCTCAGGGCATCGATTTGTGGGATGTCTAACTTCTGTCGAAGACACTAGTTGGAACTCGACCTTTCTCGGGAGGATGCACCGACCATTCTCAAGGCATCGATTTGTTGGGGGTGCCTGGACATTCACAAGCATTGAAAGAGTACCTGGATATTCACAAGTACTAACTTGGAGGATATTTGGGCCTTTACTGGTCTCGAAGGGGTACATGGATGATCGCAAGTACAAACTCTTGGAGGGTGCCTGAATGTTCGCAGACGTCGATGGAGTACCTGATTGCTTGCAGGTGTCGAAAGAGTACTTGGATAATTACAAGTACAAAATCTTGAAGGATACCTGGCGTTCGCAGGTATCGAAGGGGTACCTGGGATATTCATGAAGGTCCCTCACCTTTTGATAATTAGGAATATCGAGGACATACCTCACATATTCATGAAGGTCTCCCACCTCTTGGCAATTAGGGAATATTGAGGATGTACCTCGCATGTTCGTGAAGGTCTCCCACCTCTTGGTAATGGGAATATCGAGGACATACTTAGGATATTCGTGAAGATCTCTCACCTCCTGGTATGGGGAATATCGAGGACGTGCCCCGAATATTCATGATGGTCTCTCACCTCCTGGTAATGAGAATATCAAGGACGTACCTTAGATATTCATAAAGGTCTCTCACCTCCTGGTAATTGGGAATATTGAAGGCGTACCTAAGATATTCGTGAAGGTCTCTCACCTCCTAGTAATCGGGATTATCGAGGACGTACCTGAGATATTCGTGAAAGTCTCTCACCTCCTGGTAGTTGGAATATCGAGAACGTGCCTCGCATATTCATGAAGGTCTCTCACCTCCTGGTAACTGGGAATATTGAGGACACGCCTCGCATATTCATGAAGGTCTCTCACCTCCTGGTATTATAAACTTGAATATGGTATGAGGCTTATCTGGATTGCCGCAGGCACTTAAAAGGGGTGGAACACCTAGGTAGCCGTAGGTGTACAAAGTACTGGAATACTTGAATGAACACAAGTATTTAATGATATGATCTGGGACCACTTGGACAGGACCAAGTGTTATGATGATAAGAGAGCATACCTAGTAATCGCAGGTGCACAACGCAGTGGAATACTTGAACAACTACTAGTATTCAAAGATACAATTTTGAGGACAACTTGGACAGGTCGAGTGTCATGGAATTGGAGTACCTAGACAATGAAAGGTACTCAAAGGTAGTGGGATACTTGACGATATAGGGATACCTAGACAGCAGTAGGTATTCCAAGAGATACTTGGTCAGTCACAAATATCAATACTTTGAGGACAACTCAAACAGGTCGAGTGTCAGGAAAAGGGAGTATCCGAACAGTGGCCGATATTCAAAGACAATAGGGATACCTAGATAATAGCAGGTATTCAATGATAAAGGGATACTTGGTCAGTCACAAGTATCAATACTCTAGGGACAACTCGAACAGGTCGAGTGTCAGGAAAAGGGAGTATTCGAACAGTGGCCGGTACTCAAAGACAAGAGGATACTTGGACAGTCACGAGCATCCAAACTTTAAAGACAACTCGAATAGGTCGAGTGTCAATAGAGAGAGCACTTGAGTAGCGGCAGGCACTCAAAAATAGAGGGATACCTGGACAGTCGCAAATATCAATACTCTTGGGACAACTCGAACGGGGTGAGTGTCGATAAGAGGGAGTACTTGGCAAGTGGTGGGTACTTAAATACAATGGGATACTTAGACAGTTGCAAGCACCCAAACTTAAAGGACAACTCGAATAGGTCGAGTGTCAAGAAGAGAGTACCTGGACAGTGGTAGGTACTTTAAGACAAATGGGGATTAAGATATGCTTACCTGGCAATATCTCTGATCTCTGAGAGTGTGTCTGCTATTTGCACAATATGCACACATGATTGTATATGCTGTAAATTCATGAGTTCAAATGAGATTCATGCATAATAATTTTGTTAGTTTTATATCATCTAATTTCCACTAGGGAAGATTTTGAAAGACAACCTTCATTTAGAATGTAGATGTCTTGAGCATGCCAAATGATGGACTTTCAGTCTGAAAGGATTTTCACTCACTCTCATGGAAAAGGCTATCCTGACCATTGATGCAGGATTTATAAGGACCACACTTCTCACTATCATCATGTCAACAGGGATCTGAGTACTCTCGCAAGTGGTACGACTTTACCATTGTGAGAGGTTTTTGTTGAAATTGTGATGAAGACTTAGTCAACGGCTCATCAAATAGGACCGTCGAGATCAAGGATGATGAATGAAATGTTGCACGATCATCTCCGGGTTTACAAGTCAAGATCCCTGCGAAAAGAGATAGAGTAATCTTGCTTGTACTTCTTCAAGCGATGTTTATAGACATATGAACGTTAATTGAAGTGCACTAGTCTGAAGAGACTTTTACAATGGGATGCAATGTAGACTTGGCTCACATGTAAGAGGGTGAGAGTTGGTGACTGTCTTGGCATTTGTCACTAGTCTTTCTTGTCAGATGGAGGTTCTATGGACCACAACAACAACTTTTTCTTGGCTATATTTTTGACTGGGGGGCATTGGCCTTGCTTTTACCAGGCACATTGCTTTTTCATGCTCCTATTTTTTATTCCAGTTCTTCTTTTATGGGCATTGACCTTGCTTTTACCAGGTACACTGCTTTTTTATGCCCTTGTTTTTCATTCTTGTCGTTAGAGGAACTAGCCTAGGCAAGTTCAATCACGACATTGTTGTTAGACTTTTGAGTCTTCATCTTCAGCTAGCACTCTAGACTATGCTGCTTAAATGGCAGTAACTTCTGTTTTGCCTCCATGTGATGGTGAAATTATAGACTCAATTGGGTTGTACAATGAATACAAGCGTAGAAAGAATTGCTTTTCGTCATTCTATGGCACTTAAATTAACGCGAGTGTTCGTATGCAATAAAGACACCCGAAGATTGATGCAAGTGCAAGCAAGAAAATTTCTATCTCTCTTCTCACCTTGTGATACTGCTTTGCCTCCACTCTGCCTCAATGTGGGGTGGTTCTTGACGGGGGTATGAGAGAAGCTTCCAGTGTACGAGGCTCAATGGGGTGAGTGATGGAATGCCTCGCACTATTTTGGTTATCGTACCATTCGCAAGAGAACTCTTTACCTTGCAGCCATGGAATCTTCTGCACTCATCTCACAAGTGTATAAATGGGGGGATTGTGTGTAGGATATGGCTTGCCTTTCATCATTCTAACGCGCCTCATCTAGCATGCTCGATTAATCTTGTATTCTTCACTTAGCTGTCTATTCTAATAATTCTATGGAATCAGTGATTTAGACAGACAAAATCATCATGCAAAATCCATTTGGAAAAGGTATGCAGTATTTTAAATGTGATGGAGTTTGTACTCTCAAAACAAATGAATGGTTTTAGCTCAAAAAGACCTTGTTGGTAGCTTTGAGGGTCAACAGAATAGTATTGTTAAGTTTTGAATATCAAAAGGGTTATTCACAAAGGGGTGTCGATGATTGTCCCTATTGATTAGGGATATGACACATGAATGATCAGTCAAGGATTGGAAATCTGATCGGGCATCTCTGCTTTTGCCCCTGTAAAAGAGAAGATGTACAAGTAGATCAATTAGTCTGGCCAAAATCAAATGTGAGTTGAGGCCTGAAGATTTTCTATCATTTGCTTTGATGATACTTTGTTTGGGAAAGCTTATCAAAGTCTGACATGCTTTTCATTGATTTGTTTTCGCATCTTTGACGGTTAGGTGATCCTGTAAAAGACAAGAGAGAGCGTGTTAGTCATGAAATTTTTTAGAAGTCAAACAACTGGAAGCGATACAACATTACCCTTCATCGGTTTGCAAATGATTGGGTGGAACGGAGTACAAGGAGGACATGAAGTCTTGTGTCTTCCACTTCATTAGGTCAATTATTCTCCTTAATTGGCTTATGGATGGCACGTCCCTTTACACGAAGTCAAGTGAATTCGATGAAGGTCGTTTCCGTATACTAGCTTGACCAGTATTGATTTGTCAAACCTAACCATTGAATTTGGTTCTTGAGTTGTAATGCTCCCTGTCAAATAGGGAAAATATGTCAAAAGCGAGTCCAGATAGTGGGAGTATTGGAAACGATACCAAATTACCCTTCCCCAGAGTTTAGATGTGCTAGCTCCTAAAGATATTTGAATGTCGATGATGGCCTTTTTATCTTGGCATAGTTCAATGTTCCCTTCAATTGGCATTCCTCATTTGTGATCATGTATGCATGATTGTTGGTCGTTGATTCATCTCCAACGCCTTCCTTCTGTGGAATTTCTCCTTTTGTCTTTAATTATAGTATCATTGGGCAAAGGTCATGTACCTCAAGCTTCTATGGAATCTGAGATCAAAAATCTCAAGCTTTCTGATGGCAATTACTCCTTAGAAGAATATGTGTCTAGAGTGAAGCTTCTAGATTCCAAAGTCATTGTCCAGGGTGTGAGGCTATAGATCACCTTGACTATCTGGATTTTCTCCTTGTTGAGAGTAATCACTTTAAAGGAAGAGAAGGAACTTCTTCCTAATGTTGAAGTTGAAACAGTAACATCTAGCTGTTTGGGCGCGTCGTGTGACGCTGGAGCTGGGCAGGAGTGAGGCATGTCATGGATGCTTCGATTTCAACTGTATGCATGTACCTATTACGTCTCACCTTTTGTATCCTGTAAATAGAAGAGAGGGGTTGTCATTCTCAATATTATGTTAAGGGAATAAGACTTACCCTTTTTTGAAACGGGATCCTCCTTTCTGTTTGCCCTTGCTTTCTTGAAAATGTGTTCTTGAGTTTGGTTTGTTCACACGATATGCTAGTTTCAAATACCTTTTGTCACACTAAATCAAAGAGGATGATGTTCTGAAACATAAAGTGAGAGGGTTAGAAAGACAAATGTGCTTAAATTTATCATCTTGTTTTGACAAAAGCTTTTGGGTGATGAAATATTTTTTTATTTTCAAAATACGTCTTTGGGGGAGAAAAAGCATGAGGAAGCCCAGCCCTCAGTATTCTCCTTAGATGATATTTTCTTTTCATGGTTGGATAACATTATTGGGCTAGTTTGGAGTACCGCCTCATGCTCTTAAAACAAAATATTAGAACTGTATAATAGAGTACTTGGAATGGAAAATACAATAGTAGTACACTAAACAAGATAAGAAACATGAAATTATAAAAACAAGTAAAACCCATGAAAACTCCTGTGTAAATGAGTGCTTTGATATTGTTGGTTCCGAAATCAAGCGCCTTTGAGTTCCTCGCCTCCAGTGAACTCGAAGTATTCGCATGAGAGGACCACTTCATTGAAGCTATGAAAGTGCAATCCATGCAACTAACAATGATGCTTGCAAGGTAAAGCCCTCATGAACAGCTTTATCATTTCTTCTTCAACCAATTGAGGGTAAGTTTGCATCATAAAAGTCTCCCATCTCCTTGCATACGCTCGGAAATCCTCCATTGGTCTTCTTCTGAAGTGAACCAAGTTCTGACAAGGCACTTCAGTCCTAATCTGGCTTTGATACTGAAGCAGGAATGCAGAAGACAGCTCATTCCAATCTCTCATGAGGTAGATATCTACTGTAATGAACCATTGTAATGCAGACCCCGTAAGACTTTCTTGGAAGGCCTGATTTGTGAATGATATCGAGCCATAGTACCGACCCATTTCAACATGGAGGTACTGCAAGTGGGCCACAGGGCAAGTCGTGCCGTTATACTTGCGAAGATTGGGTATCCACATTTCTATAGGGGTCATGATCCTACGAGGGCAAGATGAGCCTGGTATGTCTTGGTTAGGCCACTGGTTTTCCCACTGCATATTCGTTATAGTGGTGAATTTTTCTATTTCAGGGAAATTGGACTCTATTGAGATTACCCCATTGCTTTCTTCTTAGTCAAAATTTCCGAATGAGGATGAAGTATTGAAACTATCCTCATGGTCAGAGGATGAGCTTAGTACTTCGTTAGGATCGTAGCGGATAAAGACGTATACTTCTTCCTCTTTTGATGGGCCTTCATTCCCGGGTGAGAGTAGGAAACAGTTATACGATGAATTGTCAGTTTCATTGTCGAAATAACGTTGGAAGTCCTTGGGATTGTATTCTAGGGCCAGGAAGTCTTTAGGGTTGTACCCTAGGGGATGGTAGCCTTCAAAGCTATATTCTTGGGAATGCTCAAAGCTTTGGTGCGGTAGCTCGTCGGCAGATGCTGCATTGATTTGCTTAGGCTTTCTTTTCTTGGCTTCTGGTCCAGACCTTTTGAGTAAGGCCCTTCATTTTGCCAGCTCGATTCTGTCAAGGGAAGTGAGAGATATTAGAGTTTCACTGTCTGATTCACTTTCCAGGTTGATAGGGGTTCGTATTCTTTGGACCCTAGCTCTTGGAGTAAGCTTAGGGAGTTGTCCAGTAGTGCCCCACTCTTGAACAGGCTCTGAGTCTATGATCTCGTACAAAGGCTCCTTGCCTTTCCTAGTGGGAAATTTTCCAATAACAGGATGTTGCTCAGCTGCCCATTTATTATGCAAGGCTTCATTGACATGTTCCTCTCCTATCTCAGTGACTAACAGCTCCTCGTGCTTCGTGATCATCGGCTCTTCGTAGGACAAGGTGATGTCAGGGGTGATGTCAATATTATACTTTTGGTAAAAAACATGAATTAGTTCCCTCTAGGTTTTAAGGGGACTAATCTTTCTGATAATGTACCATCGTAAGGCAGGGCCAGTCAAACTTGATTGGTACGATTGAATCATCCTTCGAACCAAGTAGGCCTGCAAGTAGGTCTCCAGGCGGGAGGTATCAGCATACCTTTCGCATTCAGGTGCTTTGAGCTCTTCAGGAATCTCAATGCCGGCGTAATTGGACAGGTCTATGGGATTCTGTCCCTGTAGCTGGTTTAACTTTTTCATGATCTTTTCAAATTGTCTATGGTGTTGGCTATTCTCTGGCAAATTCGCAGGTGTCATGACGGTGTTTAAAGCAGCTACGGAGTTGGGCGCAGCTTGAGTAGATTTAATTTGTCTCGAGAGTTGTCGAAGGACAATGGACATCTGTCCCACGCCGTCTTCAATGTTGGCGATGCGATTTTGTACATCATTCTAATCAGGCCCTATTATGTGAGGCCATTTGCGGGTGGCTGATAGTTGACGATTCATAATTACCTGTCGTCGTGAAAACAACGAATGAGCACGAAAGCAAACAAAGATTAACCCATGGCAATGGTCTAACTACTTTTTTATTTTTTTATTTATCAAAAGATGATTTTATAGACGCAGACTTCTGATATCTAAAAGTTGAAATTGAAATGACAGAAGGAAGTACTAGATATTAAACAAAAGGTCCCTAAACAATTGGACAAAACTTTCACGATATTAATACTAAGGGGCACATGATTGCCGTCTTATATGCGACGAGGAGCCTTGTTCTTGCAAGGATGGCTGCTTCCTTGAACTGGCTCTGAGGTATGTATCCAGTCCATTCCCAAATCCCTCTCCATGAGCTCTGCTTGCTCGTGTTGGCTGTTCTCGCTGATTGAGTGAGGGACTGACAGCTTCCATTTTATCGGGATACGATGGTTGTGGATGTAGGACATGGAGGTGTGGTGGGCTTTTTCTTCTCCCTCAAGCCCTTCAGGTACCACGATCCTTTTGCGATGGCACTTGTTCCATGCTTCCTCGATAATGTCAATCTCGAACGTGTATTCAAAACTTTGATGGGTGAAAAGAAGTGGAGGGACCCTCTTCTTGAAAGATTGTGGGATCTCCTGAAGGGCTCCATACTATCGTGCCACCCTATATGGGAAATATGAAATGGCACCGATGAGGCCGAGTAACGAAATTAGATAGCAGCGCTTGAAAGCAAAACGAGCTCTCTTTTCATAGAACCAACCAGCACAATATTGGAATGCCTCAGGAGCCGGGTCTCTTAGGAAGTTTATCCAATTTAAACAGCTTTGATTGGGAATGTATGGTCCTAAAACCATAAATTTTTGTAATGGATTTTCGAAATCATTCATTTCAGACGATCGCATGAAGCCTCGGAATTCACTTAGGTGAGAAAAGAACCAGACTTGTAAAATTTCCGGAGAGACCCGCATGATTTTTTCCGTGTTTTCTTTAAAACGATTAAAGGACATAAATGTTTCAGTTAAAATCATGTTGATATAATTTTGCCCCCTCGAGATCTGATCAACTATCCATGCCATCTTAGGACTTACGACATTTCTTTGATGGGGGAAAATGATGAACCCAAAAAAGGCCAGGAAGAAAATCTCGCTTTTTTGGGTCATAGGCTGATTTTGAAAACAAGCATTCATGAATTCTAGTGGGCAGGTATTATGGTTGTTTTCAAGAATTTGCCTCATAATGTGGATTTCAGTTCCTAAAAGTCGTGCTAACCCACCCAACGGGATAATGCCTGTTGATGGCCTAACAAGCTTTTTCTCGAGAGGCATTCCAGTGATGATGATGTATTCTTCTAGTGTTGGGGTTAGCTCAAACCCACCAAACATAAAAGTAGTCGTCTTCGGGCACCAGAAATGTGCAATGGCCTGTATGACTTTGGGACGAACAGCGATTTGAATCAACAATAGGAGATGACCGACTTTGGCTTTCACGTGCTCTTGGGCAAATTGATCCAATTGACCCCACCATCTGAAAAGTTCTGCTTTGGGAGTAGGAATGAACTAGATATCGTCTTTCCCCATCACATATAGACTGGGACTTTGAAAAGCTTATCCTAAATTTCCATGGGCCAATAAAAGACTGAGTAAAAGTAAAGAAATCACTTTGCTTTTAAATAAAAATGGCAAGCACAAAGACATGCGCATGAGATGTGTGGCTCGATTTCTAACTGAGAAGGCTTGTTGAGATTAAAAGGATATTCGCCCGTCGCAGTCTCGCATTAGCAGCATATCCTCCTAATCTCGAGTAAGAAATTCGGGGAAAAGAAAGGCAACCTCTACATCGCAGTCTCGCGTTTGAGGTTGTATCTTTCTTAACACCATCCTAGAAATCCTATGGCGGCCCAGGTCCGGCGGCTGGGTTGTGTGTGCCATGTGTAGTGCTAAAACATTTAAGCATGCACAATAGTTTATAATCACAAAACAATATATTTTAACCAAAATTAAAATAAACATTTAAGCTACTAACCTGCATAAAGAAAAAAAAAACAAGTCAGTAAAATATTTAAACAAGATAGAATGGCCTAAGTCCTCAAATAGTCCCTAGCGAAGTCGTCAAGCTGTCGCGACTTCTTCTTTTTTTTTCAGCACCCGCAATCGAGTACAGGCGCCTAAGGAAGCTAATGGCTCGATTGAAATTAGTTATGCCCGGACTCTCCCAAGTCCACCAATTCACAACTTTAATAGTCTAAGTTTTTAACCTGTAAATTAATTTAAAACGGAGTCGCCACTAATCGGTTTGAGGTGGGTCGATTAGAAACCCAAGCGAAGCATCGGGAGAAATACTTGCTCTTGCGCAACTAGAGAAATTAAGATCGGGGTCTTGATTACACTAGTTAATCACTAATGCCCTTCCGGTACCTAATCTTGTTTAAACCTTGAGGCTTTTTGGATCTTCAAGAGATTTTCCATGCATTTTTTAAAGGAAAAACATTTTTGAGTCTTTTTCTACTTTTTTGGACATAAAAGGGATTTTTTTTTTTTTCGGATTTTTTTGTATTTTTGGAAACATACAAGTCTTTTTTGGCTTTTTTTTTTGAATTTTTTGGCTTTTTCATGAATTTTTGGCTTTTTTTGGTTTTTGGCATTTTTTGGAAAATATGGAATATTTTTTATTTTTTTGATTTTTTGGAAAATAAAATATTTTTTAATATTTTTCAATATTTTTGGTTTTTTGGAAATTTAAAATATTTTTTAATATTTTTCAGGAATAAAATATATTTTTTGATTTTTTTGGAAAATAAATTATTTATTTATTATTTATTTATTTTAAATATTATTTTAAATAAAAAAACCAACCCGGTCGATCCACGGGTTGTGTCCGACCTAGGGCAGCCCTAAACGTAGACAGGCCAGTTACGCGAGCCTGACTTTTTTTTAAAAAAAAAAACGACACCGTGGCCGGGCATTTAGGGAAGCCCAGCCCGGCCTGGCCCAACGACCTGGGTTCCTAGCGAAACCCTACCCGGGTTCGACCCAACCTCCGCCGTGACCCGATTTCAGCAAACACCTAACCGACCCAACTCTGACTCCGACCCGACCTCCGGCGAAACCCTACCCGACCCGGCACCGGCACACGACCCGCTTCCCCAGCCGCCTCGGATTGCGAACCCTACCCGATTTTTCAAGTCTGGATCCGCTTCATGACCCAGAAAATCACAAACCCTAGGGTTTGTGAATCCGCAGCGCTGGGGACAGAGACCGAAGCGTTGTGGCGGCGACAGCAACTACGATGACAGCGACGGCAATGGAAAGCGGTTATGATGAATAGTAGGGACGGCAGCAACAAGGATTGGACTACGAGGGGGGGATGCGACGGCGACGGAGATGGCAACGGTGGTGGTGGTGGTACGTTACCTGTTCGTGGCAACGGCGTGGGAATGGTGGTGGACAATAAGGGGTTGCATGTGCGGGTGGCGGCAACAGATCAGCGACGACGTCCCTGCAATTTCCAGATCTAGGCCTTCAGCGACAGCGTTGGAACAGTGGCAGAGCCGCGGTTGTGCTGGCAACAATGAATCCCAGATTTGGTCAGATCTGGGCCTTCGCCAGCCCTCCTCGTCGCTCGCATTCTCCCCTCTCTCCCTCTACTTCCTCCTCCGGCGAGGCTCGGATCTGCGGCCGCGAGTCCTCGAACCCCCCTGAAGTCTCTTAGTGGGGTGTCCAAGGGCTGTGACTCGATCCGCCTCTCTCTCTGCAGGTTCGCTCGCTAACGGCCTCCCCCGATGTCTCTCGGTAGGAGGTTGTTTAAGCTCACGACCCGCTTCCTCTCACTCGCTCTTCAACCTCCTCCAAAGTCTCTCAGGAGGAGATTTCCAAGCTTGCGATCCTCTCGCGTGCCTCCTCGACGACGAAAACAGGGGCCTATTTATAGACGAGGGGGTGGCCGGTCGACGGAGCTTCGACCGCCGATCTCCTCGCACCAAGCGGCCTCCGCCAGCTGAACCGGCGTCCCATCTGACGCCAGCTGCCCCTCCCACGTGGGTCGCCATCCGCCTATCCCTCTGGCGTCGCGTCCTTTGAGCGTGCGCTGTAGAGGCGCGAGGAAGGAGATGACCGGTGGGGCCGGGCTAAAAGGGGAAATGGGCCGTAAGGGCCCATTCGAGGGCTGCTCCTTTTTTTGTTTTTTCTTTTTTTTTGTTGTTTTTGTTATTTGTTTATTAATTATCCGAAAAAGATAAAATAAAATAAAGTAAAACCTAATTAATTAAAAGGAAATTTTAAACGTCAACAATGTTGTCAACTCATATAAGGGTCAACAATAAAGAGTGACTAAAACATATCCAGAAGTTGCAATAATTTGAACAGACATTTGCTGTTGGGGGTCTCGTTTATCTTCCTCTCAAGTCTACCTTTAATAAAGGTACTTTTTGAAAAAGCTGAAGAGACCAAATGATGGAAGTACTCGTGGACAATCAATGTTTGTCCATTAGCTATGGAGGAAAGGATGGAGGCCAGAAATTCTCGATGGCCACTATTTAAGCAAAGGAATAATAATGCAGAAAATCATCCATTTCATCACTAAAGAAATTTGTCGGTGTTTAGTTGAGGCCTAAAAGGTTAGGTCGCCGAGTTCCATTATCTGTGTTAGAAATTTAAAATACTATATAAGATGTAATTAAGTTTTAAACTTTTTAATTGAATCGCTTTAATCCTACCTCTTTAAAGAAAAGTGTAATCAAGTCCTCTTAAGAAAATTTTGCCTGATCTACTTGACGTCTCAACCTAATCATGTCTGTTTGTCTTTCGTGTGAGGGCGATGGTGTGAAGTGAACTTAAATCAGATGAAACGACACAGTTTGTTCTTAGATAAATGGGGTCGTTTCTTTTTCCTTCTCCATCGATTGCTCTCCGACCCTCCCCTTCTTCCCTCTGTTTTGCACTCAAATCTGTTCGCCTTCCTGGTCTCTCCTTGCTCTTGCTCTGTTTCTCTTTCTTCTCCTCCGCACAACCTGTCGTCCTCCTCCTCGTCTTCTTCTTCTTCTTCTTCTTCAGTATCTGCTGCGCTTTTTAATCATTCTCTTTCCGTTTCCTGGTTTCTCGCCCTTTCTTTCTCGGAGAAAAATCAAAGAAAAATGACGCTGGAGACCGCCGTTCCTATTGCATGGGATGTCTTGAAGTGCTTAGCTGTTCCCATGAAGGATCAACTCAGGTACGTCATTGGCTACAGGAACTACACCCAGGATCTTAAGGACGAAGTCGAAAAATTGAATCTCGAGTCTAAGATTGTCCGACTGCACATGGAAAGGGCCAGAAACAATCTTCGGATTGTCTGTAATGAAGTCATGGAGTGGCAGGAAAGTGCTGAGAAGGCCTTGACGGAGGCGCGAGACCTGTTGCGCAATTTCGAAGAAGACACCAAGACTTGCTGCTACGGGACTCTTCCCGACCCCTGTCGTCTCCATCATTTCAGCAGGGAGGCCAGTGACAAAATGGAGAACATTCAGCGACTTATTGGAAGAGGCGGGGGTA
Organism: Eucalyptus dawsonii; assembly: GCA_016097615.1. Lineage (NCBI taxonomy): Eukaryota > Viridiplantae > Streptophyta > Magnoliopsida > Myrtales > Myrtaceae > Eucalyptus > Eucalyptus dawsonii. Next base: position 7,586,497 of record CM027877.1, on the reverse strand, counting down.
TCCAACGTGTCTGCTCCTTCGGTCCTGTTGAGAAAATTAACTGTAGCGACGAAGGCTTCTTCGAATCCAGAGATTCGATCCTGTTTCAAATCGTTAAGGCTCTTGCTGATGACAGCAAAAGCGTGGTCGGGGTTTATGGGATGGGCGGGGTTGGCAAGTCCACCCTTTTACTTCAGGCCGAAGGAATAATAAAACGCCAACAGATGTTCGATTGGGTCGCTAAGGCCAACTTGATGGGAAAACTAGACATCAAGGGGATTCAAGAAGAGATTGCGAGCTCCTTGCAATTGGAGAAAATGGACAGAGAGAATATCACCATGCGAGCGGGCTCCCTGCGCAGTAGGTTAGTTAATGAGGAGAAGGTGAAAAGTAAAGTCCTCATAATACTCGACAACCTGTCGGGGAAGCTCGAATTGGAATCAGTCGGAATTCCTTGTGGAAATGGCAACAAAGTTAGAGGATGCAAGCTACTGCTGACGTCGAGAGATCGAAACGTTTTGACAGGGGGCATGCGTTGTGACAGCGACAGCGTCTTTCACCTTCGTGAGCTGCCTGAGGGAGAGGCAAAAATATTGTTCGAGAGGACGGTGGCAGACAGAGCTCGTTGTGATGAGTTCAAACTTTTGGTGGATAAAGCACTCCACAAATGTGCAGGTTTGCCTGGCCTAATAATCGAAATGGCAAATCATTTTAAAAATGCTAGTTCATCTCAATTCAATGACGCTTTAAACCAAATGGAGTTCTCTAAAAATGAAGGTATTGGCAAGATTATAAATGATATGATACAACCCAGTTATGATCTTTTAAACAAGGAGGTGAAGTCATTTTTACGACTTTGTGTTGTTTATGCTAGTGCTAAGCCCAAACGTGAAAACTTGGTAAGATACGCCATGGGTTGTGTGTTAGATTCGGAATATGAAAGCATGGATAGTGCTAGGAATAGGTTGAACGCGCTGATTGAGACTCTGGAAGCGTCCTGCCTTTCGTTAGACATTGAAGACGCTGACATTTTCAAGTTACATGACTTGGTTTGTAAGTTTGTTGCCTATAGTGCTGCAAAAGATGACCATCTTCTTGTGTTGAAAGGTCAAGACAAGTTGCCGAAGAACAAGCTCAAAAGTTGTAGGGCTATATGCTTTCCTGATATTGATGTGGTGAAGCTTCCCGAAGAGTTAGATTGCCCTGAATTGCTCATTTTTTTGTTGTTCACTCACGATAAATATGTTGAGATCCAAGATTCATATTTCAATTCAGCAAGAAAACTCATAGTCTTAAATCTCACTGGGATACGTCTCACTCGTTCGACTTTGCCGCCATTTCAGTTCTTGAACAACTTACACACTTTGTGTCTTGATGATTGTTCATTAGAGAATGTATCCGTTCTTGGCGAGCTAAAAGGGCTACATATTCTTAGCTTTGTGAACTCTGAAATTCAGCGATTGCCAAAAGAAATTGGGAAGCTGGCAGAGCTGAGGTTGTTAGACTTGAATAATTGTTCACAACTTCGGGAAATTGTACCGGATGTGCTTGGAAGCTTGACCAAATTGGAGGAGTTGTACATGGAGAATAGTTTTCATCAATGGAATGATCCGGAAACTCCACGAACTAATGCTAGTCTTACTGAGTTGAACAACATGACGAAACTCTTCACTCTTCACATATGCATTCCCAGTCCGAGTGCGCTCCCAAAGGATCTAAACTTCAAGAAATTAATGAAGTATAAAATCCAAATAGGTAACGTGCCGCACTTCCCAAGTTACGAAGTATCGAAGACATTGATAATCAAGTTGAATCCAAGAAGCACAACTCTCTGGGACGAATGCATACAGACTACCTTACACAGCACTGAATATTTGTATTTGGACAGGTTGAACGGAGATATGGAAAGTGTTTGCGTCTTATTCCAAGAAAAATTTCCAAAGTTAAAGCATCTTTTTGTCGAGAATAGTCCCTTTATCAGTTACATTCTCATGTGGTCTTTCCGTACTTCTTTTAAGACGTTGAAGTCATTAATTCTCAAGAATCTCATCAACTTGGAGAAGATTTGCCGAAGTAGTATCGTCTCCGAGTCCTTCGATTCATTGGAAGAAGTACGAGTGGAAAGGTGTGACAGCATGAAAATCCTGTTTCCCTTTCCATTATCAAGGGAACTTCCACAGCTAAAACAGATCAGAGTTATTGATTGCAAATCAATGCAAAATGTTGTAGAAGTTAACGAATGTGGCAAAGTTGAGTTGTCTAATTTGCAGGTATTGGAATTACGTAACTTGCCAGATATCAAGAATTTTTTTACCACGGGGACAGCCCCTTCCCACAGTACATCAGATGACCACGTGGGCACTGTAGTCGCATTCTTCTACGGGCAACAGGTAACATACTATAAAAAGAATGTAGTTTACATTAATATTTCTTTCCTTTGCTAATTAACAGATTATAATGCTTATTCATTTTGTTATCATGAGTTCATTTTTTCCTATTTATCTTATCCATCGTGCTGACTCTCTAATTAGATAAATTAATCTTCCCATTTCTCTTCATTCATTAGAAATCCAACTAATTCCCCTAAATCCATGAAGTTTTTCTTTTTTTAATTATAGATTCTGAGTTATTTTCAACTTACGTGCTGTAAGTATTTCTATGTTAATAGGGCAGCATGAAGCAAAGCCGAAGGGAATTTTGGCATTTAAATAATTCTACAGTAAAGTAATTTCAGAGTCTTGTGAAATGGATTACTGAATTTGATTATCTAACTTGGTCATTACTATAAAATATATAATACATGTGACTCTAGTATAAACCAGTATGAACCATGGTTAAGAGGATTGGGTTTTAAATAAAAGTGAACTATCATAATTTAATTTATGCAAATCTTTTGTGTATCCTACACTTAAATAAGCACTTAGTCATTGCATATAACCCATAACTATAATAGTACACAATTTTATGCATGTTCATGCATGCATGCGTACAAAATTGTATGATTGTTACAAACTTTAAGTTTATATCTCCTAATCGTAGGTATTACTGAGCGACTTTGAGGCAAAGTTATAGAAAATCTCGGAGTTTTAGAGCGATACGCATTTACTCTTAACATTTCAGCCTTTACAGGAAATCCTTGCAGCCATCAACCCTTCTCCTATTTTCTGTTTGCATGTGCTCAACACGTGATTTTTCCAGGGTAAATTTGTAGTTCTTCTCTATTTTTATTAGAATTACTCTCTTGCTCCCAGATGCATTTAAATAAATTAAACTGCATGAATATGACACAAAAAAGTAAAATAATAAATATTATTATAATCAGTTGAATTTAGTTAAAGAGTGTCCTTTTGTTAATTTAGTTAAAGAGTGTCCTTTTGTGAGAAACTAATAAAAGAAAATTTATGCATTAATTGTCTTCATGTAATGCATAATCTGTGCCTTTAATATTGAATTGTTTGAAATATAGTGTATTTTTTTTATTGGGCCAGAAGGTGTACTTCACTAGTGCCCTAGATACATCGGTTAACAGAGCCCTTAAATTATTATTGTTATCATTGTTGTTGTTATCTGGTCCCCATTTCCTGTCATCATCTTTCCAATTCCTCTGAAAGAATAATAATGACTAATGAAAAGGTGATGATCAGGACGACAATAATGATAGTAATCTTTTTTCTATAAAAAAAGGAAAAAATGGTTTGATTTATCTTCGTTATGTAAATTATTTTATGTTTAATTTAATGATGGCTGAATTTGATTTCTTCGTGATATCGTTTTTTCTAGTTATTTACGAACTTCTTTAATTAATTAGATTTCCTTACTCTATTTTAAATTATCTTGTTAGTTTTGATACATTGTGGTATATTGTGTTGAGGAGTTACGATAGAGCATAGCAATGCAGTGTTATCGTCCATGGTCCCTTTAAATAGCTCACTAGGCTATATGCAGAAGGAAATGGGCAACTGAGACATTTCTTGATAGTTTATATGCTTGGGATATATTTGAAAGCTTACTCAAAGTCTAGCGCTTCATGAAGTCGACCATACTGTTACTGTTTCTGTGTTAATCTTTTATTAAGATCATTGCGTATTTTTCCTCAATTTCCTGCATTTATTTTGGAAAATTTTAATTTATTTTAACGCATTCCAAGGATGATATGACTAAAAGATATATAGACTTGCAACTCCACCTTTAAAAATCACATGTAAAGCACATGTAAATGTTAAAATGAACATAGGGGTGACACACCTGGAACAAAATCAAAGCCTAAGGACTTTATATGATAGTTAAAAGTTTAGAAGTAAAGATGTACCGTCCTCAAAGTTCACAAGGGCTTTGTGTAATTTCCTTTAATAATTTATTTTTTCTTTAAGTAAATGGGTGTTATATTGATGTGATGAAGCATCATTGATGAACTAGGAAAATATAAGTGTTACATTTTAATAGTAAACTAATGAAGAAAGAGAGGCGGGGACGACAATAAATAACAAGTGGCTTGTTGAGAGAGGAGTTCTAATATTGCCGAGGAAGCAAAATGGCCAAAAGTTGTATTGAAACTTCAAGATTACTCCCGGCAATACCTTTAATTGTATGAATCGACTGTAGTCAATACAAAAGATCGATAAGACATGTTTGGGGGGGAAGTGTCATAGGAGCCCTAACGTTTTGGTAGTGAATCGATTGAGTGCTAAATTTTTTATTTTGTTGAGTCCTCAACATTGTGAAGTACATGCAAATCAAATACTAAGGGTAATGTTAATGACAAATTTCATCGCCAGAAATCATACTATTCTATTGTCCTACTTTGTTTACAAACATATGGGTTTATTATGACTTGATCCTCATATTTAAGTTTTTCACTCATTTTTTATCAACTTCATGTGTTTTTTCCCTTTATTACGGTCAAAAATCATGCTTTTAATTTGGTGAAAGTTTAAAATGAAAAGATTTTCAAACGAAGGCTGGAGGCCATAGCAAAATCTCAGCCCACTTTTTGAATCATTACGTCAAAATGTAGTGGAGACTCCGAGCGTTCTGGAGTGGCAACCGAGATATAGTAGACACTGACATTCTTAGTGCGAATTACTAAATAAGTCATAAGTATATTACTATTGTGTTAATTTAGTTTTAAACATTTTTTTCTAAATTGAGTTTAAATTTTTTGAATTTGTACCAATTGAGTTTGACCAATTTTGGTCAGAAATCACTAACTTGGATGGCTAGCACTAACACGGACTTTTTGAATAATATTTAATAATTTGTTATAATTTTTTTCCTTTTTTTTTTTTTTTTTTTTTCTTTTCTGGACTTAGGGCTGGGATGCCCTCACCAGCGAAGGCAAGGGCAACACCCTCGCCCAATGCCAGCAAAGGCATCCTGGCTCTAAGTCCCCCCCCAAAAAAAAAAAAAAAAAAAAAAGAGGAAAAACCAAAGAAAAGATTAAAAAAGAAAAAAATATATAAAAAATTAGTAAAATATAATTAAGAAAAGTCAACATTAGCTGCCGCTGTCTATGTTAGCAATTTCTAATCAAAATTGGCTAAATTGATTCAATTGACATAAATACATAAATTTTATAACTCAATTGGAAAAAAAGATTCACGATAGAATTGACACAATTGTAATAGATTTAGGACTTTTTGACAATTCTCCAACATTCTCAATATGAATAATTCATGATTTCTTATTTACCTTTATCACCTAGGAATCTAACTTGGAGAATACTCTCAAGCACTATGTAATTGTGAGCTTTGAATATGAAGTTGATAATTTAGATGATCAAAAACAACAATAATGGCATTATAATTGAAATTGAGGGCTATTACTTATAGTAGATTAAGCTACTAGACTAGTAGTAGTAGGTGGAAATGTAATCGATTGTTTAACTAGCTTTAGTGATATTTAATAGGAGATCCTTTTAATTTAGCCTTCACAGCAAGTGTAAAGAGTCCGAAAAATACAATTCGAGCAAGAGTGGAGCAATTAAAGGTAAAGGGCTTTGTTATTTGTTTTTATCAACGAAAACGATGTTACCTGCCATGGTTTATGGTCTCCGTCTGCGCTTTTACTGGACCGGTCCCCTATCCAACGTTGGCCGTTGGATTTAAAGCAAAAAATTTCCAGAACGATCAATTTTATGGAGTGTAGTCGGTTACCTGTATTTATTGACAGTAATTTACTAACATTAAAGTGAAGTTATTAGCCTAAGGATATACAGTGGTCCAGTTATGGGATTATAACGAAGTGTTTCTTTAACTGGAGTAAATCCCCTCCGAAATTACAAATAGGTGGTGGCCGATGAAAGTAGCAGTGGAAGGTCTATGGGATTATAAGTTTTGCCTTAATACTTACCATCAATTATTTTATTTTATTTATTTATTTATTTTATTTTTTCGTAGAAACTAGATCTGCAAAAATCAATGGGATTATAACGAAATGTTTGTTTAACTGTAACATTTCTTCCGACATTGTAAAGACTTGGAAGGCTTGTCGGGGTTGACTATAGCTCAATGAACGAAACATATAGAAGTTAAAATTTGTTCTATAGATGGGAGCGACGGTGAAGGGAAGGTAGATGTGAGTTGCCGGCCAAGGATTTTCCAAAGATGTCTGAACTTTTGAGAAGAGCGAATTATTCTTTAGAAAAAAAATAGAACAAGATAAAGTTTTCAATTTTAATCAGAAACAATTGGGTCTCTTCACGTAAATGTTGTGGTTGGACATGTAGGCGATGGATTCGGACTCACCCTTAAGGAAATTAGGACGACAAGGACAATTAATTAGGATGGATTACGCCAGCTTACAGACTTTAAACGAACATCCAAGGTAATTAAATAACGACAGCATAAAAGAACTTCACGATAGTTTCAAGTTGTTTACTTAACTCATGGAAAGTTGGCATCTCTTGGACTTTCAATTGTACGAGGACTTGAGGTCACAAGAACTCATTGGAAATTTGAGATGGTTGCGGTCTATAACTAAATGCAATACCTAACAATTTGAGTTAATGTACTTTCTTATTGCGTAGTTAATAGTGAAGGCAATTTACACGTGAGGATCTCTATAGTTAAATCAAAGGATATGTCACGATCTCTCTAATAAATTAAGTTATATGCAACAAGGAATATACTAACTAAAGAGAGATGCATCAATAATTGGATGACTTTAGGCAAATCATGGGTAGAGGTGTAGTTATTAATAATCATAACCATACCTCGTGAATTAAATATATCATCCAATTAAATCTAGAGTGATTGAGGAAATCAAGTATCTAAAGCCACTCGATGTACTCAACATACCATCATGAAGTATGATTCTGATATTCGTAACATCCACAATGTCGCATCCAACAATGTTCCCCAACTGTGCACAGAAAAGTAGGACACTAGTTTCCTATTAAGTGTAGCATGAACAGAATCACTATAATCCATAATACATTCATCAAATTAGATGAGTATTTAGATCCAACATGATGAAGTTCCAAATTAAGTGGAGACATGTCAATGAAAGAGGCGAGAGATAAGAAATGGAAAGAGCAAATCTGCGTTACATCAATAGTATTTAACTACGTTATGTCAGTTTACTATTTCTGGAAGGAGACTTGTGGGGTTGATGAGGTGATATAAAAAAAAATGGCACAGATATGACTCCCATATTATCAAGTAGAAACAAATCTCGTATTTAGGTCGATCTGTGATGGACCTACTGGAGCAAAGCAAGCAACAACGATGAGTCACTTTGATAGACGGAGGAAGGGAGGAAGTGAGAGGGAGAGGGAGGGAGAGGGAGGGAGATGCACAAGAAGAGAGGGAGGGAAGCAACGGAGCCAACTATAATAGACTTAGAGGACGCGGTTGGTTGCATGAGGGTATGGCGTTAGAGGAATAGGGAGACAACAGAGTGGCAGTCGCTAGAGGAATACATGGCATTGCCCTTGGCTTTGGTTGCGTCACCCATGGTACAGTGGAATGCGGGTTCGTTGGGTCCAATCTCCTCTCCAATTTGTCACGTCCAATCCATCCTTCTTTATGAATTGATTAGAAGTTAATAACAATACTACTTCAAATCCTCCGGCGAGTTAAGTCACCATAACAACAAACGAAATCAATTATGAAAAGTTTTAGTTCTAAGAATTAGACAAGTTCTGTACGGCCAAATTAGGAAAGGATTTTGTTGGGATGCGATGCGTGGCAGTTAGCAGTCATGCCATGGTCTGTTTCTTTTTTTTAAGCTAGAAATTTATGCCATGGTCTCTATACGAAGACAGAAGAAAATCTCGAAAGATTCCTAAGAATATACCACTAATGGGGGACTTCCCAAGGAGAGCATGTACAGACACATCTACCCATAATTGGATACGAAGTATGTGGACATATATTATTGGATGCACATTAATGACTACATCCTGGTATCATCGGATAAAATACGGTATTATATTGGACATTATTGGATAAACATATAATATTTTATGCAAAAATTAATTGGGACTGGGCTAGCCTAATCGGGCAGGCATCAGAAGGAAGTCACTTGCGTTAATCAAACTTTTATTATAGTAATTTTCCATTGTGAAGTAGTAAATTACTCTTCAAAATTGCCAAATTTACTTAAGTTGATAGTAAGTTAGATATAACTTCAGTAATTAAAATATTATAGCACGGTAATTTACTTCTCATAACCGCAATCTCACCTTGTTTTGATAGTCAGTCACTTGTTGCAATGAGTAATTTTCTTTTTGGTAGTAAATTGCCTATGTCTTCAATAATCACAGTCATTCTATAGTTTTTTCTTTTTCCATGGCAGTAATCTCCACTCGGGAGATAGTAAATTACTTTCTAGCAATCGTTTAGTAAAATGAGTAATCTATCTTCAAATAGTAACGTAGCCTAAAAGGGAGTATTTTAACTTTTAAGAAGTAATTTACCAAATTTCTTTTTGTTTTGTTTGTCACAAATTTTCATTGTCATTAGTAAAGTGAAGGAGTGCTAATTTTTGGATACTGTAACCCCCCTTAGCACGTTGCAAACCAAATATATTTATAATGACATTTGTGGTTTTTCTATTTTTTGATCAAAGACATCCCTGGTTATATTGTAAATAAAAAGTAAAGTCCATTAGTTGTTTTTCAGGGTCATAAAATACCTTGTTGAATAGTAAGTTAGTTTTTTGTTTATCATAGATTTTTGTAAATGCAAAAATCAAACCTAAAGGTTGTAAATTACATTGCCCGTAAATTTCCTTCAACCATCTGTAATAACTTGCTATAGCGTGTAAAAATTTCCTATATATCCTTTGTAATTGTAGATGTTATTGTTGATGGGTCTTGTCAGGTATTAATCCCATCCTTGGAGTTCTTGACAATGGCCGGACTTCCTAATCTCAAAGATATATGGAGCGATGAATCTCCATTGGGCCGGAGCAATCTTCAATCTATCGAGGTGGTGGGGTGTGAATCCCTCTTAAAGGTTATCAACTATGGGTCGCTAGTAGAACTACAGGTTTTGCACACTTTAATTGTAGTACATTGCGGTTTGATGCAAGAAATTTTTGACATTGATGGATCTAATGCCAGTGAAATTGTTGAGATTCCCTCTAAGCTAACCACCATCATTTTAGAGGAATTGCCGAGCTTGAGGTGCATCTGGAACAAGAATCCTTGTGGAATAGTGAGATTCCACTATTTAAAGCTATTAAAGGTGTTTGGCTGTAACAACCTCAGATTTCTATTGTTCTCATCCATGATTAAATCTCTTGTACAATTGAGAGAACTAACGGTACGGAATTGTGAGATAATGGAGGCGATCGTTATGGAGGAAGAAAGGTCCGAAATGGAAACATTGGAAACTCTAGCATTTCCGATGTTAACCAATTTATGCTTTGAACGTTTGGAAAGTTTGACATGCTTCTTTCACATAAAGTGTAAGACCGAATGTTTACTTCCATCACTAGAGATCTTCTTGTATATAGATTCATCCCTGCAATATGAATAGTTACATTCTTTTCATCCAATGATCAATTGATGGCAGGTTCAAGAGAAGGTTGGAGTCAAGATCACGTCAAATCATGCTCCATTGCCCTCTTCAATGTAGAGGTATGTGAAATTTTAAGTCAAAATAGCACGGACAGAAAAAAAAAAAGTGAAGATAATAATTATAGTAGAGTTCTGTTAACTAAGGTACTTGGCATTGATTTTATAACTCATAGCATTTTGGACGTTTACTTGCTGCGCATTTCGAGTTGCCACAGGCACTACCCACAATTGGCAAGTCTCAACTCACACCAATCCGAAGAAAGCGAGAGTTGGATCAATCACATCAAATCATTAAAAATTTATAAGAAAAAGACATAGGCGTATAAATAACTACTGTACCCACCTATATATATAATTAAATATAGCCATTACATAGTTATACTGGAGTCAAAGCATGGCCAAATAAAAACTAACTAAATGACTAATAAAGCCTACTTTGGCTAAAATTGATCACATTTCACGTAAACCTACGCCCTAAAACCTGGATAAGTCAAAAGTAAAGTTACAATATGAATTGAGATTTTCATGAAAATGAAGAGTTCAAACAGAGTCGCCACGGTTGCAGAAGTGGGATGCTTGCTCAATTGTTAGCTCTCAAATACAGGTTTAATCGACCAAAAAAGAAAAAAATTACAGGGTTAAATTCACACCTAGTAAATAAAACGGATTTTGTAATCTGGTTATTGAACTTTAATTTTAATCATGGAAGGTAATAAATGTTCATTCCTCTATAATTTACAGACTTCGACCAAAAACTGAAATTTTCCAGTGAACTATTGATGTGGTAGACAAATGGCCAATTTTTTAGATGTGCCACTGTCACCGTGTTATCACCAAATTGGCATTCCACTTGAAAATCTATACAAATATACGGAGTAGTCCTTATTAATGTCCTTAATGAGTAACATTAGACTTTCTAATTTGCAAAATGTCGATCATTCTCATTGCAAGGGAGCATTTCTTGCACTCTCTAGACATCTTACTTCCAACGAGGATTCCTCCCTCTCATATGCGCTTGCTTTGTTCAATGCCATCGGTTTTAATGAGTTAAGCATTGCAAATTAGCAATGTAACTCTTCCTATATAAATTTCCTTTGATAAGCTTTATTATTTCTTTTGATATTAAAATTTGCATATAATTTCTCCTATGTTATTTAACAACGATAATTAGAAATTTTCAACCGTCATCAGGTCCCTCTGTCTTACAAATTGTTAGAAATTTTGCCTTTTCCTTTTCCCAGAACAAGGGAGATACAACTTAACTAATTATTTGTATTAATACACATTCCAATTTTACACGAAAGTTCACATCCCTGCAACGCGTGAGAATGCTGCTAATTACCTCGTAATTAAATAACGAGGAATAATGGAAAGGAGTCTCTCGGCTCCTTAATCTCCCATTGATCGAGTTATTTCATCGATTTTCTTTGAACATATTATTCCTTGCCCCTTTGCTCTTATTTCTGGCGGTTAATGGGACTCCAGTTTTATCTCCTTTGTCATGGCTACTCAATCTACATGTTACCAAATATGTACTTTGTATAAAGGAAAATTCACTAGTGGCAATTCATGTTCATATGTTATGAGTAGAATTTTCAATTATTTAATTAGAAAAAACACTGCATTGTTGTTAATTAAGCTATAAAACTTAACTTGATTAAGTTCATGTCAACACGTTATCACTTTCAGATTTGCCATATATTGGTGTATGAAGTGTTAATTCATGATAAAAATTATTAGCCCTTTCACTCCTAATTTTTGTAAAAATTCTCCTAGTCCTCACTCAGGTGGACGATTGATTTTGTGTACTTTGGAACTCAATGGATGGATGAATTTCGTGTTAACTAAGATAGCATTATCCTTTTGATAAAAAAAAAAAAGAAAAAGAAAAATCATGCTCCGTTCTTGTTCATATGATAGAAATTTTGGCCGCATCATAAGGTAGAGTAAACATCTCTTATCACCCTTTTAGAATCAGCACTTCTGGACTTATTTAGAACAATCGAGAGATCATCAAAGCAAGCAAAAACAAATAATAATTATAGGATAGAAAGAAAAGAGGGAAAAATAGAGAAAAAATGAAAAAAAAAAATTGAGAGAATCCAATCATAAATGCATTGATATGGAAGGAAAAAGTCACATAAGTATGAATCGGAATCAGCCTCTACATCGGAGTACTATCATCTATTTAGGTGGAGAGTAGGTAACAGAGTTGTTCTTACTAATTTTTATCTTTTTTGGTTGGCATGAGAGTTGATACACGATCCTTGAGACAAATTTTGTTTTCAGATATCCTATTGGAAAATAAGATCTTTCCATTTTTTCTTTTTGTCAATTTCAAATCTCGAATTTTGAATTTGATTTCAGATTTGACCATTCAACAAAGATAATATGTCCACGAATATTGTCGCATCCAAACTACCAAGTTGGAAGCGACAATTTACTTTTTCAAATAAACGAGGCAATGCTGATTATAATCTGGCATTCTCGATGCCGAGTCTTATATGATATGTTTGACTTCTTATAATTACTCTTTTAGCATAACTAAATATGGAGAATATATATCTATGTACATGTGTGTGTGTGTGTATAATCTTGAAGAATATACAAATTTCGTTAGAAGGCTAGCTAATTTGAATTTTGAAATGAAGTGTTTGATAAATCACTTACTAGCTCAATAAAAGGGAAACTCTCTTAGAATACTATTTTGGTCAATTGAAGTAATGATAAATCAATGTCCTTTATTTTCAAAACTTAGCAAAACACAATATCCTTGACCAACATTATCAATGGAAAGGTGTTTATTATGGACCCGCCTTCCTCTGTTAAACCGAAAAATCGTTATGTCTTCATTTTTCCATGAACATTCAACCTTTTTAGGTTGCGTTTCTTCCAAGAAACATCTCCTTTTTTGTGATTAATTAAACAGAGGGGAGAGAGACGATTCTTTAAAATTACTTTCGGCACACCAAGAAAATTTCAAAGAAAAATTGAGTAGCGTACGAGAATGAGTTGCGATTTCTTACTTCGTATTTATGGGAAATTGTTTCCATAAAGATGGTCGAAAATCTCTTATGATACCCACGTAAGGTATGAACAGAAATACAAACTGTCAAACAAGATCTCTAAAAGCTCTTCATTTTCATTAAAAAAAAAAATCATATTCTCAGCAATTTCACATGTACGTCTTGGACATCGCAAGCATATAGAGGAAAGGAATTAAAAAATAGAGAAATGATTGAATGATAGTTTTTGATATACCGTAAGAATAATAGTCTTTTTAGATAAAAATATTAAATAACACATAATTACAAATCATTGTAGTGATTTTTCAACAATTTGTACCTTATAATAAACTGTTATTTCATAGTACCCTAATAATTGTTATCCTAACAAAATCTTTAAAAAAAAAAATTCAGAGGAAAGCAAGCACTAAGGTTCTTGAGGGTCTGAGCAAGGCCCCCCCCCCCCTCCTCCAAAAACAAGAAAAAAAAAACAAAAGCCTTTGTGATACTGACTTAACTACGTTTGCACTTACAAGATCTTTCTTCCCCTTGATTGAAGGAAGGTTGCTCTCAATTTAATCGTACCCAAAGCCTCAATTCTCTATTAATTGTACCAATAATTGATCTAGAAAATTGTTCAAAAAAGTCTTAAATCTATTGTACTAATACTAATTAAATCACAAACTCTTCAATTTTTCTAATTAAGTCCTAAATCTTTTCAAATTTTACTAATTAAGTCCATCTAGCTAATTTTAGCCAAAAAATATTGACATGAACGTTAGCGTCATATAGGACGACTAGCACGATGTAGACAATTTTTTAAGAAAATGTGAATTTTTTCTTTCTTTTTTTGCCAAGTCTAGCAAAGGGCGCTGGCCAAGGGCCATGACCCTCGACTACAGATGGCGAGGGCTTCATAGTCTTCACAAGGGTTGGTGATTGTATCATGTGGCTCTTGCCGATGTTGGCAAGAAAAAACGAAAGAAAGAAAATGAAAATGAAAAAGTTCTAAATTTTTTAGAAAAAAATTATAAAAAATTGCATACATAAGTGCCAGTGTCTTACATGCTACTACCAATGTCCCACTTCAGCGATTTTGAACTAAAATCGGTGAGATGAACACAATTGATAAAATGTAAAATATATATAATTTAATTAAAAAAAATAAAAAGTTTAGAACTGATATGATAAAAATATAATCGGTTTAAAATTTTTGGACAATTTTCCTGTAATGAATGGTATTTAGTATGCCAATGTAAAGGCCCACCTAAAATGAGGAATATCGCCCTTTTTGTCCTCAAATTATGCTGGCCCTACTCCACTCAAGCACTGCAACGCAAGTTATTTTGTTAAGGAAAGACTGGAGAGAGATTCCTTACTTTTTTTAGTGAGAATTTTAGAAGTTTTTTGTTATTCTATGAAATACTCGGGGAATTAGAAAATAGTGTAGTACACGGAGATCTCTTATCTGCTTTTGATTTTATTCTTTATTCTTTTTCTTTTTGTTCATCTTTATAATTTATTATTTACCAAGAAATCGCACGCCTCTCTTCTGTCATCGTAAAGGCTGCCCTTGAACCACGTTTAGTTACCACCGATAAGACTTACCTTGCACCATGCTTTTACAACTCACTTATCTAGAGCGACCAAATGGAAAAATGAATGGAATCATGCTATAATAATATCATCTCAATTTCTTAGTGATTATGTAGGGTATAAAACGATTTTCCTCTAACTTTTCAAGTCTTCGATAACATAGAAAAGCGAATTGAAAGGTCATTTGTGGTGGAGTTAAACACCTATTATAAGCCCGCGAGAGTAACGACGATAAAGAAGAGGACAGTTTGCCTTGAAAACGAGAGTCCAAGCTAGAAAAGTTACTTCATGCATGGAAGACACGTAGAGACCAACATTTATGACAGGCAGCCCGCAACGGTTGACAAATTGACGTCGGCTTATAAGACGAAAAGCAAAGGCACCGCCCCTCTCTCTCCATCCATCTCCTCTAGAGGCCGCAAGTTGCTGGAGAAGAAAAGTCCAAGATGGTCTTCAAGCATTGATTAGCCATCTGTTGACAAATTTGCTTAATAATGAAGAAAACTTCACCGCTTAAGAAGTATAAATAGCAACGTCCCCTCCCAATTGTGCCTAGGAGGGCAAACGCAAGATAGGCCACAAAGTCTCCAGCAGTGAGAGCCACAGAGAGAGTAGCTTTGTGTCACCGGACAATAGGGAAGATAGAATAGCCAAGTGTGTGCTTGTATCCACTAGTTTGGTTTGAGTGTTTTGAGAGTGGTAAGAGAAGTTAGATTGTAATAGCTGTGTGAAATAATATTTGAGTGTTATACTTCCACTGCAATATGATATAATAAGTAACAAATTCTCATGTATTACCATCACTATACTTCCTTGTACCCTACAAGTGGTGTTAGAGTAAAGCTGTGAACTCTACAATTTGACACGTTGGAAATGATTACTTAATTCTATCAATAGAATAAGTTTTTGGACATCAGCCAAGCTAACATGCCCTGTTTACTTGCTTGAGGACCCAGAAGTTATTATGGTGTCATCTTCTTTCTTTATATGTAACCTTTCTATACTTAACGAATTCTTTTTCTGTGAACAAATACCGCAGGTTGCATTTCCTAAATTGGAGACATTAATTATTATAGGCATGAATAACATTGAGATGATATGGGACTCTCAAGTTACCACGGATTATTTCCCCACTCTAAAATCACTTTGCGTGGATAAATGCAATAAGCTAAAATATGCTAAGGAACTCTTCCATCAAGTTAACTTCCAATGGCCACCTTCTATTAGTGTTTCCAAATGCGAGAGCCTCACCTCTCTATTTTCAGCCTCAACAACCATAGATCTAATGCCACTTGAGGAGTCGAAGATTGATGAATATGGCAAAGTGGAAATTACTGAGAAGGCCTCACATGCTTCAGACTGTGATAAAGGAGAGATAGTAGCTTTGCAACCTAAGAATAAAATGCCTCTTCATAAACAGCCTCTCGTCTTGATAAAAAAGGTATGATTCAAAGATTATTTTGTTTCGCTTCGATGGTGAATATTTGACATGATAATTAAGGTCATGGCCAAGTGTCTCGTACAAGTAAATCTACAAATGAAGTTGTAACTTGTACGCCTCTTGGATCCATTGAAATATTACGACATTAAAGCATAATATTTTCTTCAATTAGTGAACTGAACATTTTTGTCAATGTCTGATGTGTCAAATGCATCCTTGTTGATCTCCCTTTAGAAAAGGTTTAGGCTAATTCCACTGGTTTAGCTCTCTCTTAAGTACCACAAAGATTGAAAACACATGGCGTGTGGTGTGATCTTACCATAAATCGAAAGTGTGTTCTCTAATTTCAATCCAATATAGAGCACTAATGTTATAGTAAAATGGAATGGTGGAACATTTTTGTTGACATTAATCTCTGAAATATATGCAATTGTGACTATGATTGATGGAGAAGTTATTTTCACAAGGTATGTATCTAGAGAAACTTGAATGAAAGATCAAATATAAGCGGATTGGCGATAATCTTTATTTCTTGAGCGCACATTTCCTTCTGTTGGATCACATGACACTCAAAACCTTAGAATGCAGTTATTGTGCGCAATATGCAGGATTTATACCGTAACATTAAATTACTCTTTTGACAAAGCAGCTTTTAGACTGATTTGACTATTTTTTCAGGGCATCAATGCGGAAGCCGAAGAAGACCCAAGTCGTGAGCTAAAAATATCACCCTTTTCGACATATTTTGAATGTCTGAATACTCTGATTGTGTCATATTGTGATGCATTATCGAAGATGTTCACACTAGCAATTGCTAAAAATCTTGTGAGCCTCACAGAATTGAGGATAAGTTATTGTAACATGTTGACTGAAGTCATTGGTGATGAGGGCGGTAAGGAGGGAATGTAGTGACTTTCATTCGATTGAAGTATATGGAGCTTGATGGATTGAAAAAATTGAGATGTTTTAGCTTAGGTAAATGCAATCTGAGCTTCCCTGTCTTGGAAGATATCATTGTAACTCAATGTCTCA
Organism: Eucalyptus dawsonii; assembly: GCA_016097615.1. Taxonomy (NCBI): domain Eukaryota; kingdom Viridiplantae; phylum Streptophyta; class Magnoliopsida; order Myrtales; family Myrtaceae; genus Eucalyptus; species Eucalyptus dawsonii. Next base: position 7,569,420 of record CM027877.1, on the reverse strand, counting down.
ACATGGAGTTCTTCTCTAGGGGACCAATAGAGGCACCAAAGGTGGACAAAGTACAAGTATCAAGAGCAGCGTCATATTGGAAGGAGAACCTTAACGACACCATCCAAAGTATATATGAAGAGATGGTATGTATCGGTTACCAACTTATACAACTGGATGGTTTTGATCACCAACAAAGTAATTGCTTTTTGCTAACTAGAAGTTTATGTTTATTATGCATTTTTTGTCAGGCTAGGATTACTAGAGTGAAGTCTATATGGCTGTCTAAGTCCCCCGAGCTAATCAGAAAATGGCACAGCAAAATTTATGGTGTCAAGTCATCTTGGCAACTAGAATCGCTGATGGTAGATAATTGTTCATCATTTGTCAATGCTATCCCATCTACATTGATGCTTGTTTTAGACAATTTGAGAAGATTGCAAGTGTGTGATTGTGAGTCACTAGAAGAAATATTCAATCTTGAAGGGCTAGAGACTGTGGGAAGCACTCCGCTACTTCCTGAGCTACAACTTATGGAGTTGGTCAATCTACCAAAGTTGAGGCAACTATGGAACAAAGATTTTCAAGGAGCATTGCCCTTCATTTCTCTAAGAGATCTAAGGCTTTATAATTGTAGCAACTTAAGACATGCTTTTGCTTCATTGATGACTCAGTGCCTTGCAAATCTTGTTCGGATGGACATAAAGGAGTGTGGTCTAATGGAAGGAGTGATCGTGAAGGAAGAAGGGCAGGGAAGCACAATGGAGAAGATTACACTCCCAAGGCTTAGTCAGATGGAGTTGGGATGCTTACGCAATCTGACTAATTTCCTCTCAGGGAAAAATCAAAGGCTAGATTGCCCTAGATTAGAACATCTTATCATTACCTACTGCCCCAAGATGCAAAGCTTGACTTGGCAATCTTTGATGGAGATTGATGCTGGGACTTCCTCACTTTTCACTCCACAGGTTAGTCCTTATTTTTTCAAGGAGATGCTTCTGTTTTTTCTTATTTCAATGCTTTTGTATACTTTAAATTAATCATCTTGTCAAATTAAACGACAAATATCTCAAAATTATGAATCGTGAATCGAACATCGAAGTAAATGAAATTGTAAGATCTAATAAAGTAAACTAAAATCAGTTTTTCTTGATAAAGATACATATCAAGTAGAAAACTACAAAACAAGCTCTGTTACCAAAAAGGTAATGCTTAAAAGTTTGCTTAGCTTACACTGCGCACTCTTATTCAATGTCTTCGATATTCTATCTCCCAATCTATGCAATCCAGTAATCACTGTTGGTGAATTAGCCTGATTAATTACAGAAAATGTATCAGAAATTGTAATTACTAGTGACCTTTCCCTGCTTTGTACAGATTTATGCACATAACTTAATATTTGTACAAAAGATTAAAAAAATTTCCAATCGTTAATAAATATAATAATTATTGGTACACCTCCATGTCTTTTTTTTAGAAGTGACTTTTATCTCTGCTCATAAAATCATATCAGGCACCGTACTTTAGAATTGATTAGTAAGGTTCTTTAAAAAAGTTATCGCAATAGCCATATTAAAAAATTTAGTTTCCAGAATTTGAGATGTAAAGTGCGAAAGCTGGAATAGCATCTAAAAATGGCAGGACGATGTCTGTATTGCCTCATTGCGTCGATCATGGAGAATCCTCTTAGGAAATCAAAGATTGCAAAAAACAGAAAAGAAACTGTAAGGTATTTGAATATAACCTCCGAATGCACCGCCAAAGATCTTTCTTCAGGCTTGTCGTAGTTAAGTGTCAACACCAACGAAAACTTCATAGTTGTAAACCTAATTCAAAGATTACTAACGTATTACAGCTCATTGTACCATAATCATCTTCCCAATCATTAAAAACACAAATCAAGAAAAGGGAACAAATTTTAAACCCCAAACTACTACATCCGTAATAAATTTATCTTAAACTAATTTTTTATTCATCTCAAATCTCAAACTGGTGCACTTGTGACACATTTACCTCAATAAGGTGAAGCATGGCAATAGCTCAATTGACATGATAAGTCCATGTGAATACCCATATCAGTTTGCGGCAAATTTATCGATGTGTACCACCTTGTAGTTTTTGGTGACCTAAAATTAGTTTGGATAAATTTATTATAGATGTACTAGTTTATGAATTTTTGATAACCCAAAAATTAGTTTAGAGTAAATTTGGTACATATGTACTAATTTGGTATTGGCCCATATATAAAATATAGTGGAGTTTGGAGTAGTTAGAGAGAGTCGCCTTTTTTAATTGGAATGCTCTAAAGTTAAATATAAATAGTAAAAAGGCGCATTTATTTGTGATCAGCAAATTTGAAAGTTGGAGAATCCCGGAAGTCACCATGGCAACTTCCCAAAATTTAACGGGAGAAGGCGTTCCAGTATTAGATATCAATCCAATTAAAAGACGATGTTCAATGAAGTATTATAAATGCAAACAAAATACAATTCTAAAATTAAATAAGCATTTTCTTCATTTGGCAGAATTTATGAGAGGTTGTCGTCAAAATAGATTAATAAGGAACATACGCGTTTACACCATTGTCTAATTTATTGCAAAATAAAAACCAATTTTCCAATTCATTTTGAATGAATTCAGTGTATACGAGCTAGTATCTTTACCAAATTTATTTTAATTTATATCACTTCTTAAAAAGGTAACGAACACATACCAATTGATCAAAGTCAGTCTTCTTTCTGTTCCCTTTTTTGGCCTTTTTGTTATATAGATTATATACATGTTTCAATTATTGCTTTCTTTCCTGACGGAGGAAATGCTTTTGTTTTTTTCTTGTTGTAATGCTTTTGCCCAACTTTTTTTATAGCTACCTGTGAGTAGAGCATATCGTAATGACTAGTGTCTATGCAATTGTTGACTCTCTTCTAACATCAATTATTTGTCATATATGAGCCATCATAAAATAATAGGTATCCCCACATTCTTAAAATGTTTCAAGAACTCGTCACAATAGTCAAATTATAATTCCAATGGATTTAGAGATATATGAAAATAGTCATATGATTTTTATTTTTTGTTGCAACAAGTTGCAATAGCGTTAATTTCATTTATTTCTCAAATATCAATTGTCATGTTACATTGTTAAAATATTTCAACAAAATCATCGTAATCCTTAATTTATATTGTTAACTGATTTAGGGAACCACTCTGTTTTTTGGTTGCAACAAATCGTAATTGCATTAATTTTATCGTGACCAAATAAAAAAAGAAGTGAATAATCACTTCTAATTGGACAATTCGCAAGAGGTTATAACACTGTTGATTTTCTTCAAACAAACATAATTTGGTCATTGGGATCGTTTGACTAAGACAGATATCTTGGTGGACCGTTTGATACTCTACGATAAACTTGTCTTTTCCATGATTCTTGGACTAACGAACGATGGACATATGCATTTGGTAATTTAGGTTGTAGCATCTCACAATTGCATTATTTTCATTATAACGCAATGAAAATTCCACATGGACCCTTGAAAAGAACAATTCATAACAGTTAACATATTTTTTTGGGACCCCAGTATTTCGTTTGTTCGTAAAGAATAATCGCGTTTATGGGGGGATTCTTCTTTGTGTGGAAACTTGCCCTAAAATTTGATGCCATGCAAAATTTAGGAAATTGCAAGTGATCATTTGGCAATTCAGTTTGCACTTGCGTTATCTGTGTCGTAACTCAGTGAAAAATGTTCTACTATCTTTTTCATGCCCGATTATCAACAACTGGTAAGGACTATTAGGTAATTTGCCTCACCGAATTTCATGTTGCCACAGGTATCTTTCAACTGAAATTAAAGCATAAATCAACCCCTCCCTGTTTGCGTCGCTTACAAGTTCTAGAATTTTCATTATTTGTGACAGCTAAGGAAGCTTGGAAATATCTTCTTTGAGTTCATAACCTAAAGTAATCACATGGATTGTGTCATTTTTCACAATATGACAGGTACAATTTCATCAGCTTAAATCGATGGTCATATCCCAAATGGACAGCTTAAGCAAAATATGGACCGATAATCCTCAAGAAACTTTCACTCTTGAACATTTATGGAAAGTGGAGGTTCAAAATTGTACGAACCTTGAAATTATGTTTCCGCTTTGGGTGGCTACAAGTCTAAGTCAACTTGAGGAACTTCGAATAGAGTCTTGTGGGCTCAAGGAAATAGTCACAGGAGGAGATACTCCACACTCTTCTAATGCTCAAGTTCTTTTTCCGAAACTAACCTCTTTAGTGTTACATGATATGCCACAACTCAGGAACTTCTGCCCTAACTTGCTCACTTTGGACTGGCCATTCTTGAAAGAATTGCAAGTGACTCATTACAAGAAGCTGAACATGTTGTGCTTTGCAGCATACATGAAAGGTGCGGGAGAGAGACTCAAGAGATGATCATTAGGTTCTTTTAGATGAAGAAGCACACTCTTCACTTGAGAGGGTACGATTCCAACTGTTTTTCCTCAATTTCTACTTTGTTCTTTAACACAGTCCTGCATAGTCATGTCATATTATAATACTATAGAAAACATGATATCCCTTGGCTTTTCAGTTTGTCAACAACATAATATCTTAAGTAAAGTCTCCATTTGTAGACACCTATAAGATACTTCATTACCTAAAATTACAAAAATAATTATAGATTTTTGTTGACAACACAAGATATTCCTATTCTAATCTAATTAAAAATAATGAATAGCGGTGCCCCTTGGGGAAGTTAATGAGGACTTGACATGTGGTCCTCTCCATTGTTGACACATGTCTCACCTTTGAGCTTTTCTTTTTTTCTATATTCTACAAACCTAAGAAAATAAATGCTATTAATTTTCTTCTTTGAAAATATATTCCCTAACAGAGGACTTGTTGATGAGGGAAAACATTTGGTGCTTGAAAATTTAAGACAACTTAAGTTGAGCAAGCTATGCAATCTAAAGCTTGTGTAGAAAGAAAACTATTTAGTGTCAAAAGATTCTTTAAAGTATTCAAATGTTTGAGGTTTCGGATTGTCCTAGTTTGACAACATTTTTTCCAACCATGACATCCCTCTTAAATTTGATGAAGTTATTCATGAAGGATTCTTTTGGATTGATACATCCAGCGACATTCTAAGTGGTCACAAATTTGGTGCATCTTATGTATATGACTATAATAGAATGTGAAAGAATGAAAGAAGTAGTGACAAATAATAAAAATGGAGAAGAAAAAGTGATTTCTCTTGGGAACCTAAAAAATTTAAGACTCCAATATCTGCCAAGTCTAGTATGCTCGTCCTCCATTACAAGTTACATATTGGAGCTTACATCCTTGATTGATGTTGTAACGGAAGAGTGCCTGAGAATGACATCTTCTTTAAGGGTTGGCTAAGCACACCAAACCTACATTTTGCGATACTCTTTGGATACTTCTGGGCAGCGCACTTGGGGGGTGATATTAGTTTAGCCATACAAAGTTATCAGCACTAACAAACGGACATATATTTAGTGAGATATAGTTGTTGTCGTTGTCATTTATTCCTTTTCACTTGTTTTTGTTTCCTAAATTGTCAAACACCATAAGCACCATAACTTTTAAATTTTCATCTTTTTACTCGTTTAGTCACTGATAAATGGAAGGTCAGGTGCTGCAAGTCTGTAGACAGACCCCAGAAGCTACAGATGCACAGTTAAAAGTTGAAATGAAGAAATTTTTTGTTTAGGTAGTGATTTTATTTCCAATTTCCCTGTTTCGCACTAATATTGCTGGTAAGGCGGTTCTTTTTTTTTTTTTTTTTTTTTTTTTTTGGGATATAAAAGATGGTATTCTAAATAAAGAGGAACGCGTTTGGGCCTAACTATTTAATCTCTGCATAATTTATTCCATAGTCCTATTGGTGGAAAGAATAATTGGATTTAGTCTTTGTTCTTCTTGGGCGTTGGCTACCCAATCGGCAGTTCGATTGCTCTTAGGTGGGCACTATCTGATGAAAGCATTTGAATAGTACTGAATAGGAGTTTGCATCGTACTACGCACTTTCTGTTAATTTACCTATAGATGGCTACTGTTAATGCTGTACTTGCTTTGTTTATCTTTCAATGACAATCACTTACTTCAAACACTTCCAATCTAGTGCAGGAGGCTAACGGAAATGTTCCGGAAGGTAAAGATAGAGCACGTGTTTAGGGAAGCCTATTGCTGTGCTGATGCTCTAACCAACTCGGGGAAGGTTCTTCAAGAAAAATTTCTTGTTTTTATTTTGCCCCAACCTGTATAATGGGCCTTTTGGCAAATGATAATGACCTAAAAGATGCAGCCTCTTTTATTTTATTTTATTTTATTTTATTTTTTCTGGATAATTGTGGTAATACCTTATTGGAGGTTGGAGTTGTTAGGAACTAGAATAGAAAAAACCCCAGTTGCCTGTATAATAGGAGAAATTACAGCTCACGAGGTTGTTTGGTTTGCCTAGATTTCACGGCTTAATACTCCAAAAAACCTCCAATTTTTGCTCTTGTCCAATTCGACCTTTTGTCTCATAAAAAATCTCCAACTTTAGGTTTAGTCCCAATTCTACCATAAACTCTTTTCGTCCCAACAAAAAGCCCTCAACTTTAGGTCGATCACCATTTCTACCCTAAACTTTTCTTGTTTCATAAAAATCCCTCAACTATAGATCTAGTATCCACACCCAGGTTTTGGAATTAAATTCCCAAGAACATCAAATGTGTTTCAAAATTTTACCAAAGTTGATGTCCTTGTTTGTCATCATTCAAAACATGAAAATTTCCCCTTAAGGACTTGTTCTTGGTTGCAAATTCTCGAACTTCGATCTTTGAATTGCTTTGTTTGTGTTCTATTTAAGTGGTCATGTTTCTTACATACTTGAGCAATCGTAGTTGTCTTGAATAAATAAGTAACCCTCCTTGGTTCACTTCCTTTGTTTGATTACACGAGAAACAAGGTCTTTTGGCCTAAATGCATGTTAAGGCCGATGCATGTTTGTGGGGTAAACCAAATGGACACACTTAGACCCTAATTTATGAGTCGTTTGATCTCGACCACCGCTCATGAACATAATGGATGGTTAAGTATCGATAACTAAAATCAATCAATTAGTGGTCATATGGTGGCTCAGTATGCATGGACCTCAATGGCTGATCCTTGTCTCATGAGTTGTTTTGAGTTGCTTCAACTTGTTTGGATTCATATGGTTTACGTGTGATTACATTGTGTGCATGTTATTATTTTCCATGCTAGTTGCGCATTAGCTAGGATTAGAATAGACCAAAGGTGATCTTGGAGGAGGTGGCTAAAAAGATTTGAAGATGGTGATATGGTCAATGTCCAATGTGATCTTTGTCCATTTGTATACATTCATTCCCCAACATATGCCTCAGGTTTTCGATTCATGTCGTATAAACACTGACGAGTTGTAAATTTTCTTTGTATTACATCTAATGCAGCTTTTATATGCTTACCTTGAATGTTTACTTTCCTGCACCGCCATTTCAATCACTTGATTGCTTTCCTTTTTATTTGTTTGATAGTTAGTGTAGAATAGGACGAACAAACATCTACGCATGGTCACTTCTTTTATTTCTTAAAATTGTGCGAAAATGTAAAAAGGTTGTTTGACCTTAGATACAACCAAACTTATAGGTACCGCAAGAGCGTTAATAGATATCTTTAGCATAGCCCAAGTGTGACGCCTCAGGTGCATCGTCATTGCAACCTTCTTTTTTGTTTTCGATTTTATTATAAGCATGCAGAAGCTTGCCAAGAACACCCATCACAGCACAAAGATACATCAAACACTCATATTATTAGGCGTCAATACATTTTACATGGTGGGGCATTATAACAACCCTTTTAGATTAAATTTCATACATATACACCGACGGTAAGCAAGGAGATCCTACCCACCACTACCAAAGTTGGTTCCCCCTGCCCTCCTTCCATCCGTGGTTGTCTACAAGAGGGAAAGGCCTCCATTGTGGGACTCGACAGGCCGTTGAAAAGTGGCCCCACAAGATTCTCATCTATTATGACGAACCGGGCAGAATGGCAATGGATGGCCACTTCGTTGATCCTGACTTTAATCCATACTGTTGAGTCACACCTATGAAAAGTTGCTTCATCCTTCATATCTATTACATTGTGAAAGGAAAATTCTATATTTATCGAGACTCAAAACATTGGGGGAGGAAGGGCGAGTGCAACCATACCTATACGTCTGTGAAAGAAACGAGCGAGATAAGCTCAGTAATTGAAACCACTAGCCTGAAAGTAGGGGATCGGTTTACCCTCCTAACTTGGCACGAAGACGTTTGAGATGGACATGGACCACTATTATGTATCGATGACAGATCAATAACAAAGCTAAAGCGACTAGTCAACTACATGCATGTCAAGAATCTATGTCTTACCATGCAACCATGCAAAAAACATGAACATGTGCAAGGTATTTTCATCATTATCCATCCCATTATCAAATGGGGTATCTTGGCTCAACGGGGACAACTTGGCTCAATCGGGACATTGTACGCCAAGACATCCCGAAAACATCTGACTCGAGGTTCTCCCGGCTCAACTAGAGCATCGCCCCTTTCGATGGCATCCCAAAACTCTCCCCAAGGCATCTCCTTTTCAAGAGGCATTCTGGCTCAACCGGGGCATCGGCATCACCATCAAGTGACACTAGATTTTATCTTTCAAGTGTTCATGCAAATGACATCTTCATAACAATTACTACATTCACCAATTCTTACTCTTCGACTTAGCCAGCATGCACATGTTCTGAAGGTGTGATATGCAAAGAGTGTCGTGATACACACGCGACCAAGACATGACTAGGTGCGGGGCATGGCTCGCAACCAAGATTGTTTCATGGCCGATTTGTATACAACTTGCCCATGGCTTAGGACGTGAAGTGACCTGTACACACCAAAACATTATCAAACCAAAACTTAAGCAAACAACCAAGCATTGAAGAATAAATGGACCGCCCAACTTATTTCTATGGATTCCACTTACGCTCTACAGTGGCTGATGAGAGGGGCGAGCGAGCGATTGGCCAAGGTGAGAGGGAAGGCTGAGCGACATGAGGCCGAGAGAGGGGGGTAGAGAGAGAGAAAGATATGTATTGGTGAGTGGTGGTGTAAAATGGCCCAGAGAGAGAGAGAGAGAGAGAGAGAGAGATGTGTTGGTGAGTGCCGTTAGAAAATGGAGGAGGAGGGCTTATTTATACCCATTCTTGCAATGATGACCCTCATTAATGTATCCTCAGTGATCCAATTAAATTTTTACATTTCCTATCTAATGGCAAGAGGAGGAACTCTAAATTGCTTATGTGCTCATCTAGGTTCATAATGACATTATTTACTTAGCCAATAGTTTCCCTAGTTGTCTTAACATTTTAGAGCCTAAGAAGTGGTAATTGTGAGTCTTAGATTATACTAATTAGGGCTAGGCACAAGTGGTCCAATAAGCTTGGTTTAATTGGCTAGTCTAAGTGAAGATGTCGCGTGTCTAGGTTTTAGGTGGTAATCATTAGTTGGCCATTAAATGAAGGGGACAGGTCATCCAATAAGCTTGGACCACTTAGCTAGCCTAGAGGGAAGAGGTGGCTCACCTAGGTATAGATGTGTCCCCTAAGATAGCCATCATTGGCTAGCTTCATAATTGAGGGTTATGTGATCCAATGATATGAACTCACTTGCTTAGGCCAAAGAGGAGAGAGTAAGGCATTGTAACATCTACAATTCGGGGCCCCAATCAGCCAAGAAAAAATGGCCACAGAATTGGTACGTTGGTACCGAGGAGCATCCATGAATCGGCTTAAGGGTTGGTCATGGACCAATCAACCTGATCGAATGGACAACTAAGGAACAACTATGGTCCAATTGAGGGATTTGCCATGAGCCAGCCTTGGGACTTATCGGTTCTGACCACGGGCCCAATCTAATGTTGATAATGCCAAAAATATTTTGGGTGGACTACAAAAAATGGTGGGATTTATGAAAAGGAAAAGTATGGTAATTTGGGTAAGGCCAACCGTGTGCCCACACACGATATTTTATTGAGTAAGATAAAAGTGAAAGAAAATACTATATGACGTGGCTCGGTGAGCGATTATGTCGTCTTGGTGTATAAGACACCTTAGAGAATGCACGTGAATTGGGGAATATATATCATCTGGAAAAGGCACATGGCTTGGTGATCAAGATATGTCGCCTTGGCGAATAAGTCGCCTTTAAAGAATGCACGTGGCTCAACGATTGGTACTTCACCTTGGTGAATAAGTCACCATAGAAAATGCACGAGACCCGTTGATTAGTACGTCACCTTGGCGAATATGGCGCCTTAGAGAATGCACGTGGCTCGCGATTAAGTACATCGTCTTAGCGAATATGGAGCCTTAGAGAATGCACGTGGCTCGGTGACTAAGTATATTATACTGGAAATTGTATAGTATGGATGGAGATGACCAAGCAATGGTCCAATTGACATGTAATCGACCTAGTCGATTGATCGAAAATCGATCCGAGATGAAATTTTTGGTGTCTATTGAATTGTGCTAATATGCAGGTGGAGTCTAAGGCCAAGGTAAATCCTCTGATCTGTGTGTGCATAGGTGGCTCATAGTGTATTGGTTTACCAATCGGGTTTTAGGGGGTAGAACTTACTGAGACGTAGTCTCATCCTAGTTGTGAGACAACATTTCAAGACCTTGATAAGAAACCTGAGGAGGAAGAACCTGAAGAGGAGGACTTGATGAGGAACCGAAGGAGGAGTTCGAGGAGGATCGAGAGGTGACCCGCAGTGTGACCCGATGGAGGACTAAGATCCCATTCTGTTTTGCAAACCTGATGTTGTGGACTAATGTTGATAGATTAGACTTCTGTGAATAGTATTGTATTATATACTATATGGTTTGCTTGTAAAAAAGTTTGGTTGTGGTTTTCAATTGTGAAAAATATAGCCTACTTTTTCTATCTAATTGTTTTATTGTCTTGGGATTTAATTATATGCTTCAGTATGTGTATTAAAATGAATGGATTGGCGATGCATCCTAGGACGTCACTATTATATCGACCAGGTGAGGGATGGGCACGCGATGGAGGGTTGGGGCGTGACATCCGTTTAAGTGGTATCGGAGCAAAGTTAAATATTGGAGTGATAAGGAGGCATTGGTTCATGGGATAGAAGTAGGAAAGGCTTTTAAATTCATGCTGGTGCATGTCTATGTTATCTCGAGCGCTAAAATTTCTTGTTGTTTGGATCGCTCTATTTCTAATTCGATGTTGAATTGGGGCAGGTGTTCATATATTAAAGCTACACTAGGAGTGATCAAGAGGCAAGTACTCCTACTAAGAGGGCCGGTAGGGCCATGACTTGGGGTGTGGGCGGGCCGGGGCACGAGGAGTTCGCGGTCAAGCGCAAGCTCAGGCTAGCGCAAGTAGAGTGGCACCACCTGCGTGGATGTTGGGGTAGCAGCCCCGGTAATCCTAGAATGGAAGGGATCATGTAGGTGCTAGAAACTTTGAGGGACGTGGTGACACAACAGTCTTGAACCAAGCTGTTCGCACTTGCCGCTACACTGTTGTCGCCCCGCTAAAGCTCAACTCCGAGAATGCTATGGCATAGAGAGATAGACCAATCCACAAGCTGGTGGAGTAGTTCCGAGGCTGAGTCCTCCAAGATTTACGGGTGCGGAGACCCCGAGACTGCCTTACTATGGATACGGGATTTGGAAAAGACCTTTGCACTCTTGTTGTGCACTGAGGTAGAGAAGGTAACCTTGACAGTATATCAATTGTAGGGCATTGCCAAGATTTGGTGGAAGGCTGCCAAAGACACGATCTTCCCTAATGGAATGATCCTGGTGTGGGATGTTTTCCTAAGAGCCTTCAACGACCAATCTTTTTCGGGAGTGGCTTGAGAACAAAAGATGGAGGAGTTCCAATGCATTCGTCAAGGATCTATGTCAGTTGACCAGTATGGGGTCAAGTTCACGAAGCTTTTGCAGTATGGCCCCAGATTGGTTGAGGAACTAGAAGAGAAGGCTCGAAAATTCAGAAATGGTCTTCATTTGGAGTTGAAACAACCCCTACTGCCATTGGACTTGATGACTTATCGAGAGGTTTATCGTCGAGCTCAAATGATAGAGCGAGGATCGAATGAGCAAGCTGCCTCATTTGGATCGAGGTTAAACTCTTATAGAGATGCAATTAGCAGGAAAAGAGACCCATGCCTAGAGGCGCATTCCAAGGCCCGCCTAGTAAGAAGGGTGGCTTTGGCAGGCCAATACCCAGTAAGAGTGATTCATGTAGTTTTTGTGGGAGAAGACACGGGTCAGCATTGTGCCCATCTAGGATGGGAGCGCGTTTTGAATGTGGCCAACAAGGCCACATAGTCAGAAATTATCCTAGAAAGCAAAAAGGACAACCGCAACTACCGTCGCCACCACAAATGGGACAGATAAGAGGGTATGCCCCTTAGAACGTGCCATAGGGAGGACAGCTGAGACATCCAGTTTAGGGCACCATGTACACGATTATGCAGGGTCTGGCAGAAGCTGCGCCTGACGTGATAATAGGTATGATTTCCCTGCATGACCAGCCTACTTATGCTTTGTTTGATCCGGGAGCAACCCACTCTTTCATTGCCAAACAGTATGTTAAGTTGATAGGAGTTAGTCCTATATTATTGGAGTTTGCAATTTGCATATCTACACCCTTGAAAGATAAAGTCATTGCTGCTTTGGGTTGTTCGGGATGCAACTTAGTGATTGGTGAGCAAGTGGGGGAGATAGATTTACTAGTCCTAGCCATGTATGACTTTGATTTAATTATTGGCATGGACAGGCTCACCAAGCAACAAGCTAAAATGGACTGTTATCGCAAAGTGATTCAGTTTGACCCATTAGAGGGTGAGAGCTTCGAGTTTGTATGAAGTCAAGGAGGACCCTTGATTTTCCCGATCTCGTCGCAAAGAGACAGCTCGTTTGTTAGATGAGGGTTGTCAAGGATATTCCGACAACATCGTGGATACAACGCTTGAAGAACTAAAAATGGAAGACATTTTAGTCGTACAAGAATTTCCAGATGTTTCCCCTAAGGAATTGCTAGGATTACCGCTAGAAAAGAGATTGAATTTGTGATCGCCTTAGGAACCAAACTCCAATATAGTGCTGCCTTTCATCCACAAATAGATGGACAATTAGAAAGGACTATACAAACATTGGAAGATATGCTACGAGCCGTGTCATTGATTTTAAAGGAAGTTGGGATGAGAAATTGCATCTTGTGGAATTTGCTTGCAACAATAGTTTTCAGCAAAGCATTGGTGTGGCTCCATTTGAAGCTTTATATGGTAGGAATTGTAGAACCCCTATTTGCTAGAATGAAGTTGGAGAACAAAAGTTGACAGGACCTAAATTAGTTTAAGTTGCTTTAAAAGCTATAAGGACAATACAAGAATGACTTAGGACAGCTCAAAGTAGACAAAAGAGCTATGTAGACTAGCGTCATAGACCTTTGGAATTCAATGTAGGAGGTCATGTATTTCTAAGGGTGTCACCTATGAAGAATGTGTCAAGGTTTGGAAAGAAAGGAAATTGAGCCTAAGATTTATAGGACCCTTTGAAGTATTAGAAAGGATCGGGGAGTTGGCATATAGAATAGCATTACCACCGAAGCTATCTAATATAGATGATGTTTTTCATGTGTCTATGCTAAGGAAATATGAGCCGGATCCAACTCATGTGTTAGACTTTGAGGTACTAGAAATAGATGAAAAGGTTCGATATAGAAGAACTTGTGCAAATTCTGGATCGAAGAGAACAAGTATTAAGGAACAAGATTATACCTTTGGTTAAAATTTTATGGCGATATCATGATTCAGAGGAAGCAACTTGGGAAAGTGAGGAAGAGATTAGAAATAAGTATCCTCAGCTTTTCAAGTGAGTAAGGTAAGATTTTAATTTCGAGGACAAATTTTTCTAAGTAGGGGATCCCAAATTTCACCGACCTTCATTAGTGTAATCAGATCATTAGGAACTTAGATTAATTTAGATTGGGCCGAAAGTAAACCCGATGGACCGTGAAGAATGTGTGGGCTTGAGAAGTAAGTGGGCCACATTTTAATTGGGCTTGAAAAGCCGAATGAGAGATTATGGGCTTAGACTTGGCTTGGAGCAGGCCAAGGCTTGGATCTGTTAGAATAGTTTAGTGGACCGTGATCATTATAGATTGAACCTGTTGGGCCGCAGAGATATTTAGGCTCGAGTGATTCTGTTTTAGAGGAATATAGATAGGAAGTCTTTTATTTTGTGTCGCCTTGATTTATAACGATGAAAAATAAGCAAAGGAACCATTTTACTTAAGATAACATCCATTAGATTGAGTTTGACATCTAGCTATAGCCATATGAATGTAAAAACATGAAGGTAGAAGTGAATCTATTGAAATCATTAAAGCTGTTTCGTAAAGAGCAGCTTGACCTTTGATGAAAGTTGTAGGACACATCCATAGGAATAACATATCAAAACTTGAGAATAAATGGAAACTATTATAGTTAATAGTTTGGTTAGTACAACGATTTTCTTTGTAGATGTTAAATCTGGAAACTGTTACAGGATGCTAGTAAAGATTATAGCGATTACTACTCTTAATACAGTGAGGTATAGACTTAGGTTTCTTCACGGAAAATGTCAATCTATGTCTCTAATTTAACGTACTAAAATTTCGTAGTATTTCGATAAAAATTGATATACTTTATGTGTCTGAGATCAAAACTGCTCACTATAGTTAATAATCTGTTTAGGCCCGAGAATATGCAATAGTTGCTGTGTCTTTTATATTAGTCTTGTATGACACACATAGAGTCTAGTGATCTCATAATAGATGTTAGTTGTATAAAGCAAGTCTCATATATCATTTCAGGTATAGGCACAAATAGTATCATGCATGTGCAATGGTGCGGTGCATAGTGCTTGATTATGGGTAAATATCTGTTTGGCATGGTATGGGGCATGTCGTAATGGGTTTTATCTTATAATTTGGACATGCACGTATGCTAGGTATGATGAGTTAGATGTATAGTTGTATAATTTGAAGTCTTTTTCTTTTACATACAATAAATGCAATAATCAAAGGTGTGGTGGTGTGAAATGTGTGCTTAAATGAGTGAATGAACCCATCGGTATTGAGATACCGGTGATGCCCCTCAGAAGTTGGGATTCCCATGCTGTGTGATCTTGGATGCCTCGGTCCCGTGTTACCGAGATGCCTGGAGTGAGATGCCCTTGTGTGTGATCAAGGATGCCGGTTGTGTGACACTCCGGGATGCCTCGGAGTGAGATGCCCCATGCTAAGTGATCTTGGGAGGACCTCGGTTGTGTGATACTTGGGATGCCTCGAGGGAGATGCCTCATGCTAAGTGATCTTGGGAGGACCTCGGTTGTGTGATACTGGGATGCCTCGAGTGAGATGCCCATAATAGGATTATTATGGAAGTTCGGATAAGGAACTTCCGGAAGTGACTCGATTGGGCCGGCGAGTTCCGATGGGTAAACCGATCGAGGGTGGACTATATGCACACTAAATATAATTTTACTTGGTGAGTGAGTTCATTCATCATTGTTGCATTTCATCTTGATATGGATTGATTTGATGATGGACATTTATTGATATGGATGCACTCAGGATATTTTATATGAGTTGTTTATACATATGATGTGTTAGTATTCAATTGATTATACTTGTGACAATCCTATCTTAGTATCTGTTTGTTTGGTCATGATTCCCTTGTAAACTTGATAGCTACGGATTGTCTTGGTTAGAATCTCATCATTTCTTTATCGGGCATAGTTTTTGCTCATTCCTTATATTTTTCAGATTGATAGTATGGATGTGCCGTAATAGCTCATTATGGAGTGATATCGAGCATTGAGGTTACCTTTAGTGATGTACAACTACGATGTTGAGCTGACTTTCTCCAAATATGAGGCTGCGTTATGGATGGATGATGGTAGAGCTGAGATGATCCCGATGAAGTTTGTCGCGTGGTTCATCAAACATGATGGAGCGATGTTTGGCCCTCTTCCTTTTAGCGACTATGGACCAGAGCTGGGACGGATGGCGCCTAGATGCCCTTAATCATGTAGAAGCTGAAACGTCTTTTGTTTCTTTTGTTGAACGTGGGCTGGTTTGGGATTAGTGGAGTTAGACACCCCATACCCTTATCCACGGATGTTTACTTGCGCCCTTACTTTTGAAATGTAAATGTGATGTATATGGCGAGGTACTTGTAAAAAGTCCAGATCGAATTTTTTGTAAGCTCGGCAGATCTAACGAGTTTAGTAATGAAGCTTCTCGTGATTTTTATATATAATCTTAATAGAATTGTCTATTATGAATTGATAGTATTATTGTAGGTTAACCTTGTAAAACAAAGTTTAAATTTTAAATAATCCATGTTATACATGCTAACCTTCAAGAGTGAACACTATAGGCTAACAATTGAAATTTTTAAGTTTGTAAGATGATAATATTTATAATTCCCGCTTGCGCTTAGTACGTGACGCTCATGGACGGCCTGAGACTTAAGGACGGGATATCATCAGCTGAGAATTAGGAAGAGGACATTCCTAAGTCAGCATTTCGTACTCGGTATGATCACTATGAGTTCATAATGATGCCATTCGGGATGACAAATGCTCCGGCTGCTCATGGATTTGATGAACAGAGTATTAGAGGAATACCTAGATTAGTTTGTGATTGTGTTCATCGATGATATTCTAATGTACTCGAGAAGTGACGAAGAGCATGAGAATCATACGAGATTAGTGCTTCTAAAGCTAAGAGCTCATCAATTGTACGCTAAGTTTAGCAAATGTGAGTTTTGGTTGGATTCATGTTGCTTTCTTAGGCCATGTGATATCGGGCGAAGGAATTTCAGTGAACTCGAGTAAGATAGAAGCCATGATCAATTGGCCAAGACCAACTACAAGATAGAGATAAAGATTTCTGGGTTTGGTAGGGTATTACAAACGGTTTGTGAAAGGGTTCTCATCTTTGGCATCGCCTCGACAAAACTTCAAGAAGGAAGAGAAATTTGTTTGAACAAACAAGTGCGTAGTTTCAAGAGCTTAAAGGAAAAGTTGACTACACTTTGTGCTCACGATTCCATATGGTCCAAGAGGTTTCGAAATCTACGAGTGATGATGCATCATTTAGAGGGTTAGGATGTGTGCTGATGCAACATGGTAGGGTTGTTGCATATGCTTCTCGACAGCCGAGATCTCATGAGCAAAATTACCCACCACGGCTTAGAGCTCGCGGCAATCATCTTTGCCCTGAAGATTTAGAGACATTATCGTGTGGGGAAAGATTCCAAATCTTCACGGACCATAAAGCCTCAAGTACTGTTCTCTCGGGAGAGGAGTTAGACATGAGACAACGCGAGATGGATAGAATTACGGAAAGATTACGGCCCCGTGATATTTTATATCATCCAAGAAAGGCGAATAAGGTTGCCAATGTTTTAAGTCGAAAGTCTTTAGTAGCTCATATCTTGATTAAGGAGTTGAACTTAATCGAAGAGCTCGAGATTCAATATTCAAGTTTGATGTAGGCCACCTTTCAAGTCTTATGGCCACCCTCGAGAATTGATCCGGATGTCCAAGTCAGAATCAAACAACTCCATCGACGCATCCAAATGTACAAAAAATTCTTCAGGAGGATACAGGAAAAAGAAAGGCTAATTTTCAGATCTTTGATGATGGAATACTAAGGTTAGAGGACATTTGGTTGTACCTGATGATGTGGAGCTTAGAGAAGATATTTTATCCGAAGCACATCGTATGTGCCATCTTGTTGGATGTATACTAAAAACTACTATGTAATAGTTACATATTAGGGATTTCAGCTGTAGTTTCAATATTATTATTTAATTAATGGCAATGATGGTATTCATTCATTTGTCTAATTATTTTATATTTATGAAGCGATTCTATAAGATCGGTTACCTTCAGACCTATTCTTGAGGCGTCAAGAATATATGTGGGTTCATAGTTAAACTGAATTTTAAATTGTTCCTGGTCGATGGATTATTGAGTGGATATTAATAATCTTGTTGGAGACTGGTGTGTTCCTAATTTAGCCATTAAGTATTGGATACTTAAGGGAATGATGAGTCACATGTCATTGGGTATTATGATGCCGAGTTAGAACACAAGTGTTTGTATTAGACAAGTTCTGACGAGCGTGGACGATATGGAGCGATTAGAGACATGGAAACTTTAGCTTGGTCAATGTCTAATTGTTCATGCTTTGGTCTTGTGTAAATAAATCCTTAGACCTGAGGTGCAGGTGTTAATGTATGTATTGAACAACTATGGTTCACGGGTGCACATAATGCTGGGTCGTTGATCCGTTTTTATACGATGGTCATGGTTTGTTCATATACGAGAGTTACATATGTGCACAATATGGAATTTGTCTCCTTGTTATATGCAAGGTATAAAAATGATGTCCTATGCAATCTAATTATGACACTTTGCATTGAAATCCTCGGCCGGAGTTGTAACCGAGAATAAATTGTTTATGTCTTGAATAAAATGCATGTCAATTAGATTTGGTGCATATGATCCGAATTAATGACTTGACTAATATCCCATGGTCTTTGTTTGATCGGGACATAGTAAGACAGGGATTGAATTACAACGAGCCAAGGCGATGGGTTGATTATGTTCCTAAAGTATTTATACTATTTGGGTAGCCATGACATATTGCTAGATGTCAATCGTGGCTTGTAGGACCTAAAAGATTAATTGGGACAATTAATTCTTTTGAAGTACTAATGTGTTAGTACAAGTCTTACTACCAGCTTAGTGATGAATTTAGGGATGTCACACACCATAAACAATTAGGATGACGTAGAACAAGAAAAAATATTATTGCAAATGTGTTTGTAATTACTGCAATCGAATTGAGTCAATTTGAAATTAAATTAAATGAGATTTAATTTAATTTTTATTATAGTCACAAGCCTACGTGCATATTATGCACACGCATGCCCAAAGTGAATACATATTAATGTATTCCAAATGCACATATAAAGAATAAGTCCCTTTTATTTTTATGAAAAAGGGGTTTGATTAATTAATTTTCATTTAATTAATTAATAAAGTGCACGTGTGCAAAGTGGTTTTATTTTTAAAAAAAATTAAAGCTTAAAGCTTCGTGCATGTGCACGATGCTTTAAATCGTGCACATGCACAAAATCGTGCACATGGTCAGCGATTGCTGACCATCATGCATGATTGTTCGTGCAAAAAGCGGATGATCAGCGACGGTTGTTGATCGTCCATCGATTAGCAACCGTTGCTAATCGGTTATATATATATTTATTTTAAATTCTATTTTCAAGAGAACAGAAACAGGGCTGCTGAAATAGAAAAGAAATGAGCGTGTGTTTTGTTTTAAGAGACATACGAGGGGTTGCTGAAAAGTGAGACGAAATAGTGTGTGTGTTCTTGTGTCTTCGAGATGTGAGAAAGAAAACAATTCTCTCTCATTCGGGCCGTGGCTAAATACGTAAAGGATATAGAGAATTGCTTTACAAGATTGCTAGCACAATCAAAGTGGTGATTATTCGAAAGTTCTCTCTTTTGTTTGATATACATTATTGATGTGTCTGAACTAGAGGTCCGACGCTTGTGGGACTCGAATTGTAGAACATCTAAATTGACTCGTATAAAGCGCGCTTCGAGAGGTAATTCATTTAACTCCATTTTTATGTTTAGATTTTTGATTAAAACGCACGAACAATGCCTTCGGAGAATCATGTATAAAATATATATTTGTTTCCACTGCGTTCTTTTTGTTAATTGTACTTAGACATGATTCATGAAACCCCAATAGTTATATTGTCCATCCTGGAAGTACAAAAATGTATAATAATTTGCGTCAACACTATTGGTGGTCTGGTATGAAGGCGGACGTCGCCAAGCATATCGCCAAGTGTTTGATGTGTCAGCAAATAAAAGCTTAGCATTGCAAGCTGGGAGGACTTCTACAACCTCTCACAATCTCACAATGGAAATGGAAGCATATCACGATGGATTTCATAATTGGACTACCAAGGAGTCAAAGAGGAAATAATTCAATTTGGGTAGTAGTCGACAGGCTGACAAAGTCGGCTCACTTCATTGTAGTTCGAAAAGACCTGAGTTTGGATAGACATGCAGATTTGTATGTGCATCAGGTAGTTCGGATGCATAGAGTGCCGTTACGATCACCTCGGCATAGAGATCCAAGGTTTACTGTCGCTTTTTGGAAGAGTCTTTGCAAAGTGCTATAGGTACAAAACTTCAGTACACAAGATAGATGTATCATCCTCCAAATGGATGCCCGGTCCCGAGAGGACGATTCAAACCCTCGAGGACATGCTAAGAGCTTGTGTAATAGATTTTAAAGGAAGTTGGGAAGATCGGCTTCACCTGGTGGAATTTGCCTACACAATGGCTACTAAACGAGAGCGTTCAGATGGCTCCATTCCAATCATTGTATGGCAGAGTGTGCAGGACACCGGTTTGTTGAGATGAAGTTGGGGAAAGGAAGATCATATGCCTAGAGTTGGTTCAGCAATCAGTGGATGACGTGGCAATAATCAGAGGTAGATTAAAGACTGTACAGAGTAGATAGAAAAGATATGCTGATAAGCATTGACGGTAATTGGAATTCTAAGTTGGTGGTCACGTTTTTCTAAAGGTGTCACGAATGAGGGGAACTTCGCACTTTGGAAAGAAAAGCAAACTAGGTTCGAGGTATGTAGGTCCATTTGAGATTCTTAAGAGAATTGGGAGCCTAGCGTATCGTCTTGCATTGCCATCGAGATTGGCGCAAGTGCATGATGTCTTTCACATGTCGATGTTAAGGAAGTACAAGCCTGACCCGACACACATGATCAATTTTGAGGAATTGGACATGGATGACAGAGTGTCATACGTGGACAGAAAGGAACAAGTGTTGCGTACAAAGACCATTCCATTGGTCAAAGTGGTCAGGCAATACTACGGTACTGAAGGAGTGATATGGGAGACTGAAGAGTCGATGAGGGAATTGTACCCCCATCTTTTTGCTTAAGTATTATAACGATTTAAATTTCGGCAGAGAATTTTTATAAGAGGAAGAGTTGTGACATCCATGATTTTCAACTTTATTTTTTGTTGAATGAATCGGGCATTTCATTGACGTGCCTACATGTTATTCTTAGAGCCGATCACTCTCAAGATAACTAGACTATTTTGGGAAACCATTAAAAATTTTAAGGCAAATAGACTTGAGAATTCGACCAGTAAATTGATTTCTCGACCTGTACTCATCTTTAGACGCCATTACGGCATAGTTAAAAATCGGTGAGATCAAAGATAGGTCGGTTCGACAGAGATGTGGCTAATGTTGGTGACATCACTTAATTGGACAATTCTTGTCGACCGACACTAATTTGATTTTATTGTCGTTTTAGTGCCTTGTGTCCGTATTTGGATCCTCGAGATTTTCACGACAACCGAGAGTCGCCAATGAGTCGTAGGGGGTTCATAATGGCTAAGAAAATCGACCACGGGTCATTTATACTTAAAATTTTTTTTAAAGTTACCTTAAGAGTCTAGGTCACGCTAAAAACGCGCCAAGTGGAAATTAACTTGAATTCAAGTCCGATTTCATAAATTGAAGTTTCTATCATGTCACAATAAATTCTAGGAGTGTCGACTCAGTCTCGTAAGATTTTTCGACACCCAATACTTTTTGAGAAAAAGCCGTCACCGGGTTGTTTTGCAGAAAAAGCTGGAAATTATTTTTGATGGCAAAATTGAGAAGTGAGATGGATTCTTAGATGAGGAAAATTATCGTATGAGGCATTGAGGTACAAATTGGGATTTATAGAGGCTAAATGAGGTTGGTTTGGAGGAGGAATAAGTGACCAATTGAAGCCTTATCCTTCAAAATTTGTAACTCCCCTTCCCCTAGCATTTTGGACCATTTGAGATGTTATAAATGTGTGCTTTGGTGGTTGAATAACAGTCATAGGATCTTGGCTTGGAGGACAAGCTCAATGGAGAAAAAAATGTGGAAATTTTTGGCATATGGTGGAGTCCTTGTCTCCTTCAACCTCATCCTTCCCACTCTCTCTCTCTCTCCATCGTCCACCTCCATTCTCTCTCCCCTTCAACCATGCAACCATCGCAGCAACCGGAGGAGAAGCCGAGCCACCGCCACATGCCAAACCGCAGCTTGAGTCGTGCCGCCGCCACCGTTCGCCCCCACCTCGTGCCCGCCTGCGGCGCACTATCGCCCGCCTTCGAGCCTATGCTGTCCAGCAGCTTGACTAGCCATTCCAGCCCTTGTTCAGCCGTTTATAAGGTGCCGAGGAAGCCTCCCGAGCCACCGGTTTGGACCCGAGACCACCACTCCATCTTTCCTCGAGCCTTGCCGCCCATCTCAACCTGTTTTTCCCCTATTTTAGCCAATTCCAGAAACTCAAAAAGTGGGTTTCCGGCCCCTTGTAGGCTTGATTTGAGGTGCTTGTGGGCCTCGGACCTTAGGCCCGCTTTAGAGAAAAACGTTGCTCATGATGTTCCCAATGTTCTAATCCGAGCGGATTGTTAAACGGGTGAGTTTAACTCACTAATTTCTGCTTAGTTTTCTAATGATGCTTAGGGTTGATTAGTGTTAATTAAGTAAGATTAGGGGTTAGATTAATTTAGAATAATTAAATTAGTGACTTACTATTGCATGTTAGGTGGTTAGATATAGTCATGAGTGAGTAGAAAGGTTCTATTATTTATTCAACGGCACTTGGAAATTTTGCAGTCCGTCTTGGCCTCCAATTAGACATTACGGGCCTAAATTGGATATATTGCTATTTAATATTAATTTTCTAAATTAATTATTTATTTACTTATTTTTTTTAAATTAGATCGCGATGGTCGATGACTGAAATTTTATGCTGATTGTTGTGGTGCAGTTCGTTTATTTATTTGAGCTTTATTTTGTGTTAAATTAATTTATGAGTGATTTTAGGATTTATTCCAAAATTGAATAATTGGTGGTTATTAATTGAAAAATAACCGGGCATCGGTAGATAATGCAAAAAATATTTTGGGTGGACTATAGAAAATGGTAGGATTTATGAAAATGAAAAGTATGGTAATTTGGGTAAGGCTAACCGCAGCCCACACACGATATTTTATTGACGTGGCTCGACCGATTATGTCGTCTTAGTGTATAAGACACCTTAGAGAATGCACGTGAATTGGGGAATATATATCATCTGGAAAAGGCACATGGCTTGGTGATCAGTATGCCGGATTGGCAAATAAGTCGCCTTAGAGAGTGCACATGGCTTAGTGATTTGGTACATCGCCTTAGAGAATGTATGTGGCTCGGCAATTGGTACTTCACCTTGGTGAATAAGTTACCTTAGAGAATGCACGGGGCTCGGTGATTAGTACGTCACCTTGGCGAATATGGCGCCTTAGAGAATGCACGTGGCTCAGCAATTAAGTACATCGTCTTAGTGAATATGGAGCGTTAGAGAATGCACGTGACTCGGTGAAATTGTATAGTACGGATGGAAATGACCAAGCGATGGTCCGATTGACATGTAATCGACTAAGTCGATTAATCAAGGAATCGATCTGAGATGATATGATTGGGTGTCTATTGAATTGTGCTAATATGTAGGTGGAGTCTGAGGTCAAGATAAGTCCTTTGATTCGTGTGTGCATAGGCAGCCCATAGTGTATTGGTTTACTAATCGGGTCTTAGGGGGTAGAACTTGTTGAGATGTAGTCTCATCTCGGTTGTGGGACAATATTTCAGGACCTTAATAAAAAACCTGAGGAGGAAGAACCCGAAGAGGAGGACCTGATGAGGAACTGGAGAAGGAGTTTGAGGAGAATCCCAAGGTGACCCGGAGTATGACCTGAATGAGGACTGAGATTTCATTTTGTTTTGCAAACCTGAAGTTGTGGACTGATGTTGATAGATTAGACTTCTGTGGATAGTATTGTATTATATACTATATGGTTTGCTCGCAAAAGTTTGATTGTAGTTTTTCAGTTGTGAAAAATATAGCCTGTTTTTCTATCCCATTGTTTTATTGTCTTGTGATTTATTATATGCTTCTGCATGTGTATTAAAATGAATGGGTTGGCGATGCGTCCTGGACGTCGCCATTATATCAACCAGGTGAAGGATGGGCACGCGATTGAGGATTGGGAATGACAATTTTGGCCTCCTGTGTGAACAACTTGGTGAAAAGAAGTGGTGTGGGCTTTGTCTTCAACAAAATTGGACACCAATCAGAGAGGTTTGTTCAGAAATTGGATTCCAACAAAAAAAGAAAACAATTCAGCATTGAGGGAAATTCGTAGGCTTGAGGGACTGCCACATTTTGAACCTTATTTATACTTCAATTGGGACAAGTTGGTGTGGAAATTATCCTTGGATGACCATTTGTTAATGTTGTGAATTTGAGCTAAAATGTTTGAGTTTTAATTATTTTTTCTCTTTCCCCACTCGACAAAACCCCCATCGGATTTTCTTTCTCTCTCTCTCTGTTTCCCTCTCTCTATCATGCGTCTTCTTTTCCCCCCAAATCGATAGCCCTTGCACATTTGGTCTCCCCTTGCTTTTTCTTTCTTTGAATTTTCATTTCATCTTATCCTCTCTCTTCTCTCTCTCTTTCTCTCTTTGGCATTTTCCCTTATCCCTTTTGTGGCCGACACTTCTCTCTCCCTCACCCCTTCTTTTTAATTTTTTCTACTTTTCTTCATTTGCTCGGTCGAAGACCTGAGTTTCCCCACGCTTTCCTCCATCACCGACAGTAGCCCCACGCCAGCACCACTCACGCTAGTCAACACCCCGACTCTGAAGCCCCTTGTTTGATCGAACCTACCAGCTGCTATATGTCTCCACCGAGTTCTCATCCCGCATGAAATTAGCTGCTTGAACAGCCCATCAGCTGAGGAAATTTGACTAGAAATCGTGAGCTTTGCGGGGCTGTTTTCAGCCCGTTCTGGGCCTTGTCGGCGCCACCGGTTTGGGGTTTATCGGCCTTTGTCGCGTCCCCGTCGTTTTGGTCCGAGCAGATCAAATCAAGTGAGTTAACTCACCAAACATTTCTTTGTAAGTTAATTATGCTTAGAGGGTAATTGGATTAAGTTAATGAATGTTTAGGTGGTTAATTAGATTAGATTAGTTATTTAAATATCCAATTTTGCATGTTAGGTTGTTAAATTAAGTTAATTAAGGCCTAAATAGGTTGTATTAATTATCGAGATTGGTTTGGGAATTTTCTAGGCCCGTCTCGATATTTAATTTGGCAATTTCGGCTTAGGTTAGCAATTTTGGCATTTAATTGATTTATTTAATTAATTTTGGTAATTATTTAATTATTAAATATTTTTCGAAAATTAACCGGATAGTCGATGACCAAATTTCTTACCGATTGCAATGATGTGTTCGGTTTTTGCAATTGCATGTTAATTTGTGCAAATTGAGTGCTGATTGAATTTTTAGTAATTTATTCAAAAATTTGGAAAATTCCAATATTTATTCGAAAATCTTGGGTGTCAGTTTTAACACGAAAAATGGTTTTATATACGATATAAAATAGTGGGATTTTAAATTGAAGGATATGAATTTTCGGGTTCGATCGACGTATATCCACACACGACTATTTTCATCGAGTGGTTTTTGATATGAGGAAAAATAGGTCAGATCACTATTTTAATGGAGACATTTGAGTGCAATGCACGGTGTCCTAGGCCAAGATTGATTGGTCATGTGTTGGTTAATGAGAACCCGTCTCGAGCTTTTAAGTCGGACATTACCCTATATGGGATATCCATTCTTTGGATAGCGAGTCGCAGTAAATACTGGACCTATGCACGTTGTCGTGTTCAGTGGTGGTGAGACAACACTTGACTACACTAGAAGAACACTGAACTTATGAGTAGGTGACTTGGGTCGTAGTAGATTCTGGACCTACACCCCTTCGGGGAAGCCATCTATTAAGATGTAGACGTAGTCGTGCTTAATGGTAGTGAGACGATACTTGGCTGTGCGCAGACGCCGAACCTCTAAGTAGGTGGTACCTTAAGGGGCAAAATTAACAATTGGAATGCATGAATGATTGATTGAGTTGACGAGACGTTTCAATTGTTATGTACATTAATTATATGCAATTGGGATATGAACTATGCGACTTACGTGTAGGAACTGAGGTGAGGTAAGTTCCCTATTCTCATTGAGTAATTGTGTGGCTAGGTCACCCTTGGCGTATTTCTTTCCTAATAGGGGTTTAGGGGGTGGACTTGTTGAGACACTATCTCACTAGTTATTGTATAACCATTTTCAAATCCTTAGATGGTGGTCGTGGAGGACCGAAGCCCTGAAGTGTGTGGAGGTGAAGTTTGGAGGATTGGCATATGTGTCCTACTAGGATGTTGTAGGATGGCTTCTTTTGAGAGTCGATCGTTTTGTAGACCTTTACCTAGACTCTTCTTGAATATAAACCCAATTGTTTATAAAAGTGTGCTTTTGTGAAATGTTGCCATGCTTTCCTATCCCATTGTGACATCCCAAAATTTCATGGCAATTTCTAGAGGCATTACGACCTATGGAAAAGTGAATGGTTGTGTCGTTGAAGTATGTTGTAGCCTCTAGACCAAAGGATTGTAATAGATTAAGGCCGAATACTTTAATGAAAAGGTATCTTATGTTCTTGGGTTATCAAGGTTGGCACTATAGGATAATTTGATAATGAGAATTATGTTCTTGGCTATGCACCTTATGGATTTGATTTTTTATGGATTAATGTTGCAAGTTTTTGGCCATATTATTTTTGTAATTAGGTATTTATTTAAGTGGAAAATAATAGTGGATTATTAAAGGGGGGAGTGGGCTGATTTTTGGGCCAAACCAGCCCACAATCCCCCACCCTTCGACCGGCGAAGGCCCGGCCCAAGAGGCCCAATGGGCCGTCGACCAAGGCGGGCCCAAACCTAGCCCGACGAAACCACCCTCTTGCATGAAGAATGGCAAGTGGCGTGAGGGGTCTTCCAAGTGTCACATTGCATGCAAAGCTAATGATGGTTAATCATTGAGGGGAAGAAATTAGTGAGGGGAAGGGGCGGATTAGGTGAGGAGCAACTGAGAGAGGGGGAGGGGTGTCGCAGAGAGGAAGAGAGAAAGAGAGGTAGCCAAAGGAAGAGGAGGACCGAGCCCCCGTGCGTGCGTCTAGCCACCGCCGTTGAGCCTCCTTGCCCTCCGTTTTGCTTGCTGTGATTTGCTTGGACTAGAGGCAAGTAGAGTCCATTAATCTATCCTTTGCTTGCTGTGATGTGTGTGTAGAATATGGTAAACTTCGGATGTAGTAAAGGTGAGGAAATTTCGGAGCTTTGGGGAAAAACGTCGTGGTTTAGCATTCTGTTTTTTCTAGAAATGTAGTCTGTCTCCTTGCTGTTTCGTGAGCTTTAGGTGGGTGTCTAGTTGGAATTTCACTTCGACTTCTTGATGAAAGTTGTAGAGAACCTCTTGAAGTATAACATATCAAAAAATTGAGAGGAAATGAACAAGTATAAGTTGGTGAAACCTTTTTTTTCTTTGAAGAAGTTAGATCTAGAAATCGTAATACTAACCTTGTGTGAGTCTGTAAATTTTATAAAATTATCCGATTGAAATTTGGTCTCATGTTCTTAATGAAAGTTGAATATGACATGTTAAGGAGTAATATACTAAAATTTGAGAGGAAATGGACGAGTCTAGGTGGGTGAAACGATTTTATCCGAAATGGTTGGATTTGGAATTTGATGTCGAGGGTTATGGACGGTTATGGTTATTATATTTTTTAATCTATCACAAATATTATTTTGAGTCCTTCATAAAATATTTACTTCTAGATTTTTTTATAACATATAAAAATTTTAGAATTTTTGGAGTTGATTTAGGATTTTTATAGAACCGGTGAATGAAACTGTGTGTGGCAATATTCCAAAATTATAAAGATTGTAATGCATGGACTGTACCGAAATGTATGATGTTCTTTTGAGGTGGTGTCCTTCATGAAACGTTTTCCTCTAGATTTTGACTATAACATGTCAAATTTTTAGAATTTATTAAGGCTGTTTACTAATTTTTCAAGAATTATGACCAAAGGCATGCAATATGTTTTTATCCGAAATTTTGTTGTATTTTCAAAAATAAATGAAATTGCTCCATGTGATATAATGTCTTGAGCGGTTGACTATGCTGCATATGTGGTGACATATGGCATGTTATATGACATCAAAAGCTGGTTGAAACCTTCGATATTGTTGCATCAAATGTCATGTTGAAATTGAGATACATGTATGAATATAAATTATGATAACGATGATACTGCCGAAGGTGAGAGCCGACGATGTCCCGGGAGTGTTGGGATGCCCGAACTGTGGGTGCCGGATGCCCGGAGTGTGTGTGCCGGATGCCCCGGAGTGCTGGGATGCTCGGAGGTGTGTGCCGTAAGCCCGGCTGTGTGCCGAGGCGATATCTCGTGATGTCGTTGGGGTACGAGATGCCCGGAGGTGTGTCAGAGGCTCCTCGTAATGCCAAGTTGGGTGCGAGCGATAAATGGGGGATGCAAACACTGATTCCCGGTGTCACAACCTCTTTTTTTCCGTCGGGGGGAAAATGAAGAAAGTTTAGGGGTATTTTCCTAAAGAGAAGGACCAATGGCCCTAAATTAAAAGACAGTCTCTCCAAGCTCGTACCTCGCACGGCGTTGGATTTTGTTTTTTAGTTCTTAACAACCTAAATATTTTTAGAGTACCACTAGCCTATTGGGGTTGACTAGAAACCAATCCATACACTGAGTGTGTCGATTCCTACGCAACTAGAGATTTCAGGAACGGGACTTGTTTACACTAATGTTTCTATTAGCGCTGTTGCGGTACCACTAACTCAAAATGTTATTCATCTAAATGGCCGACAATCTTGATTACCAATTATAATCTTTATAAAACTACTAAGTGTCAACGCAAATGTTTTTGTAGGTTTATTTTCCTTAATGTCTAAACTAATCCTAACATAATTTAGAAGAGAAATTTACACTCAAATTAATGAAAAGCGGCAATAAGTAAATATCTAAGAAATTGAAATGACTTGAAAGTAATGCGGAAAAAGAAAGACCCGATACAAGTCGGGCAAATAATATTACATGGCCTTGTTATCACGCCCGGACAGACCTCGTGAGCGAAATGGAAATATAAATATGCATGAAATTACTCTAGATGCATGAAATTACTATAAATAATTTTAATCTACACAAAATAGATTATTTACAAAAATGGTTATAAAATACCAAAATATCATTAAATTAAAAAAATGACCTTTTAGAAAAAGAAAAATTTCCTAGATGTCATTTTTGCCTTAATTTGATGTCATCCATCATTTTTATAATTTTTTTGAAATTTTCATTTTTTTTATTTTTTATTTAAAATTAATTCCCTAAACCGGTATATGCCGATTTACACTAATTTAGGACTATCCAGCACATGAATATAACAAGAACCAAGCTCAAACGACCGTTTCAAGGTCGAAATTTGGTTTGCGCATTTCGTCAAACACTTGGCGTGCATCAAATCATTCCAAACTAGCTTCTTCGGGTCACGTTTGCGGCCTTCAATCTCAACGCATGAGCAATATTATGTGGAACTAAAACATCAAGGTTAAACTACTACATGCAAGGAGTAAGATTAGATAGAAATCACAGCTTAAAACACACGAAAACCAAGCTAGAGAATGCCCATATTCAAGCCCCGACACTCATCACATATGAGATCTAAGGGAAACACTACTTAATCTGAGTGAAAGTAGGTAACATGAGCTTTTAAATGCAAAAATCATAGAGAATGACCCACCGAACAACATTAAAACGACCTCTCCAAGAAGCACACATGCAAAACTCTTGAAGAGATTTCAAACATCTAAGAAAACTTTCAGCCTTAGAAATCAGTTTTCCGAGCTGATTTTCCTCTTGATTTTCATGATCGAAACATGCTCAAACTCGAAAATAAGTAAATCTAGGATGCTTACCTTGCTTCTTAGTTTCCTTTTCAAGTGGTTTCGACAAATTTCCTCAAGTTGGCTTTTTCTTGG